>CM067172.1:99474218-99511718 GCA_034093135.1 Erigeron breviscapus | reverse complement strand
TTTCTTTGCCTGACAACCACACACACACACAGAACACACACATATCACCAACACTCTCAAAAATCAAACTCTCTCAATCTCATAGCATAATCAAATCTGATTTTGGGAAAAAGAAGAAATCATTTAACAAGCATTCAAGGCATCATCATCATCTTAATCTTCACCATCTTCATCAAATTCTTCAAGAACACAAATTTTGGTAAGTTAACTTTTTATTCAATCTTTTGGATTTGATTTAAATTCAATTAAGGGTTTGTTTTCAGTTTTGATTATGGAATTGGAAGCCTTTAAACTTGTTATGAAATTAGGGTTTTGATGATAAATGGATATTTTGGCTTAGAATTAGCTTTTGATGTCAAAATGGTTGTAAATGCAAATGGTAGGCGAAATGGTATTGTTTCCAGATTTTGAACATGTTTGTAAGTGTTGAAATTGATAGGATTTGAGTAAAAATGGTTTTGGTTCGAAATTTCTGCACCTGGACTGCAGGTGCTGAAGCAGTTTTGAGGCCACTGCGGCGCAGTGGCATGGGCTTAGCCCACTGCGGCGCAGTGCCATTGTACTGGTCCCTGGTTCGATTTAGCCCACTGCGGCGCAGTGAGCAAGGTTCTGGCTCACTGCGGCGCAGTGGATACCTTCTGGGAAAATTTTTGCGCGTAAATTTGTAAACGTTAATAACTTGTGAATCCGTAAGTCCAAATAATTTTATTTACTTTAGTTGATAAAAATGAAAGTTTGAAACACGTTCTCGGTAAAGGCATTCTAGGATTGATAGCTAAGTAGTGGTACGTAGGATACTTGTCGTCGTGAGATTTGACCCTCACCATTCGTGCTCATATCCTAGGTTTTGGATAGACGTGGAGACTAGACTGCTCTTATTCTCGGACTACTCATACTTTAGCTCGTAGACTGCTAAGGTGAGTTTATGGCGCCCTTTTTCCTTTACTTTGGGCCTGAAAGCATGTACTGTATACACGACTACTTTATAAATGATTTGTCTTTGTCTATGCCATAAGATTTGGTAAATTAAATCATTTGTCTTATGTCTTGCCATGTTGACGGCTGTCTGAAAATGTGTATACCTGTCTTATGAAATATTGAACTAAATGACTTTGACTTGCCATGTTGTCGGCTGACTGAACTGTTCTTTGTGTTTGACAAACTAAAATGATCCCCCCCTTCACGTAGTTATCACCATTATGAAATTCTAATGGTTGTCTTGTCAGATTTTGTTCCTGACTGTCTTTGTCTGGTCCGCACCCCATTATAGACGGGAGACCTGTGCGAGGTATACTGGTCCGCACCCCATTATAGACGGGAGACCTGTGCGAGGTATACTGGTCCGCACCCCATTATAGACGGGAGACCTGTGCGAGGGAAATTGTCTTATTGTCGGACGTTGGTCTGGACTGTCTTGTCTTAAATAACTACATTAAACGACGATTGATCTTTTAGTCAAACACACTGTAAACTCACCAACTATTTCGATAGTTGATCCTCTCAAATTTCATGCTTTTCAGGTGACCATCAGTAAGTCTTGGAATCGTCTTTGGCATTATAGGGCCAATCTTTTGACTTTGGACGTACAATTAGCATCAGACATTGAGGACTTTCATGTTTTTGGCTTTAATTGTATTTGGCTGTCCAATTTATCGAACTTGTATTAAGTGGGCCCATTTCCAACTGGGGATATTTTATATCCGAGTTTTGGGGTTCACGTCTGAACGATTATGCTTGTAATAAACTCGTTTTTGGACCAATGGATGTAATCTCTACTTACCTTCTGATTAGTATGCAATTTCTTTGTTAACCCTGTATTTTCGCTACAACGGGGTGTGACAAAAATTGGTATCAGAGACAGGTTATAGTGAATACAGAGCTATTCCTCGTGAATAACTCAATCTATAGCCATGATCGCTTCATATAGGAAATCTAAGTCTTTAAGGTTTAGGATACTTATCTCGAGAGTTATATTATTTGTCTATAATTAGACCTAACCTGATCAACTACGTCCCGATTATGTAAAATAATATAAGGCTCGAAATAAATATCTTAGATTTTGTATATACGTTATAGTTTGAGCTATATTCACAACATACTGTAGATGTGGTGGGAAGGCTGCGGGTGACCCTATATATAAACATTGAAGGTATGTTAGGAATAGAAACTCAAATCGTATGTGTGTGCATAAGGTTTATATACGTGATAGTTTGGATTATATTAACAGCATATTTAAAATGTGGTGGGAAGGCTGCGGGTGACCCTATATATAAGCATTTCAAATATGTTGGTAATAGAAACCCAAACCAAATGTGTGTAATCTAGACAAAGATTTCTTTAAAACTCAAATTGCGTACTGTATCATCCATTTGAGACGTACTGCCTTATCCATTTGACTTATATGGATTCTTTGACTATCTTTTCAGACTAGTCATGTCGGATGGAGTTAGCTCAAATGCTGTTGTACCTTGTACACCTCCAGTTCCTGTCATAGCAAACTCCATTCCTTGTGTTCCTGACTCTTATGAAGAGGAACCAATGGAGGAATCGGGCAATGAATCACGCCCTATCAATCTAGTGTCATCTTCCAGTGAATCTGGAGGTGAACATGTGTCTATCCATGTTCAATCATCTGTGACACCGGTATCTCCATATCAGAGGAGGACTATCGAGGGAGCTCATTTGCCTTATGCTCCTAGAGACCCTTATGCTCCTGGTCCTTCTGCACCAGTTCAGGGCAACAGTGGACTTGGTCTTTCATTCTTTCAGGGAGATCCGTATGCGGCGGGTCCCTCCAGAGTGCCTGTCTACAATCCAAGTGCTGTTATGCCAGTTGCATCTGCAGCTGATAGGTCGGAATATTATCGCCGACAATTGTCAAGGATGAACAATTCCCTCATCTGTACAAGGGAGAAAATAGAGAATCAAGCTCAGGCGTTGACTGGAGCTTATCATCAGGCGGCGGAGGCGTTGACTGTTGCTAGAGAGGGGAAGGAAACTATTGGGAGGTTGATCTGGATACTGTCTGTTGTGGTGGTTTTGGTGGTGGCTTTGCTGGTCGTTGTTATTTGCAAGATGTAATTTTGTAATAAGTCTTTCTATATTGTAAGCCTAGAACTTTTAACAACTCGTACTTCTGTACTTTGAGTTGTAGTCTATCTTTTTGGTGGATGTATTTTCCCACGTGTCTATAAATCGTATTGCTCCGACTATGTAGTCTATCGTTGTGGAAGAAGTTTCCCACATGTTTTTGGACTGTACATACCAGACTATGTAAAATTTTGAACATCAATGAAATACGATTGTCTTTTGGCTTACTTACTTGTTCAGACTATGTCAACTGCTTATTCTTAGCTCTAGAAATATGATTTTTCATATTTTTCTTGTCTTGTCTAGTACATGAATTCATACAAGTCAACAATTTGTGACTTGCATTGTACTGTCATCTGTCTTGCAAAGCGACTTTCTATTTAACCTATCAAGGAAATCTCTAAATGACGTTTTTGTTCATATCTTAGACTTATGGCTCCTAAGACGAAAAGCAAAGTTCAGAAAAAGGCTCCAGTCAAGAAAACTGCACCAAAGAGAGTTACTAGATCAACTCCTAAATCCAATACAGCTGAACAGGAAGAACCTGTAATCCAGCAAGAACCAGAAACTGCTACTGTCCAGGTGAACACTGGTCCTGGACCTACCCCAAATACTGGCGGGGATAATAATATGGCAGCATTTGTAACACAACAGTTGTTGGCTGCTATGCCTACTTTGGTCGCCCAGATCACGGCAAGCTTGAATGCCAATAATAACCATCCGGCTGACAATAGCAACAATGTCGAGCCTACTGCGGAACAAGTTATCCCACGGGATCATACTCACGGGAGTGATTTTAAGACCTTCACTTATTGCAAGCCAAAGGAATTTCATGGCACCGAAGGTCCTGTCGGTCTAATAAATTGGCTGGAAAGCATTGAGGCAGTGCTCCATATCAGCCGTTGTGCCGAAGAGCACAAAGTGGAGTATGCAGCCTCTCAATTTCAAAAGCACGCACTGTCATGGTGGAACGAGCAGATTAGGACTCGTGGCCGAGAGCCGGCATATAGCATACCTTGGTTGAACTTTAAAAGGATGCTCATGGAAAAGTACTGTCCTCATGAGGAAGTACAGAAAATGGAAGGCGAATTCTGGAATCATAGTATGATTGGACTAGACAATGAGAAATACACAACTCGTTTTCATGAGTTGGCTAGACTAGTTCCTCGTATGGTAGATACGGAGGAGAAATTGATCGAGAGATACTGTTATGGCTTGTCACCTGATGTCCGAAGATTGGTAGCCGCTTTTAATCCTATGACTCTTCAAGCGGCAGTTAGTGCAACCAACCGGATGGTGATAGACTTGAAAAGAACCACTGGTTCTTCTGTTGGAACTGAAGTGGTCAAGAGAAGGAGTGATCATGCCTCTGGTAGTGGATATGGTGGCGGTGGAAATGGCAAGAGGTTTAAGACTGCCAGAAACTTTGCGGTAGTTACTCAAGACGTCCCAAGGTACACTGGCGCAGATCCCAGGTGTAATAGGTGTAATCTCCATCACAGGGGAAATTGTCCTACTTGTCGCCGTTGTAAAAGAACGGGACATCTGGAAAAGTTTTGTAGGGACAAGGCACCGAGTCAATGCTACGAATGTGGGAGCGAAACCCATCGGCGACCTGCATGTCCAAGACTCAATCTGAACCCAAACAACAATGCAATAGTTCAAGTAAGGAACCATGCGGGGAATAATCAAGCAAGGAATCAAGGTGGACGAGGTAGAGGCCGAGTTTTTGCTTTGGATGCTGCTGATGCACGACGTGATCCCAACGTTGTGATAGGTACATTCATACTCAATAATCATTATGTTTTTGTGTTATTCGACTCTGGTGCTGATAAAAGCTTTATATCCTTAGAATTTAAGTCCCGATTTGGTATAGTGGCTATCCCCATGAAAGACACTTATATTGTCGAATATGCAAACGGTCAAAAGTATATTGCTAGAGATCATTTAGTAGATTGCAATTTGACATTATCTGGCGAAACCTTTAAAATTGATCTAATTCCCATAGAACTCAGTAGTTTTGATGTAATTGTTGGTATGGACTGGTTATCTAAGGTTAGAGCCGAAATAATGTGTTACGAGAAGATTGTTAGAATACCCCTTCAGAATAACGAAACCCTAGTAGTGCAAGGAGACAAGTCAGGGAAGGAATTGATTTTAGTGTCGGCGATAAAGGCGAATAGATATTTACAAAAAGAATACCCTGCTTTCTTGGCACTGGTTGTTGAAAGGAAACCAGAGGGTAAAAGCATTCAAGACATTCCTGTAGTCAAGGATTTTCCAGAAGTATTTCCTGAAGAATTGACGGGACTTCCACCTCACAGACCAGTTGAGTTTGGAATAGACTTAGTCCCTGGAGCTGCACCTGTGGCCAAGGCACCCTATCGCCTTGCGCCGTCAGAAATGCAAGAATTATCCGAACAACTTCAAGAGTTGTTAGCTAAAGGACTAATTCGCCCAAGTTCATCACCGTGGGGAGCTCCGATCCTATTTGTGAAGAAGAAAGACGGCTCTATGCGTATGTGTATTGATTACAGGGAACTGAACAAGTTAACTGTCAAGAACAGGTACCCTTTACCTCGTATTGACGACTTGTTTGATCAATTGGAAGGTGCATCACATTTTTCCAAGATCGATCTCAGATCTGGGTATCATCAACTCAGAGTCAGAGAGACGGACATTCCTAAAACAGCCTTCAGAACTCGTTATGGACATTATGAGTTTTTGGTTATGCCGTTTGGTTTAACCAATGCTCCATCCGTGTTTATGGACTTAATGAATCGAGTATGTCGACCGTATCTAGACAAGTTTGTCATCGTGTTCATTGACGACATACTGATATACTCAAGGAATAAAGACGAACATGAGAGTCATCTGAGAACCATTCTGCAACTGCTCAAGGATCAAAAGTTGTACGCGAAATTCTCAAAATGTGAATTCTGGATTAGGGAAGTACACTTCTTGGGACATGTAGTAAATACAGATGGAATCCATGTAGATCCATCTAAGGTCGAGGCGATAAAGAAGTGGGAAGCCCCTAAGACTCCGACAGAAATTCGTCAATTTCTTGGACTGGCTGGCTATTACAGGAGATTCATCGAGAATTTCTCTAAGGTTGCTCAACCTTTGACTTTATTAACTCAGAAGACTAAGGAGTTTATTTGGCAGGATGCCCAAGAAAAGGCATTTCAGACGTTAAAGGACAGGCTGTGTAATGCTCCTATTCTAGCATTACCGAATGGCATTAAAAATTTCGTGGTATACTGTCACGCCTCACATCAGGGCATGGGATGTGTACTTATGCAGGAAGGTAAGGTCATTGCTTACGCTTCTAGACAGCTCAAAATCCACGAAAAGAACTATACAACCCACGATCTAGAACTCGGAGCGGTGGTCTTTGCATTAAAAATTTGGAGACATTATCTGTATGGTACCAAGTGTACTGTATTCACGGACCACAAAAGCCTTCAGCATATCTTCGACCAGAAAATGCTGAATATGCGACAACGACGATGGGTAGAATTACTCAGTGACTACGACTGTGAACTCAAATATCATCCCGGTAAAGCCAATGTTGTTGCTGACGCGCTAAGTCGAAAAGATAAAATTTCACTATCTGTCATAACAAGAGCAAGTTCTTATCTTGGCTCGTCATTAAGGGATAGAGTTTTAGACGATCAAAATGAAGCCCTACAGCCAGGACGTATCGAGAAAGAGGCATTGTGGAATGCTGAGCGTTTGTTTGAATTGGATGGCGATGGAATCCGACATGTTAAGGGCAGGGTGTGGATTCCCAAGTATAATGGACTTAGAGAACTTTTAATGAACGAAAGTCATCGATCTAGGTATTCAATCCATCCTGGCGCTGACAAAATGTACCATGGACTGAAGGACTTTTATTGGTGGCCTGGTATGAAAAGAGATATCGCCACTTATGTCTCAAAGTGTCTAAATTGTTCAATGGTCAAGGCGGAGCACCAAAAGCCTTCTGGGCTGCTCCAACAACCCAAAATTCCTGACTGGAAATGGAAACAGATTACTATGGACTTTATTACTAAACTGCCTCGAACCCTGAGAGGATACGATACTATTTGGGTCATTGTCGACCGCTTGACGAAGTCTGCTCATTTCATTCCAATCCGAGAGAGTTGGAAGATAAGGAAATTGTCTCAATTATATATTGAAAGGATTGTATCTCTTCATGGCGTTCCTTTGTCTATTATCTCTGACCGTGATGGTCGTTTCACTTCACAATCATGGCGATATTTTCAAGACGCCCTAGGCACTCAATTGCACTTAAGTACGGCTTACCATCCACAGACTGACGGACAAAGTGAACGTACCATCCAGACTTTAGAAGACATGCTTCGGGCATGTGTCATTGACTTCAAAGGTAGTTGGATACCTTTTTGCCGTTAGCTGAATTTTCATATAACAACAGCTATCACACTAGCATCAAATGCGCGCCTTATGAGGCTTTATATGGACGAAAGTGTAGATCTCCTGTCTGTTGGCTTGATGCTGGAGAACGTCGTTTATTTAAATATGGACTAGTTCAGAAGACTACTGATCAAATTGTCGAAATTAGGGCACGGCTGAAAGCGGCTCAAGATCGCCAAAAGAGCTATGCCGACCGTAGACGGAAACCACTTGAGTTTCAAGTGGGAGACAAAGTCATGTTGAAAGTGTCACCTTGGAAAGGCACTGCACGTTTTGGCGTACGAGGGAAACTTAGTCCTCGTTATGTCGGACCATTCGAAATTGTTCAAAGAATTGGTTCCGTGGCTTACAAGCTCGATTTACCTAAGGAACTAGAACACGTTCATCACACATTTCACATTTCGAATCTTAAGAAATGTCTGACTGATGAGACTTTAGTCGTACCTGTCGAAGAGCTGCAAGTGACTGACTCTCTTCAATTCGTTGAAGAACCTGTCGAAATTTTAGACCAACAGCTCAAACAACTTAGGCGTAGTCGTATCAAATTGGTAAAAGTTCGTTGGAACTCAAAACATGGTCCCGACTCGACTTGGGAACGTGAAGACTATATGAGGGATAACTATCCTCATCTTTTTACTGAGCAAGACTTGATTTCGGGACGAAATCCTTAGAAGTCGGGGATGCTGTGACAACTCGTAATTAATTAACTTCGGGTTAGTCCTAATCTCATTAGACAGTCATTTGACGTGGAACTTATTAGACTTTTGGACTTTTGACTTAGTCAAATTAGACGTATCTTGATGACGTAGACTATTAGCTATCTAGACGAATGCCGAGTCTTTAAAATAACTTTAAATTAATATTTAAAGGTTATGTCTTGAACAAAATAATTAGACTGTCTAGACTTAATATTATAAAGTTCACTTTGACGAAACTTTATTGACTTGTCTTAATTAAAATGACACGAGGGAAAATACCTTTACTTTACATTTTAACAAATTAGTCAAACGGTATTTTAATCGTAAGTATTTACCAAAGTAGGGGTAAGGTATATATCTAATATTTGGCCACATGGGCCGAATTGGAATTGAAAGGCAGGGAGGGAAACACCAAACACCCCCATCACCCTTTTCTTTTCTTTGCCTGACAACCACACACACACACAGAACACACACATATCACCAACACTCTCAAAAATCAAACTCTCTCAATCTCATAGCATAATCAAATCTGATTTTGGGAAAAAGAAGAAATCATTTAACAAGCATTCAAGGCATCATCATCATCTTAATCTTCACCATCTTCATCAAATTCTTCAAGAACACAAATTTTGGTAAGTTAACTTTTTATTCAATCTTTTGGATTTGATTTAAATTCAATTAAGGGTTTGTTTTCAGTTTTGATTATGGAATTGGAAGCCTTTAAACTTGTTATGAAATTAGGGTTTTGATGATAAATGGATATTTTGGCTTAGAATTAGCTTTTGATGTCAAAATGGTTGTAAATGCAAATGGTAGGCGAAATGGTATTGTTTCCAGATTTTGAACATGTTTGTAAGTGTTGAAATTGATAGGATTTGAGTAAAAATGGTTTTGGTTCGAAATTTCTGCACCTGGACTGCAGGTGCTGAAGCAGTTTTGAGGCCACTGCGGCGCAGTGGCATGGGCTTAGCCCACTGCGGCGCAGTGCCATTGTACTGGTCCCTGGTTCGATTTAGCCCACTGCGGCGCAGTGAGCAAGGTTCTGGCTCACTGCGGCGCAGTGGATACCTTCTGGGAAAATTTTTGCGCGTAAATTTGTAAACGTTAATAACTTGTGAATCCGTAAGTCCAAATAATTTTATTTACTTTAGTTGATAAAAATGAAAGTTTGAAACACGTTCTCGGTAAAGGCATTCTAGGATTGATAGCTAAGTAGTGGTACGTAGGATACTTGTCGTCGTGAGATTTGATCCTCACCATTCGTGCTCATATCCTAGGTTTTGGATAGACGTGGAGACTAGACTGCTCTTATTCTCGGACTACTCATACTTTAGCTCGTAGACTGCTAAGGTGAGTTTATGGCGCCCTTTTTCCTTTACTTTGGGCCTGAAAAGCATGTACTGTATACACGACTACTTTATAAATGATTTGTCTTTGTCTATGCCATGAGATTTGGTAAATTAAATCATTTGTCTTATGTCTTGCCATGTTGACGGCTGTCTGAAAATGTGTATACCTGTCTTATGAAATATTGAACTAAATGACTTTGACTTGCCATGTTGTCGGCTGACTGAACTGTTCTTTGTGTTTGACAAACTAAAATGATCCCCCCTTCACGTAGTTATCACCATTATGAAATTCTAATGGTTGTCTTGTCAGATTTTGTTCCTGTCTGTCTTTGTCTGGTCCGCACCCCATTATAGACGGGAGACCTGTGCAAGGTAGTCTGGTCCGCACCCCATTATAGACGGGAGACCTGTGCGAGGTAGTCTGGTCCGCACCCCATTATAGACGGGAGACCTGTGCGAGGTAGTCTGGTCCGCACCCCATTATAGACGGGAGACCTGTGCGAGGTAGTCTGGTCCGCACCCCATTATAGACGGGAGACCTGTGCGAGGTAGTCTGGTCCGCACCCCATTATAGACGGGAGACCTGTGCGAGGTAGTCTGGTCCGCACCCCATTATAGACGGGAGACCTGTGCGAGGTAGTCTGGTCCGCACCCCATTATAGACGGGAGACCTGTGCGAGGTAGTCTGGTCCGCACCCCATTATAGACGGGAGACCTGTGCGAGGTAGTCTGGTCCGCACCCCATTATAGACGGGAGACCTGTGCGAGGTATACTGGTCCGCACCCCATTATAGACGGGAGACCTGTGCGAGGTATCTGGTCCGCACCCCATTATAGACGGGAGACCTGTGCGAGTTGTCTGGTCCGCACCCCATTATAGACGGGAGACCTGTGCGAGGTAGTCTGGTCCGCACCCCATTATAGACGGGAGACCTGTGCGAGGTAGTCTGGTCCGCACCCCATTATAGACGGGAGACCTGTGCGAGGTAGTCTGGTCCGCACCCCATTATAGACGGGAGACCTGTGCGAGGTAGTCTGGTCCGCACCCCATTATAGACGGGAGACCTGTGCGAGGTAGTCTGGTCCGCACCCCATTATAGACGGGAGACCTGTGCGAGGTAGTCTGGTCCGCACCCCATTATAGACGGGAGACCTGTGCGAGGTAGTCTGGTCCGCACCCCATTATAGACGGGAGACCTGTGCGAGGTAGTCTGGTCCGCACCCCATTATAGACGGGAGACCTGTGCGAGGTAGTCTGGTCCGCACCCCATTATAGACGGGAGACCTGTGCGAGGTAGTCTGGTCCGCACCCCATTATAGACGGGAGACCTGTGCGAGGTAGTCTGGTCCGCACCCCATTATAGACGGGAGACCTGTGCGAGGTAGTCTGGTCCGCACCCCATTATAGACGGGAGACCTGTGCGAGGTATCTGGTCCGCACCCCATTATAGACGGGAGACCTGTGCGAGGTAGTCTGGTCCGCACCCCATTATAGACGGGAGACCTGTGCGAGGTAGTCTGGTCCGCACCCCATTATAGACGGGAGACCTGTGCGAGGTAGTCTGGTCCGCACCCCATTATAGACGGGAGACCTGTGCGAGGTAGTCTGGTCCGCACCCCATTATAGACGGGAGACCTGTGCGAGGTAGTCTGGTCCGCACCCCATTATAGACGGGAGACCTGTGCGAGGTAGTCTGGTCCGCACCCCATTATAGACGGGAGACCTGTGCGAGGTAGTCTGGTCCGCACCCCATTATAGACGGGAGACCTGTGCGAGGTAGTCTGGTCCGCACCCCATTATAGACGGGAGACCTGTGCGAGGTAGTCTGGTCCGCACCCCATTATAGACGGGAGACCTGTGCGAGGTAGTCTGGTCCGCACCCCATTATAGACGGGAGACCTGTGCGAGGTAGTCTGGTCCGCACCCCATTATAGACGGGAGACCTGTGCGAGGTAGTCTGGTCCGCACCCCATTATAGACGGGAGACCTGTGCGAGGTAGTCTGGTCCGCACCCCATTATAGACGGGAGACCTGTGCGAGGTAGTCTGGTCCGCACCCCATTATAGACGGGAGACCTGTGCGAGGTAGTCTGGTCCGCACCCCATTATAGACGGGAGACCTGTGCGAGGTATACTGGTCCGCACCCCATTATAGACGGGAGACCTGTGCGAGGTAGTCTGGTCCGCACCCCATTATAGACGGGAGACCTGTGCGAGGTAGTCTGGTCCGCACCCCATTATAGACGGGAGACCTGTGCGAGGTAGTCTGGTCCGCACCCCATTATAGACGGGAGACCTGTGCGAGGTAGTCTGGTCCGCACCCCATTATAGACGGGAGACCTGTGCGAGGTAGTCTGGTCCGCACCCCATTATAGACGGGAGACCTGTGCGAGGTAGTCTGGTCCGCACCCCATTATAGACGGGAGACCTGTGCGAGGTAGTCTGGTCCGCACCCCATTATAGACGGGAGACCTGTGCGAGGTAGTCTGGTCCGCACCCCATTATAGACGGGAGACCTGTGCGAGGTAGTCTGGTCCGCACCCCATTATAGACGGGAGACCTGTGCGAGGTAGTCTGGTCCGCACCCCATTATAGACGGGAGACCTGTGCGAGGTAGTCTGGTCCGCACCCCATTATAGACGGGAGACCTGTGCGAGGTAGTCTGGTCCGCACCCCATTATAGACGGGAGACCTGTGCGAGGTAGTCTGGTCCGCACCCCATTATAGACGGGAGACCTGTGCGAGGTAGTCTGGTCCGCACCCCATTATAGACGGGAGACCTGTGCGAGGTAGTCTGGTCCGCACCCCATTATAGACGGGAGACCTGTGCGAGGTAGTCTGGTCCGCACCCCATTATAGACGGGAGACCTGTGCGAGGTAGTCTGGTCCGCACCCCATTATAGACGGGAGACCTGTGCGAGGTAGTCTGGTCCGCACCCCATTATAGACGGGAGACCTGTGCGAGGTAGTCTGGTCCGCACCCCATTATAGACGGGAGACCTGTGCGAGGTAGTCTGGTCCGCACCCCATTATAGACGGGAGACCTGTGCGAGGTAGTCTGGTCCGCACCCCATTATAGACGGGAGACCTGTGCGAGGTAGTCTGGTCCGCACCCCATTATAGACGGGAGACCTGTGCGAGGTAGTCTGGTCCGCACCCCATTATAGACGGGAGACCTGTGCGAGGTAGTCTGGTCCGCACCCCATTATAGACGGGAGACCTGTGCGAGGTATACTGGTCCGCACCCCATTATAGACGGGAGACCTGTGCGAGGTATCTGGTCCGCACCCCATTATAGACGGGAGACCTGTGCGAGGTATTCTGATCCGCACCCCATTATAGACGGGAGACCTGTGCGAGGTATTCTGGTCCGCACCCCATTATAGACGGGAGACCTGTGCAAGGTAGTCTGGTCCGCACCCCATTATAGACGGGAGACCTGTGCGAGGTAGTCTGGTCCGCACCCCATTATAGACGGGAGACCTGTGCGAGGTAGTCTGGTCCGCACCCCATTATAGACGGGAGACCTGTGCGAGGTAGTCTGGTCCGCACCCCATTATAGACGGGAGACCTGTGCGAGGTAGTCTGGTCCGCACCCCATTATAGACGGGAGACCTGTGCGAGGTAGTCTTCCCGCTGTCACCACCGCCATCGCGACCTTACCGCCACCACCACCTGCCGAGTAGATTTGAAAATTGGTAAAAAAATTAAAAAGTATATAAAATATAATAAAAATCAGTAAACACTTTTCAACTTTTATACACGCTCATGTGTATCTACCAATATACTAAAACATTATTGTATATCTCATAAGATGACATGTGACACAATCTTTTAACGACACGTGTCTTGTTTGATTTAAATTAAATTAATAAGACTCTAGATTTTATATATTTATATCATAATCTTCAATTTTTGGAACACATCTTGTTATGTATTTATTAATAGATGGAGTGGTACCCGTTACTAATGCAGCTTGAGCCCACATGTGAAGTTGAGAGACGCGGGTTCAATCCTTGGGGATGCCCAAATCATGTGGGAATTAAGTGAAGGTATTTTACCGGCATTATAACCCGGATGATGGGGATCTAATGTGGTTTCGGGAACAGAGTGGTCCTTTACCCTTATTAACGACAAGATGATACGTTGCGATTTTAAAACAAAAAGTTTATTTAATTACTATGTATAAGATATTTATTATTATTATATTTATTTATTCTTGCCAATATATTTATCTTCGTTGCAGTTTACATACAATATTTAATAACGAATTATCTAATTAATACAATTACAACAATTAATTGGTAACTTATCGATCTTCTATATCTATTAAAAGTAAGGAAAACTTGAAAGGTACTAATAGCCAAGAGTACAATTACAATGTCAATTACAATCTAGAATCACAGTAAGAGTACAAAATATGTAAACTCATCCTGAGGCATTAACTACCAGTATTTTAAAAGGAATGAAAAAATCATACCAAAAAAACACTAGAAAAACTCCAAACCAACGAAAACTGAGCCGTTTTCACTTCATGATATTTTTGATAAAGTCCCAACCATGACTCGGAGAACTACCCACCCAACAATAACAATTGGAATACAAGAACGGAATTACAAAGAGAACTACAAATTCCCATCTGCTTTTAGTAAGTCAACAGGCCCATTATCAGCTTTCACAATTCCAATTAATGATACCATCATCCTCATGAAGATAAAACAGCGACTCCAAATTTCCCTCAAATACGTAACTCGAAGCAGCCAACTTATGAAATTTGTATGCCAATCATCATATACTGAAAGGGTTCACAATCCAATCGCTTAGTGACATTTTCTATCTCGATTAGAAATCCAAAGAAAAGTACTCGAAACAATAGAGTTGAAGGCGTTAGAAGTACTTTCGTGTTTACCGTTATGCAACGCGTTATTTCTTATTTTCCAGACAAGCCACCAAGAAACGAACATGACAGCTTGAAGGACTGTCTTAGTCTGGTAATTGCAAGAGAGACTCTTAATCCACAACACCATATTGTTAGGCTCAACTTGAGGGAGAGAGTGCTGAACCCACACGCTAATCTTCCCTTAAACTTCTTTCATGAATTTACAATTGTGGAAGATGAGAGATATATCATCAAACCCATCATTATAGAGTTTGCAACTAAAGGCGCTCACGTTCACGCCACGCCCAAACAAAGTGACGTTCCCATTACGAGCTAATCTCCAAACAAATACATTTATTTTTATGGGAACCAGTTTGGTAGATTCCGAATGAGACAAACAATTAAGGTCAATGAACTTGCGGATTTGAGCAATAGAGAAATCGGTCTTGCCATTAAAGTTCCTGTTCCAATTATCATCTTCACTTGTAAATTTGGTGGGAAGAATTTGCATAAGAGTATTGAATTGTTCAACTTGGTGACCATCTGTAAGTTGACGATGCCAATTCCATGACAAAGGAGAGCCGTCGTACCTGTCATTAATAAGAGTGTCTTTGTCCATTTCTAAAGCAAATAAACGGTGAAACCGAGATTCTAAAGATTGATTCCCACACCAAATGTCTATCCAAAATTTAGTATTTTTTCCATCTCCTACCTTCCTACGCATGACATCCTCGGGGAAACTGGGGATCTGATGGGTACTTTTAACAACCTAAGTGATGTTATACCAAACACCTTTTGACTTGGCGGATAGATGATAAAAACAGTCTTTGCCATGAATAGCTGAAACAACAAGATCCCAAAGCCTATCACAGTTACTAGGCCACACCATCTCCACTTATAAAGAAGAGCGATGTTCATGGCATCTAAGCTGCCAATGTAGAGCCGGCAATTTCTGACACAGAACTGTTAGCACGACACGACACGACATGGTTTTTTCGTGTTTCGTGTTTAGCCTTAACGTGTTTCGTGTCTTAACAGGTCCGGACATGTTAAAACACGATAAGACACGATAAGACAAGTAGTATATATATGGACATGTTAAGACACGTTAAAGACATGTTAAAGACCCGTTAAAGACACGTTAAGATACGATAAGACACGTTAAGACACGATAAGATACGTTATCAGGTCCCTTAACAGGTCCCTTATCGTGTATCTTTTAACAAGTCCCTTAACAGGTCTCTTAACAGGTCCCTTATCGTGTAACCTGTTAAAAATCGTGTCGTGTTCGTGTTTGGAAAAACTGACACGATTAGCTATCGTGTCGTGTTCGTGTTTAACCCTACCGTGTTCGTGTCTTATCGTGTTCGTGTCTTATCGTGTCGTGTCGGACACGATATGCCAGCTCTAGCTGCCAACACCAACCCCTCATTTATCCTTAGCAGCCAGAACCGAATCCCACTTAGTCCAATGAATTCTACTTTTATCTTTTGATCGTCCCCAAAAAAAGGCAGACCTTAGAGATTCCAAGGTCTTGATTACAGATTTAGGCATACGAAAGATAAAGAGAAAGTAGTTACCTGAAGAGCCAAGGACTGAAGAAATAAGTGTTGATCTTCCACCAGTCGTAAGAAGATTAGATTTCCATACTGATAACCGCTTGGAGAACTTAGAAATAATCGGCTCCCAAGTGGAAACTCGCCTAGAGTTAGTACCAATGGGAATCCCTAAGATATTTAAATGGAAGATTCTCTGCTTTGCACCTAATCAAGCTAGCCAAATGATCGACATCTGTATTTTGCACCCTAACACCAATAATAGACGACTTCTTGAAGTTAATCTTAAGACCAGATATACCATAGAAAAATATCAAAGTTTCTGAAAAAAAATTCAAGTTTTCTTTAGACCATTCTCCCACAATCATAACATTGTTAGCATAGAAAAGATGGAAAATAGAAATGTCGTTGATCTTGGCACTCGTAAAGAGACTGTTGGTGAGTAAGTTATCAATAGCTAAGTATAACCCCTTCATAGCAATAATAAACAAAAAAGGTGCCATGGGATCTCCCTGTCGAAGCCCACGCTGAATTGGGAACTCTTCAGGCTTCCATTAACTAACACCGACGATCTAGCAGACTTGAGGCGAGCTTTGATCCAAGAGATCCATTTATCACCAAATCCCATCATTTTAAGCATATAAAAAAAATCCAAAGACAAAGAGTTGTAAGCTTTAGCAAAGTCAATTTTAAACAACAACAGTCTCCTCCTTTTTCCTTCATGCCAATTAATCACTTTATTCAACAAGGGACCATCTAAAATTTGTCTACCTTTAATGAAAGCAGATTGTTCATCAGGACTAATAACCGAATCAATAACCAAAACTAGATGGTTATCAATTAATTTAGTAATTATTTTATATTGGATGCTAATGAGGCTTATCGGCCTAAAATCAGACATAAGAATCGGATTACTAACCTTTGGAATGAGAGTGATGAAAGACGAGTACAACCAATGGGAATAATAGAATGATTATAAAAGTCTTGAACCATACTGCATCTGTCACCTTTCATAACATTCCAAAACTTCTTAACCATAGCAAAAGTGAAACCGTATGGACCCGGGGCTTTCTCACCACCACAACTCCAAATGACTTTTTTTATATTTCTCCCAAGGAAAATTGGGTTTCCAAGGTAGCAGCTTCATTTTCAGAAATGGTTTTAACGTTGGGAGAAACAAATTTGAAAGGCACCCGATCAAATCTTTGGAACTTATTAGCAAAATACTCCTTGAAACATTTCTTTATCTCTTTTGGTTCGTCAACCCACATACCATTATACTTGATTCCTTTTAGATTTCCTGAATCCTTTTAGCTCTAATGATCGAATGAAAAAACTTGGAATTTTCATCTCCATCCATGGCCCATGTTACTTTTGCTTTTTGTTGGCTAGAAGCGACGCGTGTGCTTGCCGCCTGTTTGCCGACCAGCAGTAGGGGCCTCGACCCCCAAAGGCACGTGTCGTTTAAGTTCATTGGATGGTTATTTTAAACCGTGACCCACTTTATACACGTGGACCAATATGACAACTGTTGCCTTTTAATATGACGATTGGTCTAACCATGCTGATTATCTTTCAGTGAATAATATAATACTGAAATAATCTTCAGTGTATTTTAAAATCATTTAAATCCCTAGAAAGCAATATCCATATGAAACATTAGTCAGCACATTATTTTCTGAAAGCAATTAAATAAATAATATAACTAAGGCTTTCAGAATGTCCTAAGTTAATCAACACTGAGATTCACCGTTAACTAAACAATCAATTCCAACACGTATCAAAACAATATGAAGCTAAAAACAACTGTCGACAATTAGGAAAGTCCATCAGTTTACATTAGCATACGATAACAAAATAATAAAACATGTCCTGATAACAAAATTAAACGTAATTATAATTGAAAAAAGGGATTATGAATTTCTAGCTTACATACAAGCAAGATCACCAATAAAATTTGATTTCAGCTTAATTGCAATATCATAATCCATAATGAGGGCACTAAGATCATCTGCATGTTTGATATTACGCCTGATCTCCGACTGAATAAATGAAAGACACAAAGCAGCAAACGGGGATGACACCTCCTTAAACGCTTCGAGCACCACAACTTTTGAGTTGATAGACGACCGCAGGCATCCCACGTAATAAAACATCTCATGCATTCGATTGTAATCCTTCCGTAAATCAAGGTACAAATGATCAATCATCATTTGCTTCATCAAATTTTTCAACGCGCTACTCTTTGAAATAGGATCATTATCAACCTTAGCAAACTGGCTACTTTCTGACACATAATTACCCCTACCAGTTTCACAATTAATCCCATTTGAACCTGAGCCAACACAACCACGACGTACGACTTTATTTTGAGCCGAAGAACCCATTTTAATTAAATGTCAAAGAAGATATAAACAAAACAAAAAACACAAAAATGATATGACGAAACAAATAATGCACAATCAGACTTTATAAATGAAGATGTACGTGGGATACAAATATTACGGGAGATCGTGTCCTTAATTATCGGAACCATATATAAACCGTATGCATTCTGAAAAAGAATTAAAAGTAACCACCCTAAGTAAACTTATAGAAATGACACAGAAATAACTGAAAACACGAAAAAAGGAAAAAAAAAAAAAAAAAAAAAAAAAAAAAAAAAAAAAAAAAAAAAAAAAAAAAAAAAAAAAAAAAAAAAAAAAAAAAAAAAAAAAAAAAAAAAAAAAAAAAAAAAAAAAAAAAAAAAAAAAAAAAAAAAAAAAAAAAAAAAAAAAAAAAAAAAAAAAAAAAAAAAAAAAAAAAAAAAAAAAAAAAAAAAAAAAAAAAAAAAAAAAAAAAAAAAAAAAAAAAAAAAAAAAAAAAAAAAAAAAAAAAAAAAAAAAAAAAAAAAAAAAAAAAAAAAAAAAAAAAAAAAAAAAAAAAAAAAAAAAAAAAAAAAAAAAAAAAAAAAAAAAAAAAAAAAAAAAAAAAAAAAAAAAAAAAAAAAAAAAAAAAAAAAAAAAAAAAAAAAAAAAAAAAAAAAAAAAAAAAAAAAAAAAAAAAAAAAAAAAAAAAAAAAAAAAAAAAAAAAATAAAAAAAAAAAAACCTGTCAACATGATAATCGACACATATATAAGATAAGTCTTCACAAAAAACACTATATTTTAAATAAATATCACAATACATATATATGTACATAATAAAACTTGTATAATTAATGGAAAATGTTGGTTATGATAAGTTGTATAACAGTAGCACGATCTTATTAATCAATACACAATACATATATATGTACATAATAAAACTTGTATAATTAATGGAAAATGTTTGGTTATGATAAGTTGTATAACAATAGCACGATCTTATTAATCAATACACAATACATATATATGTACATAATAAAACTTGTATAATTAATGGAAAATGTTTGGTTATGATAAGTTGTATAACAATAGCACGATCTTATTAATCAATACACAATACATATATATGTACATAATAAAACTTGTATAATTAATGGAAAATGTTTGGTTATGATAAGTTGTATAACAATAGCACGATCTTATTAATCAATACACAATACATATATATGTACATAATAAAACTTGTATAATTAATGGAAAATGTTTGGTTATGATAAGTTGTATAACAATAGCACGATCTTATTAATCAATACACAATACATATATATGTACATAATAAAACTTGTATAATTAATGGAAAATGTTTGGTTATGATAAGTTGTATAACAATAGCACGATCTTATTAATCAATACACAATACATATATATGTACATAATAAAACTTGTATAATTAATGGAAAATGTTTGGTTATGATAAGTTGTATAACAATAGCACGATCTTATTAATCAATACACAATACATATATATGTACATAATAAAACTTGTATAATTAATGGAAAATGTTTGGTTATGATAAGTTGTATAACAATAGCACGATCTTATTAATCAATACACAATACATATATATGTACATAATAAAACTTGTATAATTAATGGAAAATGTTTGGTTATGATAAGTTGTATAACAATAGCACGATCTTATTAATCAATACACAATACATATATATGTACATAATAAAACTTGTATAATTAATGGAAAATGTTTGGTTATGATAAGTTGTATAACAATAGCACGATCTTATTAATCAATACACAATACATATATATGTACATAATAAAACTTGTATAATTAATGGAAAATGTTTGGTTATGATAAGTTGTATAACAATAGCACGATCTTATTAATCAATACACAATACATATATATGTACATAATAAAACTTGTATAATTAATGGAAAATGTTTGGTTATGATAAGTTGTATAACAATAGCACGATCTTATTAATCAATACACAATACATATATATGTACATAATAAAACTTGTATAATTAATGGAAAATGTTTGGTTATGATAAGTTGTATAACAATAGCACGATCTTATTAATCAATACACAATACATATATATGTACATAATAAAACTTGTATAATTAATGGAAAATGTTTGGTTATGATAAGTTGTATAACAATAGCACGATCTTATTAATCAATACACAATACATATATATGTACATAATAAAACTTGTATAATACATATATATGGACAAAAATATATTACAATACAACATTAACTCCCACTCGAACTTGGTTCTCACAAAATAAAATACATCATACAATAACTTGCTTTCCAAATGGGCTACTGACACAATGATCCCCTCACCCAATACATAGTGGGAGGAAAAACAATCAGATACTCCTACAGAAGCAAAAAAAAATGTCAACATGATAATCGACACATATATAAGATAAGTCTTCACAAAAAACACGATATTTTAAATAAATATCATCAATTCATAATCCCTTACCCCCGACATGTATTATGATAAATTTTTATAAATGTAATATTTTAATAATCAATAATAATTAATAAATCAACATTGACATACAATGAAGCAAGAGTCCCAGCTAGGAAGATGACAAACATTAAACATTCTAACATGTTGATCATGTGAAAATGCTTGATTAATAAAGCTAACACGAATTTCACATTTATTATTAAAAATTAAAGGATATAAGAAAGATGAATGTAAAAACCAGATTTTAGCTCAATGGTTGAAGACCATCCCCCTTGCATAAGGTCTTGTGTTCAAGCCTTGGGGAGGACATAGCAATTAAATCCCTTTATGAGGGTTTGGCTTGGGTATACTTATGTTTAAGTCTGAGGGGGCAGGGTTTACCCCTATTAATAGTCGTGCCTTCGGGCAGATTAGTAGGGGTTTTTCCACCCATCGGGTATTTTAAGTAGGCATTTCTACTTCAAGCGAGCTCTCTAGCGCGGACCCGGTTAAGACAATGCTTGATTAATAAAGCTAACACGAATTTCACATTTATTGTTAAAAATTAAAGGATATAAGAAAGATGAATGTAAAAACCAGATTTTTTCTTGGAAAACGACTTGCTTATCCCGTTGTTGAAAATTATGTGAAGAATGCTTGGGCTAAATACGGGTTTCAGCGTATTATGATGAACTCATCTGGTTTTTTCTACTTTAAATTTGCGGAGAAATCGGGGATGGATAAAGTGTTGGAACAAGGACCATGGTTAATCCGTTCAGTGCCCCTTTTCTTAAATGAACGGACTCCTGATTTCAGTATGTCTGATGTCAAGAAGGTACCTGTATGGGTTAAGTTACATAATGTTCCACTTGTTATCTTTACAGAAGATGGTCTTAGCATGTTGGCGACCAAGATTGGAAGGCCAGTTGCTTTGGATGATTATACGAGCTCCATGTGCACTGAAGCATGGGGACTTAGTAGTTATGCATTGGCTCTAATCGAATTGGATGCTGAAAATGATATTAAATCTGAACTGACTGTTGGAATTCCTAATATGGTGGGTGATGGTTTTTCGAAACAAGTTATACAAATTGAGTATCAATGGAAACCTCCTCGTTGCGCTACATGCAAGGTGTTTAATCATGCAAATGACCAATGCCCTAAATTGCCTAAAAAGACTACTCAAGTCGAGATACCTCAAGATGACGAGGGATTTATTCAGGTTTCAAGGAAAAAGAAAAAAGGTACGGCTGTGCAACAGGAGAAACAAATTGAAGGAGTTAAGCTTAATAAGCCGAAGCCATATTTTATTTATAAAGCAAAACCGCCAAAGCAGAATGCAGCATCTTCTAGTACATCCAATGGTTGTTCTTTACATAACTCGTATGGTGTGTTGGCGGGTGTTGAAGCTGAGGTGGAGGTAGATCAGGTTCCCAAGGCTGGTTTGACTAGGGATCAGCGGGATGAAAGTGATGATGAAGTTAAATGTGTATTTGATGAACATGAGTTTGATGAACTATTTAAGGTTAGGGCAGATTCTGAGGGGGAAAGCACTCCCGTTTCAGGGATGCCTCATGTATATCATCGCTTCATGGAATATACGGGGCATGAACTTCTCCCCGAAACAAAATGAGGTTCGGCAGGTAATTAATGAGAATAAATTATCTGTTTGTGCTATTCTCGAATCACATGTGTCGGTTTCAAAGCTTGATAGTATTTGTAGCAATGTGTTCTCCTACTGGAATTGGACGTCAAATGCCTATGTGTGTGACAAAAATTCTAGAATCATTCTTGGATGGGATTCAAATATTGTTGATTTAATGGTGGTATCTCAATCTGATCAAGTTATTCATACTCAGGTTATTTTTAAGGCTGATCAGAAGGTTTTGTTGTGCTCTTTCGTTTATGCTCATAACTACTATATTCATAGACGTGATTTATGGAGTAACTTGGCGATGCATAAAGCTTTTGTTCATGATAAGCCCTGGGTGTTACTTGGGGATTTTAATGCTGCTTTATTTCTCAATGATAAAGTGGTCAGTTCTTCACATGTTGATATCTCAATGAGAGAATTTAAGGATTGTGTTGAAGAACTTGAAATTTCTGATGTGAATAGATCGGGCCTACAGTTTACGTGGAATCAGAAACCGAAAGGGAAGCTTGGTATTTTGAAGAAACTGGATAGAATCATGGCGAATCAGACATTTCTTGTTGATTTTGTAGGGGCGCACGCTATGTTTCAACCATATCGTTTATCTGATCATGCCCCTGCTGTATTGTGTTTTCCTATGGCAGCTAAATTTCATCCTAAACCATTTAAGTTCGCTAATGTTCTTGTGCATCATGATAAATTTAAGCGGGTGATTTCGGATTCTTGGAATACATCTGTTGAGGGGCATCATATGTTTAAGGTCGTTAAGAAATTAAAGTTTTTGAAGAAACCTTTGCGTAAGTTACTCTATGATAAAGGTCATTTATTTGACAAGGTAGTCAAGTTAAGACACGAATTGGATGAAGTACATAAAGCAGTTGATAGAGATCCTTTTAATGTTGCTTTGAGAGAAGAGGAAGCTGCTCGTGTTCAGGCTTTTAATGAGGCCATTCTGGATGAAGAAAGATTCTTAAAGCAGAAAGCTAAAATTAATTGGCTTAAGGTTGGTGATTCAAATTCAGCATACTTCCACAAAGTTGTTAAGGCTCGTAAGGCAAGAAATCATATTGATTCAGTTGTCGATGGACTTGGTAACCGTCAAGATGGTGAGGCTGTTCCGGCAGCCTTTGTTGCTCATTATAAAGATTTTCTTGGCTCACCAGGTGGCATTTCTAACTTTGTTTATTCCGGATTGTTTTCTAATAAGCTCACTTATGTGCAAGCTGATTTTATGGTAAGAAATGTTACGAGTGAAGAGGTTAAACTTGCCTTGTTCGATATGGGGGATGATAAAGCGCCTGGGCCTGATGGTTTTAATGCAGCGTTTTTTAAGCATTCTTGGAACATTGTTGGGAAGGACGTCGTGGATGTTGTCCAGGATTTCTTTCTTACTGGTAAATTATTGAAGGAGGTAAACCACACTATTATCTCTTTATTGCCAAAGGTTGCTGCCCCGAGTCGTATTACTGACTATAGGCCAATTTCTCTGTGTAATGTTCTATATAAATATATAACTAAAATCATTGGTAAAAGGCCGTCACCCCTGGTTATATATTAAAAACAATGAAGAACAGGCGATGTTACACAAATCTGTGCAACATTCACCGGGCTTCAGGTTTCATAACTTGTGTGGAGAACAACGAATTATTAACATTTGTTTTGCAGATGATCTCTTTCTCTTTGGCCGAGGTGATATTGCTTCGGCCAAAGCTATTATGGACGGGCTTATGGAGTTTTCCTAATGCCTCAGGACTTATGCCTAGTCTAGCTAAAAGCACGGCTTTCTTTTGTAATGTCCCTGATCGTATTAAGAGGGCTATTTTGGAGATCCTCCCATTTGAAGAAGTCTCTTCCGATTCGTTATCTTGGTGTTCCACTTATTTCATCTAAACTTTTACACAAAGATTGCACAATTTTGGTTGAAAGGATGGAGGCTAGAATAAGTGATTGGAAGAACAAGTCTCTTTCGTTTGCTGGCAGGTTACAATTAATTAATTCAGTTCTCTCTTCCATGCATATTTATTGGGCTTCAGTTTTCATTCTCCCTGCTAGTATCATTTCTGATTTGGAAAAGAAGATGCGGGCTTTTTTATGGACTCAAGGACCCATGAGCAAAGGTAAAGCTAAGGTGGCATGGAAGGATTGTTGCCTTCCTAAGTATGAAGGAGGAATTGGAATTAAAAGAATTTGTGATGTTAACAAAGCTCTTATGACTTCTCATGTATGGAGTATCTTGAATAATCGAAAGTCTCTTTGGGTACAGTGGATTAATGTGCATAAACTCAAGGGAAGAAATTTCTGGGATGTCCCTTTGAAAGCTGGCTCAACATGGGGATGGCGTAAGCTTCTTCAATTGCGAGAAGTAATCCGACCACATATTAAGTATCTGATAGGGGATGGGTGTACTACTTCAGCTTGGTTTGATAATTGGGCTCTATTGGCCCTTTATGTAAGTTTATTACATATAGAGAGATGACTAGAGCGGGATTTCGTCTTGATGCAACTGTTAATGATGTTCTAACTAATGGACGCTGGAAATGGCCAATTGCCTGGTTTGATCTATTTCCAGTGCTTATAAATGTTTCTCCTCCTGTTCTTCGTCCTGCTGTTTCTGATGTAATTACTTGGTATGATAATAATGGGAAGGAAACTGGTTTTTCAGCCTCTTCCACATGGGAAACCATACGAGTTAGAAGACCAGTTGTTCCTTGGGTTGCTCTTGTTTGGTTTGCACATAGTATTCCGAGGCACTCATTTCATGTCTGGCTTATTATGAGAGAAAAACTGAAGACTCATGATAAGATGAAGCAATGGGATGTTAGTGGTTCTACTAACTTAAATCTACTTTGCTGTTCCTCTGCAAGCGTGGACCTGATTCGCATCAACATTTATTTTTTGAATGTAATTACTCATTGCAGATTTGGAATTTGGTTCGCCCCTTAATGGGATTTCATGCGGTTCCAAACCGATGGACTGATATCACTTCAATGCTATTGTTGACATCAAAGCCTAATCTAGCCAAGACGATTATTGCTAAGCTTCTGATTGCTGCTTCGGATTATTACTTATGGCAAGAGAGAAACTCCAGATTATTTTCTCCTAAAGAAAGATCGGTTGCTCAACTACGTGATGTTATTGTGTCTACTGTCCGGATGAAGTTAGTCACTATGAAGTTCAAGAAAAAGATTCAAGGAAGAAGCATCCTAGAAGAATGGAAGTTGGATATCACGTAAACATTTATTAAACATCACTTTTATTGTTTTGCCATTAAGAAGTCAACAAGTCTTCTAAATGTGTCCCTCTGACAGGCCTTTGGATTTATCTAAGGGTAGGAGTCTCCATTTGGTTAGCCATTTTGAGCTCTTCACTGTGATGTGCATGTTTGAGATTTGGTTTCGATTTGGTAAAATGATAGAGGTTGATGTTTGATATTGGTTACTTACATATTAGAGGTGTATTATTAATGCTTTTGATGTTATTAGCCTATTTTATGTATTGTTCAGCTAGGTCGTTTGTGACGTTATTGTTTCACATACATATGGCATGTCATATGTATGAATTAGTTTGGTACTTTGCCAAGCTACTTGTAATAATCTTCTTTTGGGTGATTTATAAAAGCTTACCGGGGTTTAAATTCCCCTTTACCCAAAAAAAAAAAGAAAAAAGAACAGGCGACCTGGTAGAATACCAAGTCGACTTTTACAAATCACCCACAAGAGGTGTAGTATCCAAAATAAACAAGGGTAAACCCCAATCAAGCTATCCTAGCCATACAAAGCATCATCTAAGCTATAAGAGTGAGACAGGCACCTCAAACATGCACATCAGCTACTACAAAGACAAATGAGAGGGACACATTTACAAGGAAACCGGAGTTACCTCAAACATGCACATCATCTTGTCCATGTACCAGTGAGAGGGACACATTTACAAGGTACCTATAACACTACAAATAACAAATACAAGAAAGAATTACAAAATTATCGAACATGAATAATAGAACGAGGCAAATCCCAAGCTATCCGAAGCTCTTCTAGTCGTCTTGATTTCTTGAAGCTAAAAGTAAAAAGCTTCAAGAGAACAGTATGAATAATAGCATCAGCAAGTTGATCAGGCGCCCTCTTCTTTTGAGCAAATAACCTTGAATTTCGTTCACGCCAAATATAATAAACGGCTGCCGCAAAGAGAAGCTTTGTGACAACACTCTTGATCGAGTTCTTATGAGCAAAAAGCAATATCTCTGAGACAATATCATCCCAAACAACTGAGCGCACCCCAAACCTGTTCAGAAAAAACACATTCAAAGAAAAGATGGTTAATAGAATCAGGAGTTGATGTACACTAAGGGCACAATAACACGTCCTGATTAGTGCAGCCCCGAACATCCCACGACCTTAAATCATCTTGAGCCTTTATCTTCCGAAGCACCGCCAACCAAAAAATAAAAGAATGCTTCGGTATACATTGCTTAAACGAAACCATAGGGAACCAAGAGACCTTTACTGATTGATTCCGCAAATCCTCCCAAGCATTTAAAACTGAGAAATCCAACACCTTACCCTCACGATCTTTCCATTTAACAACATCTTGCCTTTCTGGATAAAGCGTTGGAGGAGCACCAGGATCAAAACGATCAGCCCAAGAGATCGGCCAGGTCCAAGAATTATTAATCACCACATCCGACACTCGTGCATTTAATTGAAAACCAGCATTAGCAATTAATCTAGGAGATACCTTATCAATTAGAGGACTATCATTAGACCACATATCAAACCAAGCTGAAGTTGAAAGACCATTCCCAATTTGATGCCAAAAATGCTTCTGCACAACATGGTGTACTTGAAGTATTTTCCTCCCACTCCATGACATATTACCCGTAGCCTTTACCTCCAAAAAATTCTTTCCGCGAAGCTTATAAGTATGAATCCATTGAACCCATAAAGATTGCTTCAAAGAAAGGAGCCGCCAAATATGAGCTGCAATCAAAGCAACATTAAACTGTTCTAATTTCCGTACACCAAGGCCCCCCTCTTCCTTTGGAAGACAAACAATATCCCATGCCACTTTAGCTTTACCTTTCTTCAACGTGCCCTGACTCCATAAAAACCCTCTCATAATCTGTTCAATATCAAGAATAACCCGAGAAGGCAATATAAACACTGAGGACCAATACACATGCATAGAAGACAGAACCGAATTGATAAGCTGCAAACGACCAGCAAAAGATAAGAATTTATTCTTCCAATCATCCACTCGATTACGTACCTTTTCAACAAGTACCCTACAATCCTGCAACATCAATCTAGAGGAGACCAACGGAACCCCCAAATATTTAACCGGTAATAGCCCTTCCTCAAATGGTAGCACATCAAGTATAGCTAACTTTACATGATTAAGTACATTACAAAAGAAAGCTGTACTTTTAGGGATACTCGGTGTTAAGCCCGAAACCAACTTAAATTCATCAAGGGAATCCATAACAACCTTTGCCGACTCCACATCCCCCCTTATAAAGATAAAAAGATCATCAGCAAAACATAAATTAACAATGTTAATTTCTTCACAATGAGGATGAAAATGAAAAGAGTCCGAATTTCTGACATTCCGATGAATAATCAGAGTAAGAATCTCCATGACAAGAGTAAACAGATAAGGAGATAGAGGATCCCCTTGTCTTAAACCCCTCCGACCATAAAAGAAACCATGCAAATTACCATTGATACTAAGAGAGTAGGAAGTGGTAGCCACACATTCCATTATCCAGTGAATCATTCGAGCATGAAATCCAAAGCCAACCAAAATGTCATAAAGAAAACCCCAATCAACCATATCGTAAGATTTTTGAATGTCAACTTTAAAAGCAGCTCGTGAAGGTCCTCTATCCAAATGGTAATTATGCATCAATTCCTGAGTCAGAAGGATATTATCTGAAATCCTTCTAGCGGGAACAAAAGCAGATTGATTAATACTAATCAAATCATCAAGACATCCCTTTAACCTGTTCGCCAAGATCTTGGTAATACATTTAAAGATAATATTACACAAAGAGATGGGCCGGTAATCATTAATGCGAGAAGGTGAATCAACTTTCGGAATAAGAGAAATAACCGTATGATTTAGTTCCTTGAGAAGCCGACCACTAACAAAGAAATCTCGAACAGCCTTAATGACATCCGATCCCACAATATCCCAAGCCCCTTTAAAGAAAGCTGCCGAAAAACCATCCGGACCTGGAGACTTATCATCCCCCATAGAAAAAATGGCTTCCTTAATCTCCAAATCAGAAACATCACCCACCATTGCTAAAGCCTTTTCCTCATCAAGTCTATTAATAAAGAGATCCACAGAATTAAGAACAGAAACCGAACCTGGTTGGCCAAGAAAACCAACATAATGAGCCTCAAAAGCATTAGCCGCATCATTTCCATCAAGTTGATTACCCTGCGAGTCAAGTATCATATCAATTCTATTCCTTGCAGCCCGAGACGTAACCACCTTGTGAAAATAAGCAGAATTCGAATCCCCCACGTTGAGCCAATCAACCTTTGCCTTTTGTTTGAGAAACCTTTCTTCATCGAGCAAAGCCTCAGTAAAGGCACTTAAATGAACCGCATGTTCTTCTTTTAAAAGAGCATTGTGAGGTTCCGTATCTAAAGCTAATTGCACCTTATCAAGCTCCTGACGCAAAACAACAACCTTTTCATGTACATTACCATAGTCACGTAGCAGCTTGCGAAGTGGTTTCTTAGTAGCCTTGAGTTTTTGAACCAAGCAGTACATAGCATGTCCCGACACTTCCAATTTCCAAGCTACAGAAACAACATCTTTAAACTTAGTATTATAAACCAGAATATTAGAAAACTTAAAAGGTTTAGGTTTAAACTTGACAATATCAGCAATACGAAGCACTGCTGGTGTATGATCTGAAATTCTGTAGGGCTGAAAAATAGCAGTCGATCCCACAAAGGTATCACAGAATTCCAAATTCGACATAATTCTATCAATCTTCTTAATTTGACCAACACCACCCCTAGGCTTTTGAATCCAAGTGTATTGCAAACCGAGCATTTTATCATCAGTAATACCAAGATCAACTACACACTCCTGAAAATTACGCATGGCTATGTCAAGAGAAGAAGCACCTGACGCCTTATCTATTAAATTCAAAGCAACATTAAAATCACCAAGTAATACCCACGGACAGCTACGAACAAAGGACTTGTGTTTTAACAAATCAGCCCAAAGAGGACGTCTAAGAATGTAGGAATTATGAGCATAGACAAAAGAACACAAAACCACCCTTTTAGTAGCTTTAAAAATGACCTTAGTATGAATGACCTGATCAGATTGAGTCAAAACCATGACATTAACAACATCAGGATTCCAAACCAATATAATTTTAGCACCTTTATCACAGTAACTACTATTTGAAATCCAATGCCACTTCCAAAAAACTTTAGTACACAGATCATGAAGCTTGTCAGAAGTCACATGTGATTCCAAAACCGCACACATACACAATTGATTATCAGAAATAACCTGCTGAACCTCTTTTTGTTTAGGGACTTGGTTCAAACCCCTAATATTCCATGCTGCAATATTAAACATTGGGAACCGAATCAGCAGGAGTGCTTGCCCCTGTATCACCACCCGTTAGCATGATACAATCATCACCCGAAAAAGAAAGCCCACCATCTTCCCCACCCAAATCATCACCTAAAACAGAAAAAGGGTTGCTAGTGCTGACAAGAGGGTTACTTGCCTTCTTCTGTGAACTACAACTAGCCTCTGAATTAATCACCGGCAATTTAGCACTACCAACAGGTTGTATAGCCCGATAAACAATTTTTGGTTTAGGTTTATTTAGTTTAACACCCTCAATTCGTCTCTCCTGTTGAACAGCCTTACCTTTTTGCTTCTTCCTTGAAACCTGAATGAATCCCTCCTCATCTATAGACTTCTCAACTTGAATAGTCTTGCTAGACTTCTCGACTTGAATAGTCTTGCTAGGTAAATTAGGGCATTGATCACTTTCATGATTAAACACCTTGCATGTAGCACAACGAGGCGGTTTCCATTGATACTCAATTTGAATAACTTGTTTCGAAAAACCATCTCCAACAAAATTAGGGATTCCAACAATCAATTCCGATTTAATATCATTTTCAGCATCCAACTCAATAAGTGCCATTGCATAACTACTACGTCCCCATGATTCAGTACACATCGAGCTCGTATAAGCATCCAAAGCCACTGGTCTTCCAATCTTGGTCGCCAACATGCTAAGTCCATCTTCATTAAAGATTACAAGTGGTACATTATGTAATTTGACCCATACAGGCACTTTTTTAACATCTGACATACTGAAATTAGGAGTCCATTCTTTTAGGAAAAGTGGCACTGAACGGATTAACCAAGGTCCTAATTCCAACACTTTATCCATCCCCGATTTCTCCTCAAATTTAAAGTAAAAGAAACCCGAAGAATTCATCATAACACGCTGAAACCCATATTTAGCCCAAGCATTCTTTACATAGTTTTCAACAACGGGGTAAGCAAGTCGTTTTCCAAGAAAAAACCCAACCAAGGTATTAGCATATTTGCTATTAGCTGAAATAATAGTCTCTTTTGGAATAAGCAAATCAATACCCTCAATATTCGAGTCAACCCTTAAAGAGTGAACATTAACCTTCTTCTTGGTAATAGGCTCAGATTGCACAGCCTTAGCATACGAGAAAGGCTTCTCCAGATCAGCCCCATCAAGCAATTTACTTACTTCAGCATCTTTACTTTTATCTTCCACGATCACAGCAAATTCCACATGTTTTTTACCATCAGATTTATCCTCTTCCATACCATCCTTTTTAGCATCTTTCTGTGTCAAAATTGACGTCTCATTCTTATCAGCTAAAGGCATCAAGGAGGGATAACCATGCATTAGATAATCCTTTCCCTCACCTATATCATCTTTAACACTAAAAGAGCCTATATCTACTTCTGTTTTCTTTTCCATTTCCCCATCATCACCACGTTCCACATTAGCAGGATACACAACAGGTTGTTCATTAGAAGAAGCTGGTTTACCTCCATCAACAGTATTCGACTTAATATTATTATCTTGTTTATTACGAGATAATGCATCCTTACTAGGGTTTTTAAAAGCCCCACGAACAGGAACATGTTTCCCTTCTATATTCTTGATCTTTGCAGCTAGGCCACTCGAATCAATATCCTTATTCTTTACCGATCTCTCCATTAACTATGATAATAATTAACCATGTAAACAAGAAAACCAAATACGAACAAGAATTGCAGCTACGTGAAGAACAAAGAAAACAGCCAAGCAAAAACCCTAACCCTAGATAGAAAGAAAACCCTAATCACAAATCAGTTCCCTTAACCGTTTAACAAGTTCAATCTGATCTAGCTAAACTACACAAGTAGCCGCGATCACGAACAAGGTAAACAATCAGAAAAAAGAAAAAACGAATTAGGGTTTTAGAAGACAAAAACGAACAGAAAAAGATGAAAGAAACCCTAAAAAATCGAAACTCTAAACTAAAAACAGTAATACTTGTGATCAGGAATCACAAACCATTACCATAATCAGCTAGAAAGATCGATTAGGAGGGGATTGAAGTTAAACCAGGTAGTTCGTCAAAGTCGCCATCTAGAGGGGGAGAAAAGGGTTTTTTTTTTATTATTTATATTAATTAAAATCATTGCAAATAGGATTTCTGATCCTCTTACAGGTTTGGTTGGTATTAATCAATCAGCATTCATATTGGGAAGGAGTATTTCTGATAACATCTTGCTGACTCAGGAGTTGATGCATAATTATCATTTAGACAAGGGTACTCCTAGATGTGCTTTTAAGGTGGACATTCAGAAGGCTTATGATAGAGTGGATTGGAGATTTCTGAAAAGAATTCTTATTGAATTTGGTTTCCACCCCAAGATGGTTCACTGGATCATGACATGTGTTGCTACTGCTTCCTATTCGGTATGCATTAATGGTAATTTACATGGTTTCTTTCCAGGAAAGAGGGGTTTAAGGCAGGGTGATCCGCTTTCTCCATACATGTTCACTTTGGTTATGGAAGTTTTGACCTTAATGATTAAGAGACGTGTTCGGGAGACTTCTTTATTTACTTTTCATCCGAAGTACGAAGAACTGGATATTATTAATCTTTTTTTTTGCAGATGATCTCATCATATTCTTGCATGCCGATGTCAATTCAGCAAGGGTGATCATGGAATCGTTGGAGGAGTTTAAGAATGCTTCAGGTCTAGCTCCAAGTTTACCAAAAAGTACTGCCTACTTTTGCAATGTCCTGAATCACGTGAAGTTGTCAATTCTTTTAGTTCTGCCTTTTGAGGAAGGTAACTTAACTGTTAAATATTTGGGCGTACCACTAGTTTCTACTCGTTTGATATATAGGGACTGTACTGAATTGGTGGAGAAGGTGCGAAACCGAGTTTTAGATTGGAAGAACAAATCTTTATCATTTGCGGGTAGACTTCAATTAGTTCAATCTGTTCTAAGTTCGGTGAATGTTTATTGGAGTACAATGTTCATGTTACCTTCATGAGTTATCCATGAGGTGGAACAGATTATGAGGTCTTTTCTATGGCAAAAAGGTAGGTCGAAAGATGCCTGGGAGGTTGTGTGTCTTCCTAAAAGTGAGGGAGGACTCGGGATTTGTAGATTGTATGATTTCAATATTGCACTTATGGCTGTACATATATGGAACTTGCTGGCGCGTAAGGAATCTCTGTGGGTTAGATGGATGCATATGTTTAAGATTAAGGATAGAAACTTTTGGGAAATTCCATGTCGGGGTAATTTATCTTGGAGTTGGAGGAAAATGCTGCAAATTAGGCCTTTAATTTGCAGTCATCTCTGGTATCGTCTGGGGAGTGGGCTATCTGTTTCAGCCTGGTTCGATAACTGGTGTGACGCAAGCCCTCTATATAACTTATTATCTGCTCGTGTCATTTCCAATGCAGGTTTTCTTATTTCAGCTTCGGTTTCGGATCTCATTCGTGACAATCAATGGAGCTGGCCTATGGAGTGGGGTAATACACTTCCACCAATTGAAGTTCCCTCTTTACAACCTGGTCAACATGATTTATTATGCTGGAGAGATAGGTCGGGTTCTCTACAACCTTTCTTGGTTTCACAGGTTTGGGAAGATATTCGTCCTCGTGATGTGGCTGTTAACTGGTATCATGTGATTTGGTTTAAGCAGTGCATTCCAAAGCATGCATTCCATTCATGGCTAGTTGTGAACAAGAAACTCAAAACTCAGGATATGTTGCGACCATGGGATGTGAGTGGTCCTGTTTCTTGTTCTTTATGCGGTGTGCAACCCGATTCGCATAGTCATCTATTTTTTGAGTGCAGTTTTGCTTCACAATTGTGGAAAGGCGTTTGTAATCGTGTTGATCTTGATTACTATTCTGAAGATTGGGACATTGTGTTGACTAGTTTCGTTTCAAGAGCGAGATTGAAAACAGCGGATGCTATTATTGCAAAACTGATTCTTGCAGCGTCTTTGTACTTTATTTGGCAAGAGAGAAATTTCCGGTTGTTTCAACAAAAAAAAAGAGAACGGTTCATCAATTAATTGAGGTTATCTTTATGACGGTTAGACTAAAGCTTCTATCTTGTCGTTTTCGGAAGACCCCTCAATCGAGCAGAATTATGGACACTTGGAAGCTGCCGGTTACTATTTTAAAAATGTAATAGATAGTGTCTTCGTTCAGTCTGTATCTACATGTTTGTTAGGTACTAGTGCGTCTTGATAAGTGGCATGTCACTTGTCTTGGTGTTGGTTGTTTGCACTATGTGCATGGTCTTGTAATCAGTCATACTAACAATTAGTTAGTACGCCTAAACTTCTTTGTTTTGATTTAATACAAATCTAACCAGGGTAATCCCTTTTACCCGATGAATGTAAAAACCAGATTTTAACTTAATGGTTGAAGACCATCCACCTTGCATAAAGTCTTGTGTTCTAGCCTTCGGGAGGAAATAGCAATTAAATCCCTTTATGAGGTTTTGGCTTGCGTATACTTATGTTTAAGTCTAAGGGGCAGGGTTTACCCCTATTAATAATCGTGCCTTCAGGCATATTATTAGGGGGTTTTCAACCCATCAGGTATTTTAAGTAGGCATTTCTACTTCGAGCGAGCTCTCTAGCGTGGACCCGGTTAAGACAACGCAAGCTAGACCTCCCGTTGTCGAATCACGACACGAGGTTTTCAGCGAAATTCACCTTTCAAAAAATATAAAAACAAAAATTAAAAAATGTATGCACGCATAATTTAGTAATAGATAATAAAATAATGTAGCCGACTATTATAAAAGCATCTGACATCAAGTTGACATGCGTGCGTCATACTACTGTAGTTTAATTGGAACAATTTAGAATACCAAACACTTAATCAGAAAACGGTTTAGTTTACTTTCAATCAAACACTCTTATTATCGTAAATTTTATTATTCCCCCAAATTATCCCTTCTGCTGCTTTAACTGGATATCATCCCCAACAATATAAATTCCATTAACAGGTACGTTTCTCAGTAATTTTTTATATATATAAGAATAACTGAATGAATTAGTGACTCAACTATATCTATAATTTATAGAACTTTTGACTTTACCATAACTTATATAATCGAATAACCGTCACTTGTAGAAATGAGGGTATTAGATTTTATTAGAGTATCATGTTTGCGTCGCATCCTGTAATAACTTTATAAGTAGGATTTAAAGAAGGATATCAATTTATTGAGAATGAATAAAGGAAGCAAATCACTTTAAAATGGATGATTATATTTTAACAAATTAAAATCAGAAAAGAATCTAAATATGTTGTCCCTTTTATTATTAACCAAAATTCTCGTCTTACAATCTTTCTGCTGCTTTACTTGTACATTTTCCTAAACAATAAACATTGCATTAACAGGTACGTTTTTTCAGTAATTTCTTATATATATAAGAATATCTGAATAATGTATGGGATTTTATACTTTACCATAACCTATATCATCGAATGACTAACACTTGTAGAAATGAGGGAATTAGATTTTATCAGGGTATCATGTTTGCGTCGCATCCTGTAATAACTTTATAAGTAGGATTTAAAGAAGGATATCAATTTATTGAGAATGAATAAAGGAAGCAAATCACTTTAAAATGGATGATTATATTTTAACAAATTAAAATCAGAAAAGAATATAAATATTATGCCTTAATACCTGATAGATATGACAATGTGTAGGATTATATGATGATTTGCACGATATTGAATCTTTTCCTTAAACAAATGTAAGTATATAGTGGACATTCATATGACATAATCTTAGAATTACAACCCCCATTCAAGAGGTCTTGTGTTAAAGCCTTGAGGTGGATATAGTAAGACCCCAGCTGGGTATTTTAATATGCATTTATGCATCGATGAAGCTATATAGTGCGTACCCGACAAAGAAAACGTATAATAGACCTCCCGCTGTCGATTAATAGCATATGATGATATACAAATTGGACGTGCGAAAGCGCCACATATAATAGTTGCCATAGACATGTATTCACAAATTCTGGTTAAAATATATCAATGTATTGTATTTGCAGATACAGTCTTATAATGTACAGTTTAATTTACATAACCAGGCAGAAATAAAGACACAATAATAATGGCAACATCACCGCATAAAGATATAAAAAATATTTATTGTATTTAAGATTCTTGTATTGTTGATTACGGTTGTATTATTTGCAGAAATGTCTTCTGAAAATACAGAAAACACCCAGCAATTGTCTGAAGAATCCATGAAAAACCATTCACTAACTTCTTCAGGAAAAAGGACAAACAACAAATCATAAGTTCACAAGGTGTTCAATGGCATTCGGTCTGTCCTTTGAGTAATATAGTTTCTAATAGAGACATTAGAAATGTTGGGTTCACTCGTAATATGCAGATTTCAGATTTAGTGGAAAATGGGAATTGGAAGTGACCAAGAGCTTGGTTGGATTTGTTTCCTGTCTTATTAAATCTCCCTAATATCCATCTTAATGGATCTATGCATGACTACATTTTTTGGAAGGATGTTGAGGGAAATGAGTGTGAATTCTCATCTAGCGTTGTTTGGGATACTCTTAGATCAAGGTCACACGAAGTGAATTGGCATAAGGCTGTTTGGTTTAAGCAAATGATACCAAGACATGCCTTTTTAATGTGGCTTATCTTTTTACAGAAATTAAAGACTCAAGATAAAATTATGAGGTGGAGTGCAGGGGGGAACATGAATTACAACCTGGTGTGCTGGCCATTGTGTCACCAGGGACCAGACTCTCATAACCATTTATTTTTTGCTTGTTCTTACTCTTCTCAGGTTTGGCAGCAGGTCAACCATTTGGCTCATTTGCAACATCTAAGCTCGAATTGGGACGATGTTATTCATTGGCTCATCACGCGTGGGAAGTCTAATTCGGCCAAAACAGTTATTGGAAAGTTACTGGTAGCTGCCACTGCTTACTTTATTTGGCAGGAGCGAAACCAACGATTATTCTCTAATTTGTCAAGACTAGTGGATCAGCTTCGAGATTTAATTTCTTCCACAGTTAGATTGAAGCTCGTTACTTTGCGATTCAAAAACACTATCCAAATCCCATCGACGGGCAAATGGATCGCGGATCCATGGTCAAAGTCCAACATCTAGCAAGCACATCAAGCTCTTGGGTTCTCTTGATTACCTGAAAAGTGTACTAAACAATGTCAACACTAGGTTGGTGAGTTCGTAGGAAAAGATGAACAAGAACACATACCAATGTCAACCGATTCCATAATTTACATTAACATGATCTAATAAATTGCACACTTGTAACCAATGTACTCCTTTGCACGTAATGTGCTCATTGTACTCAATTGCACGTAAATGTACTCATTGTACTCAATTGCACGTAAAAATTTGGCCAAAAAAA
>CM067172.1:99401162-99473218 GCA_034093135.1 Erigeron breviscapus | reverse complement strand
TGGTGCTCCCTCAGGTTAAGTAGGTTGAGCTAGTGAAAGACTTAGCTTGGTGAGGCGGGTAGTTGCTATGAAGAAGACATTTAGTTTCCCCGCTTAGTCATTTATGTTAGCCTTAATGATGATTGGCTACTTTCAATATGACTTATGTATTGTTTATGATGGCATTTATTGTTGGTGCCAAATCTGGATTATCTTATACTATTTTAATGATATGAATGTTGTAACACCACTTTTATAAATGAACTATCCGTTAAGGGTTAGTTATGTTTTAAAGATTCTGTTTTCCGCATTTCTAACGCCGTTAGGCAAAAGCTTTTGAAAATCCAGGTTTTAAAATGACGGGTGTTACATGATGGTATCAGAGAAATGGTTTAAGTGAACCAATAACTATAGGTTTGCCATAGGAATTGGACTTAAACCGATAGCAGACAAGTAGGCTTAAGTATGTATGCTTAGTCTTTGAGATGAAATGATGTGACTACTAGCTAGACGAAGTCCGATGCTCTTAGCACATTAAGTAAGCTTTCCTTTTGGCAAAGCCTTCGTAACCAAATCAGCTAGATAGTCAATCTGTGTGAACTTTGATTAGATTGATTTCACCAATTTCTATTAATTCTCGAACATGGTGATATCTTGTTGGATAGATTTTGGTGCCTTTCTGAACTCCAAGTTCGTTGGCTATAATGATTGCTACAAAATTGTTGCAATATCCACAGGTACTGTTATTTGCGGTAGTAACATGTAGCCCATAAACAAACTTCCTAATTCAAACAACTTCCATCTCAGCTTCTTAAGATTCTATGTACTCAAATTCTGTTGTAGGGAGGTTCCATATAGGGGTAATTTGACTTGGAGCTGGCGTAAGTTACTTCAAATTCGCCCGGTTGTTCGGAAATTTTTTTGGTATATTATTGGAAATGGTATGAACGTTTCTGCTTGGTACGACAACTGGTGTGATTTCAGCCCATTATGTGAAAGAGTTTCCTCTCGTTCAATTGTTAATGCGGGTTTTCATAATAACTCAAGAGTTGCGCATATTATTAATGAAGGTATGTGGAGTTGGCCTTCAGATTGGAGCGCTCACCTCCCTAATTTTCCCCCACCGGTGATTTCTGATCTTACAGATCAGCTTGTTTGGAAGGATTGTAATGGGATTGTTCAGGATTTCTCGGTTTCCATGGTTTGGGAATGTATACGACCGAGAGCTCCAGAGGTAGTTTGGTTTCCTCTAGTTTGGTTTACGGAATGCATACCAAAGCATGCTTTTCATTTATGGTTGGTTATGAAGAAGAAGTTAAAGACGCAAGATATGCTTCACGCTTGGGATGTCAATTCCACATCTACATTATCTTCGGTGTGTTCTTTATGTGAGTTGCAACCTGATTCGCATGAGCATTTGTTCTTGGGTAATGGGATACCCCTATGAATTATATTCTACAACACTGAAAAGTTTAGGTACAAGTGGATTGACAGAGTGTCAACCAATTCATATATATGACAGGCCATATATATGTTAACAATCTAGAAAGCAAAACAATTTAAGCAATAGAAAAAACCTACACACTAGTAGCAACAAACATAACTAATGTGTTGTATCTAGCAAAGACTGAAATACAGATTTGCAGCGCCTATCTTGGATTTACCACTAAATGGCGTGGTAACTTCCATTCTTCCAACAAACAATCGACTGCAGGAGTATACTTGAACCGAATAGTAACCAATTTAAATCTGACCGTGGTTGCAATGAGCTCAACAATCTGGTCCGGAGGTCTAGCATGGTTAGAAAATAACCGATTGTTCCTCTCTTGCCATATGAAGTAAGCTGTGGCTGCCACCAGTAATCTTCCAATTACATTCTTTGCTGATCTTGAAATAGACTTCACAATAAGCCATTGGAGTATGTCAGCCCATGAATCAGTCATATCAGGCACTTTTGCCATAGCTTTAATCCTCTTCCATACCTGTGAAGAATAATTACATTCAAAAAACAAATGTGAGTGGGAGTCCGGTCCTTGTTTGCACAAGGAACAACAAAGAAGCTGGTAGTTTGTGTTGCCGCTCGACCGACTCCATTGCATCATTTTGTCTTGGGTTTTGAGTTTCTCTCGTATAATCAGCCATACCAAAAACGCATGTCTAGGGATACTATGCGAATTCCATATAACTTTTGCCCAATTAACCTCGTTGCCCTTCATCCTAATCGAGTTCCAAACCACTCTAGAGGAAAACACATTCTCCCTTCCATCCAACTCCTTCCAAACAATAGTATCCATTTGATTTGCATGTAAATTGATAGATGGAAGGTTAATTAAAACAGGAAAAAGATCAAGCCAAGCAGTTGGCCATTTCCACTCACCATTTTGAATTACATCAGCAACATTTGAGCTTAAAGAGAGGCCGGCTTGTGCAATCTGCCTAGGAGAAATTAACGAGTTTAATGGGCATACATCAGCCCATTTATCAAACCATAATGACGTGCTTCTTCCATCTCCAATTTTCTTCCATAAAAATGGCCTAACTACATCTCTAAGCTGCAATAGTTTACGCCATCCCCAAGCTACAATTCTTAGGCTGCTTTATATCCCAAAAACTTCTATTTTTGATCCTATATGAGTGCACCCATTTTACCCATAAGGATTCTCTATGAGATAGGAGGCTCCAAATATGAAATACCATAAGTGATTTATTAACTTCAGTTATCCTACGAATATCCAAACCACCCTCACTTTTTGGTAAACAAATTGACTTCCAAGACACTTTAGCCTTACCTTTTCCCATCGGCCCTTGGCACCATAAAAATGACCGCATTTTCTTTTCAAGATCCTTAATAATACTAGCTGGCAATATAAAAACAGAAGCCCAGTAGATATGAAAAGAAGAGAGGACAGATTTTACCAATTGAACTCTTCCCGCAAAAGATAAAGACTTGTTGCGCCAATCCGTAATCCTGTTTTCCAATCTCTCAACAAGCATATTGCAATCCTTGTGAAAAAGCCGAGTCGTTATTAATGGAACTCCAAGATAATGAACAGGAAGTGAACCTTCTTCAAATGGCATCACCAACAAAATAGCCTGCTTCACATGATCAGCAACATTACAGAAATAAGCTTTACTCTTAGGAATACTTGGAACTAGCCCCGACATATCCTTGAAGCCATTCACAGCATTCATAACCGTTTTAGCTGAGTTTGTTTCTCCTCTAGCAAATAAAAAAAGGTCATCTGCAAAACAAAGGTTAATAATGCGCTCTTTCTCACACTTATTGTGAAATCGGAAGCTAGCAGTAGAGAGCACCGAGTTCTGCAAGACAAGTGTAAGAACTTCCATCACCAGGGTGAATAAATATGGAGATAATGGATCCCCCTGCCTTAATCCCCTTCCTCCTTTAAAATAACCATACACATTCCCATTTACCACCAAAGAGAAAGAAGCAGAAGTGACACAAACCATAATCCATTTGATCATTTGTTTGTGAAAGCCAAATCCATTAAGAGCAGTCTCAAGAAACTTCCAAGCAACCGTATCGTAAGCTTTTTGAATATCAATTTTAAAAGCACATCTAGGGGGACCAGAATTACGATGGTAGTTGTGCATCAATTCCTGAGTGAGTAATATATTATCCGAGATTCTACGACCAGGAACAAATGCTGATTGGTTTATACTCACTATATCATGTAGACCATCCTTAATTCTATTAGTGATTATCTTACTAATACACTTATAAATAGTGTTACAGCAAGAAATAGGCCGGTAATCAAGAACAGAAGATGGTGTAGGAACTTTTGGAACTAATGCAATCAAAGTATGATTTACCTCCAGAAGTAGCTTACTGTTTCGGAAAAATTCCTGAATAGGAGGGCATACATCATTTCCCACTATATTCCATGCACTTTTAAAGAATGTAGAGGTAAACCCATATGGTCCAGGAGCCTTATCCTCACCAATAGAGAACATGGCAAGCCGAATCTCCTCATTTGATACATTTCGAACCATTTCAGAGGCTTTCTGACTAGATAACTTTCTTGTAAACAAATCAGGGGATGGGGATGAGCTCGTAGCCCCTTCACATCCCAAGAACTTCTCATAGTGTTGCACAAAAGCTTTTGGAGCAGCCCCGCCTTCATGCAAAACACCATCAGTATCTCTAATGACTTCAATCCGACTACGGTGATTTTTACTTTTTACACTCCGCCCCACCACTACAATCGATAAAGGTCTAGCCACCACGATTATAGATAAGGAAACCGAAGATTTAAAAGACCTCACCACAATATTTGATAAAGAACAAGTCACCACAAATATTGATAAAGGGGTCACTCCTAACCACCAAGATCAAAAGATCTATAAAGGTAAAAGAAGATTTTTGTAAGAAATAGAGGCTGCTCTATTAATTTCATTCAACATCAACTAACTACAATGAGAGATAAAACCTCTATTTATAGCCACATGCTTTACCTAGGAATCATCGACAAAATTAAAATATTACAATAAAAGCTGTCATGTGCAAGCCACTAACTAGTTTGGACCAATAAGACATGGACACGTAAGCTTCTAGAAACATTCCCCTGCAAGTGGTCCCATAATATTGTTAGAAACGTCACACGCGCCAGTTTCTCTACCATGTAAGTTGAAGCAGCATTAGCACAACTCCCACCATCAATGATCAGATCACAAACTTTCCCTTTGACTGTGCATCTGGAGTGAAAAATGTTCTCCCTCTGGGCAGTATCAGTGGTAACTTCATCAGTATGCATCACTCTTCTGACAACCAACATTTCTCCAACATCTGCACCAACATAAGACTCTTCATCTTCTTCTTCGTCATACACTAGCTCACCATCTTCAGTGTCAACATCTGGCAAACATTCAATTTCTCTGGCAGTCAAGGCTCTTTGATTAGGACACTGGGCCTGGAAGTGACCAAAGCCATGGCACTTGAAACATTTTCTTCCAACTGGTTCTTTCGATCCTCCAGTTTCTTTCTCTTTGCCTCTGAAGGATTTCTGAACAGTTTCAGTAAATTTGGGAACTGGTTGACTGGCAACTGGTTGACTGGTAACTGGTTGACTTGCACTGGCAGGAACCTTACTGAATGACTTGTACGGAACCTTCCTCTTCAGTTGTCTTTCAATTTGGATAGCCATCTTGCATGCACCTTCATATGTCCAGATAGGCTGCAACTCAATCTTCTCAGTAATGGCAGCGTTTAGACCACCAAGAAATCTGGCAATGGTGTGCTCTTCAGTCTCATTCACACCAGTTCTGGTCTTCAGATGCTCAAACTCTCTAATGTATTCCACAACTTCCTTGGCTCCTTGCTTCAGATTGTTCATCAATAGATACTGATCTTGCTTGTACGACTGGGGAACAAACCTCTTCTGCATAACCTCCTTCAGTTTGGACCAGGTCTTGATCTTACTCTTGCCCTTGTATTCTCTTTCAGATTTCATGTTATCATACCAAGATGAAGCATATTTCTTCAGTTTAATAATGACAACTTTGAAGCTTTTTCTATCATCATAACCTTTTATCTCCATAATCCTGTCCATCACCTGGACCCATTCAAAATACTCTTCTGGGTTAGAAGACCCAATAAAATCTGGTGGATCTATCTTAATATCCCTAGTATCATCACCCTTATGCCTCCTACGCCTTTCTCTAGGATGTGGTTCATCAGAATCACTAGAGTTTCTAGGTGTACTATCAGATCTTATACTAGGACCTTGAGATTCAGAATCTCTTTCACTAGTAACAATATTTTCTCGATTAAATCTTAAACCACCATCTTCTAACATATGAACAACTCTACCAAGTGCCTCTTGTAGATCTTCAATTTGCTTATCTCTTCTAGCATTATTAGCTTCGTCTAAAGTCATATTTCTTCTAAACGCCATTTATAACCAACAAATAACTCACAATCAATAGATCTAAGCAAATAACTAATAGATCTAAACAATCAATCAACAGACCTAAACAAACCCTCAACAGATCTAAACAAACAATACCCCAACGGACAAAAAGATTAAGAAACCTTTTTCAAACCTGGCTCTGATACCAAATTTGATGCGTAAATCACGCGACAAATACAGCGGAAGACTATTTTTTGTATTTTCTGGATTTTATACGAAATGAACAATCAAACAAGACGATAAAATAAAAATGATAGATAAAGAATCCACCACCAAGACTCGTAAAGGCTAAGCCACCGGAATCAAGGATAAAGGAAACACTCCGCCCCACCACTACAATCGATAAAGGTCTAGCCACCACGATTATAGATAAAGGAAACCGAAGATTTAATAGACCTCACCACAATATTTGATAAAGAACAAGTCACCACAAATATTGATAAAGGGGTCACTCCTAACCACCAAGATCAAAAGATCTATAAAGGTAAAAGAAGATTTTGTAAGAAATAGAGGCTGCTCTATTAATTTCATTCAACATCAACTAACTACAATGAAAGATAAAACCTCTATTTATAGCCACATGCTCTACCTAGGAATCATCGACAAAATTAAAATATTACAATAAAAGCTGTCATGTGCAAGCCACTAACTAGTTTGGACCAATAAGACATGGACACGTAAGCTTCTAGAAACATTCCCCTGCAAGTGGTCCCATAATATTGTTAGAAACGTCACACGCGCCTTTCTTAACAACTGACATTCTTCTTTATTGGGCCCACAAACGACTTTAGTGGGGACTTTATTATTTGGCAACTGGAACATAGATCTGGACCACCACTAGAGATAAAATCTGGAGCACTTCACTGGAGGACCTTCAGTAGTGGTCACTGGAGCATCCATCTGGAGCAGTCATCTGGAGCTTGCAAATGGAGGACCTTCAGTAGTGGTCACTGGAGCATCCATCTGGAGCAGTCATCTGGAGAAGTGTTACCACTGGTGATTGGCCTGGTTCAGAAAAGACTTGTCTGAAATGGGCTACTGCTGGAAGGATCAACATGGCTTGTTCAGATTGCATGATCAGTTCAGTTGACTTCTTCAGTTCACTGGATTCCTCCAGTTCAGTGAATCTGGACATTTCCGCATCATTCTCCCCCTCTGAAAAGAGACTTGTCCTAAAGTCTTCGAGGTACTCATCTTCCAGATAAGGCATCAGATCTCCCACATTAAAAGTACTTGAAACTGCCATGTCTCCAGGTAACTCAACCTTGTAAGCATTATCGCCATATCTTTCCAGAATCTTGAACGGACCTTCAGCTCTGGGCATCAGTTTACTCTTTCTCTTCGCTGGAAACCTTTCTTTTCTCAGATGCACCCACACAAGATCACCTGGTGAAAAAACTGGGCTGCTTTCTATTCTTGTTTGCTCTGGTCTTGTAACTGGCATTTGCTTCTCTATTCTGGCCTTTACTTCTCCATGAATTTTCTTTATTTCTTTTGCTCTGGTTTCGGCTTCAATGCTTGCTTTTGGTTCAATCGAAAAGGGAATTTAATCAATGGGAGTCAGTGGATTGACACCATAGCATATTTCAAACGGAGATTTACTGGTAGAATAGTTAGGAGCTCTGTTGAAAGCGAATTCAGCATGAGCAAGCTTCAGATCCCAATCCTTCAATGTCTTCTTCACCAGTGTTCTTAACAGCATACCGATTGTTCTGTTGGTAACTTCAGTCTGTCCATCAGTCTGGGATGGTGAGACGTACTGAACAACAATCTGGTACCCATTAACCTCCATAGGGTCTTCCAGAAATAACTTAAGAACTTCACATCTCGATCTGACACAATCGTCTTGGGGATTCCATGCAACCTGACAATCTCCTTAAGAATAAATTTGCTACTGCTGAAGCATCATTGGTTGTGTTACAAGCAATAAAATGTGCCATTTTTGAAAACCTATCAACAACCACCATTATCGAATCTTTTCCCCTCTGGGTTCTGGGCAGTGCAACAATGAAATCCATACTGAGATCTTCCCATGGCTGGTTTGGAACTGGAAGAGGAGTATACAAACCCTTGTGAAAAGTAGTCTTCGCCTGGTGACAAGTTGGACAACGACTGATAAGACTCTGGACATCCTTCAGTAGACTTGGCCAGTAGAAGTGTTCAGTGAGGATCTCTCCAGTTTTGTTAATGCCAAAATGGCCAGCTAAACCTCCTCCATGTGCTTCTCTTATCAGCAAATCTCTGATTGAACCTCGGGGAATGCACAACTTTCCATTCTTAAATAAGAAACCATCTTGTATAGTAAATGGTCCTTTCTGGTTAGCTTCAGTGAGGTGATCAGCAAAGTCTGGATCAGTGGCATACAATTCCTTAATGAAAGAAAATCCAAGAACTCTTGCTTTCCAGAATAGATAACAGTGAGTATCTTCGTGACAATGCATCAGCAACAACATTACAAACTCCAGCCTTATGTTTCGAAACAAATGAATAAGACTGTAAGAATTCTACCCATTTGGCATGTCTGGCATTAAGCTTGTGTTGGCCATTTATGAACTTCAGGGCTTCATGATCAGAGAATAAGACAAACTGCTTTGGCTTCAGATAATGTGACGAGTGAGTGATAGCACGAATAATTGCATAAAACTCCTTGTCATAAGTGCTATACTTCAATTTAGAGCCATTGAGCTTTTCACTAAAATATGCAACTGGACGCCCGGCTTGTACCAGAACTGCACCAATACCTACTCCACTTGCATCACATTCGAGCTCAAATAGTATATCAAAATCTGGTAAGGATAAGACTGGAGCTGAACTGAGCTTATCCTTCAGTGCTTCAAACGCCAGTTGGGCTGAACTTGGCCAGTTGAACACACCTTTCTTCAGACAGTCAGTAATTGGAGCTACAACTGTAGAGAAATTCTTGATAAATCATCTATAAAATGACGCCAGTCCATGGAAACTTCTTACTTCAGTGATTGTGGTTGGAACTGGCCATGATCTAATGGCATCAACCTTAGAGGGATCCATAGAAATTCCTTCTTTCGAGACCACATACCCCAGAAATATCACACTCTCCACCATAAAGTCACATTTCTCCAGTTTGCCATACAACTGGTGTCTTCTCAACAGTTCAAATACACTCTTCAGATGATTAACATGTTCAGCTTCAGATTTTGAGTATACCAGAATATCATCAAAATATACAACAACAAACTGACCAATGAGTGGCCTGAGAACTTCGTTCATCAATCTCATGAAAGTACTGGGAGCATTAGATAAGCCAAAAGGCATAACTAACCATTCATACAATCCTCCCTTGATCTTGAAAGCAGTTTTCCACTCATCTCCATCCTTCATCCTTATCTGGTGATAGCCACTTCTGAGATCAATCTTGGAAAATACCCTGGAGCCATGTAACTCATCAAGCATATCATCCAATCTGGGAATGGGATATCTATACTTAATGGTTATATTGTTGATGGCCCTGCTATCAACACACATTCTCATCGTGCCATCTTTCTTTGGGACCAGGAGAGCTGGTACTGAACAAGGACTCATACTTGCTCTCACATAACCCTTCTCAACCAACTCATCGACTTGCCTCTGTAACTCTTTAGCTTCATTGGGTGAACACCTATAAGCAGCTTTGTTTGGTAAAACTGACCCTGGAACCAAGTCAATCTGGTGCTCAATTCCTCTCACTGGTGGCAAACCTTCAAGTAGGTCTTCAGGGAAAACGTCAGTGAATTCCTTCAGTAAAGTCTTCAGGAGACTGGGGACACCAGTGAACTCCTTCTCTTCAGATTTTTCTACGACCAGTAAAATCATAACTGGAGAGCCTTCAGATAACTCTTCTTCGACTTCAGCTTGAGACAAAAACAAAGGCTTACTGGGCTGGTCTTTCTTGACTTTCATCAGTTCATTAGGTTTCAAAGAAGTCAGTGTGACTTTCTTTCCACTTATACTCAAAGAATACGAGTTCATACGACCATCATGAAGAACATAATTATCAAATAACCATGGTCGACCCAACAAAATATGACAAGCATCCATAGGTACAACATCACAAACAATTTTATCTTGATAAATAGATCCAATGGAAAAAGGAATAGTAACTTGTCTGTTGACTTTTACCTCTGATCCTTCACTTAGCCATTGTAACTTGTATGGACGAGGGTGCTTAACTGTAGGTAGTGCCAGTTTCTCTACCATGTAAGTTGAAGCAGCATTAGCACAACTCCCACCATCAATGATCAGATCACAAACTTTCCCTTTGACTGTGCATCTGGAGTGAAAAATGTTCTCCCTCTGGGCAGTATCAGTGGTAACTTCATCAGTATGCATCACTCTTCTGACAACCAACATTTCTCCAACATCTGCACCAACATAAGACTCTTCATCTTCTTCTTCGTCATATACTGGCTCACCTTCTTCAGTGTCAACATCTGGCAAACATTCAATTTCTCTGGCAGTCAAGGCTCTTTGATTAGGACACTGGGCCTGGAAGTGACCAAAGCCATGGCACTTGAAACATTTTCTTCCAACTGGTTCTTTCGATCCTCCAGTTTCTTTCTCTTTGCCTCTGAAGGATTTCTGAACAGTTTCAGTAAATCTGGGAACTGGTTGACTGGCAACTGGTTGACTGGTAACTGGTTGACTTGCACTGGCAGGAACCTTACTGAATGACTTGTACGGAACCTTCCTCTTCAGTTGTCTTTCAATCTGGATAGCCATCTTGCATGCACCTTCATATGTCCAGATAGGCTGCAACTCAATCTTCTCAGTAATGGCAGCGTTTAGACCACCAAGAAATCTGGCAATGGTGTGCTCTTCAGTCTCATTCACACCAGTTCTGGTCTTCAGATGCTCAAACTCTCTAATGTATTCCACAACTTCCTTGGCTCCTTGCTTCAGATTGTTCATCAGTAGATACTGATCTTGCTTGTACGACTGGGGAACAAACCTCTTCTGCATAACCTCCTTCAGTTTGGACCAGGTCTTGATCTTACTCTTGCCCTTGTACTCTCTTTCAGATTTCATGTTATCATACCAAGATGAAGCATATTTCTTCAGTTTAATAATGGCAACTTTGAAGCTTTTTCTATCATCATAACCTTTTATCTCCATAATTCTGTCCATCACCTGGACCCATTCAAAATACTCTTCTGGGTTAGAAGACCCAATAAAATCTGGTGGATCTATCTTAATATCCCTAGTATCATCACCCTTATGCCTCCTACGCCTTTCTCTAGGATGTGGTTCATCAGAATCACTAGAGTTTCTAGGTGTACTATCAGATCTTATACTAGGACCTTGAGATTCAGAATCTCTTTCACTAGTAACAATATTTTCTCGATTAAATCTTAAACCACCATCTTCTAACATATGAACAACTCTACCAAGTGCCTCTTGTAGATCTTCAATCTGCTTATCTCTTCTAGCATTATTAGCTTCGTCTAAAGTCATATTTCTTCTAAACGCCATTTATAACCAACAAATAACTCACAATCAACAGATCTAAGCAAATAACTAATAGATCTAAACAATCAATCAACAGGCCTAAACAAACCCTCAACAGATCTAAACAAACAATACCCCAACGGACAAAAAGATTAAGAAACCTTTTTCAAACCTGGCTCTGATACCAAATTTGATGCGTAAATCACGCGACAAATACAGCGGAAGACTATTTTTGGTATTTTCTGGATTTTATACGAAATGAACAATCAAACAAGACGATAAAATAAAAATGATAGATAAAGAATCCACCACCAAGACTCGTAAAGGCTAAGCCACCGGAATCAAGGATAAAGGAAACACTCCGCCCCACCACTACAATCGATAAAGGTCTAGCCACCACGATTATAGATAAAGGAAACCGAAGATTTAAAAGACCTCACCATAATATTTGATAAAGAACAAGTCACCACAAATATTGATAAAGGGGTCACTCTTAACCACCAAGATCAAAAGATCTATAAAGGTAAAAGAAGATTTTTGTAAGAAATAGAGGCTGCTCTATTAATTTCATTCAACATCAACTAACTACAATGAAAGATAAAACCTCTATTTATAGCCACATGCTCTACCTAGGAATCATCGACAAAATTAAAATATTACAATAAAAGTTGTCATGTGCAAGCCACTAACTAGTTTGGACCAATAAGACATGGACACGTAAGCTTCTAGAAACATTCCCCTGTAAGTGGTCCCATAATATTGTTAGAAACGTCACACGCGCCAGTTTCTCTACCATGTAAGTTGAAGCAGCATTAGCACAACTCCCACCATCAATGATCAGATCACAAACTTTCCCTTTGACTGTGCATCTGGAGTGAAAAATGTTCTCCCTCTGGGCAGTATTAGTGGTAACTTCATCAGTATGCATCACTCTTCTGACAACCAACATTTCTCCAACATCTGCACCAACATAAGACTCTTCATCTTCTTCTTCGTCATACACTGGCTCACCTTCTTCAGTGTCAATATCTGGCAAACATTCAATTTCTCTGGCAGTCAAGGCTCTTTGATTAGGACACTGGGCCTGGAAGTGACCAAAGCCATGGCACTTGAAACATTTTCTTCCAACTGGTTCTTTCGATCCTCCAGTTTCTTTCTCTTTGCCTCTGAAGGATTTCTGAACAGTTTCAGTAAATCTGGGAACTGGTTGACTGGCAACTGGTTGACTGGTAACTGGTTGACTTGCACTGGCAGGAACCTTACTGAATGACTTGTACGGAACCTTCCTCTTCAGTTGTCTTTCAATCTGGATAGCCATCTTGCATGCACCTTCATATGTCTAGATAGGCTGCAACTCAATCTTCTCAGTAATGGCAGCGTTTAGACCACCAAGAAATCTGGCAATGGTGTGCTCTTCAGTCTCATTCACACCAGTTCTGGTCTTCAGATGCTCAAACTCTCTAATGTATTCCACAACTTCCTTGGCTCCTTGCTTCAGATTGTTCATCAGTAGATACTGATCTTGCTTGTACGACTGGGGAACAAACCTCTTCTGCATAACCTCCTTCAGTTTGGACCAGGTCTTGATCTTACTCTTGCCCTTGTACTCTCTTTCAGATTTCATGTTATCATACCAAGATGAAGCATATTTCTTCAGTTTAATAATGGCAACTTTGAAGCTTTTTCTATCATCATAACCTTTTATCTCCATAATCCTGTCCATCACCTGGACCCATTCAAAATACTCTTCTAGGTTAGAAGACCCAATAAAATCTGGTGGATCTATCTTAATATCCCTAGTATCATCACCCTTATGCCTCCTACGCCTTTCTCTAGGATGTGGTTCATCAGAATCACTAGAGTTTCTAGGTGTACTATCAGATCTTATACTAGGACCTTGAGATTCAGAATCTCTTTCACTAGTAACAATATTTTCTTGATTAAATCTTAAACCACCATCTTCTAACATATGAACAACTCTACCAAGTGCCTCTTGTAGATCTTCAATCTGCTTATCTCTTCTAGCATTATTAGCTTCGTCTAAAGTCATATTTCTTCTAAACGCCATTTATAACCAACAAATAACTCACAATCAACAGATCTAAGCAAATAACTAATAGATCTAAACAATCAATCAACAGGCCTAAACAAACCCTCAACAGATCTAAACAAACAATACCCCAACGGACAAAAAGATTAAGAAACCTTTTTCAAACCTGGCTCTGATACCAAATTTGATGCGTAAATCACGCGACAAATACAGCGGAAGACTATTTTTTGTATTTTCTGGATTTTATACGAAATGAACAATCAAACAAGACGATAAAATAAAAATGATAGATAAAGAATCCACCACCAAGACTCGTAAAGGCTAAGCCACCGGAATCAAGGATAAAGGAAACACTCCGCCCCACCACTACAATCGATAAAGGTCTAGCCACCACGATTATAGATAAAGGAAACCGAAGATTTAAAAGACCTCACCACAATATTTGATAAAGAACAAGTCACCACAAATATTGATAAAGGGGTCACTCCTAACCACCAAGATCAAAAGATCTATAAAGATAAAAGAAGATTTTTGGCTGCTCTATTAATTTCATTCAACATCAACTAACTACAATGAGAGATAAAACCTCTATTTATAGCCACATGCTCTACCTAGGAATCATCGACAAAATTAAAATATTACAATAAAAGCTGTCATGTGCAAGCCACTAACTAGTTTGGACCAATAAGACATGGACACGTAAGCTTCTAGAAACATTCCCCTGCAAGTGGTCCCATAATATTGTTAGAAATGTCACACGCGCCTTTCTTAACAACTGACATTCTTCTTTATTGGGCCCACAAACGACTTTAGTGGGGACTTTATTATTTGGCAACTGGAACATAGATCTGGACCACCACTAGAGATAAAATCTGGAGCACTTCACTGGAGGACCTTCAGTAGTGGTCACTGGAGCATCCATCTGGAGCAGTCATCTGGAGCTTGCAACTGGAGGACCTTCAGTAGTGGTCACTGGAGCATCCATCTGGAGCAGTCATCTGGAGAAGTGTTACCACTGGTGACTGGCCTGGTTCAGAAAAGACTTGTCTGAAATGGGCTACTGCTGGAAGGATCAACATGGCTTGTTCAGATTGCATGATCAGTTCAGTTGACTTCTTCAGTTCACTGGATTCCTCCAGTTCAGTGAATCTGGACATTTCCGCATCACATTCATACTCAATTTTCTTGAATTCCTTCGTATAGCCATCACCATCCATATAATTTCAATAGATAATACATCCTTAAAATCAGAATTTGCCGAAATTTTTATAAGTGCTCTTGCATAACTACTACGCCCCCACGACTCAGTACACATGGCATATGTATAAGCATCAAGTTGTTTCGGATTACCAAGCCTAGAAGCAAGCATGCTTAAACCATCATCTGAGTAAGCTGCAATCGGGACATTATGGATTTTGATCCATACTGCCACCTCCTTTATTTCTTCTTTTTGTAGCTTCACATTTGGGGACCAAACCTTTAAAAACAACGGCATACCTCGAATTGTCCACGGTCCTCCTTCAAGTGCATTTTGCATACCATTTTTATCTGCGAATTTGAAGAAAAAGAAACCATTAGCATTCATCATTACTTTTTGCAAACCAAACTTCTTCCAATTCATTTTTACGAAGTAATCAACCACCGGGAATGCAATTCTATCACCAAACAAAGTATTCGCAAATCTATCTTGCACTTGTCGAACAGATTCCTTTGGTAGTACTACATCAACACCTTCTTTCTCTACCATATTTTCAATTTTCCTGAAGTTTACCACTGCTTTAATGGAGCCAGCCTTCAGTTTCGCAGCATAAGAGCTGGTCGTATTCACTACATTCGCAGCCAGATTTTCATGCACATCCTCACCATTCTTCTTAGAGCTGGTCGTATTCACTCCATTCGCAGCCCCAGTTTCATGCACATCCTCACCATTCTTCTTATCGTCATCTTGGAAACCCTCCAATGGTGGTTGCATAACTTGTTCATCCTTCTTTGTTTCTTCTTGTACAACAGGTTTAGAATAACCACCACTCTCACCATCAGGAGTTTCCATAGTAGGATCAACACCACCACCCGATGGTTTCTCATAATCTTTCGCAACAACTCATAACCAACATTCATCTTGCCATCTGGGATATTAACTACTGGAGTTTTGTTTGGTGATGGAGGACCAGATTGATTCCCACCACCACCAGTAGTTTTGCTTGGCGATGAAGACCCATTCTTGTGTTTTTTGTTCTTTTTCATATCCGTATTGTGGCCAGAATTATCAAATGACTTCTTCAAAATATCTAATTTTGCACGAAAACTATGAATATCAGAATTCTCAGACGAATCCGTCATACACCTCTCTCGAAATCAGTCATCAACAACAAGAACAGCAAGTAACCAATACCAGCCAAGCACACAACGAACAAGGAAGATCCAAAACCCTAACCCTAGAAAAAAGCAAATAGAAAACCCTAAATCCCTTAGAAACGTACCAGCGATCTAGCTTAACCACACAGGTGGCCGCGATCAGGTATTTCGCTAAAGGATCAGAAGAAATCAATCGCAATTCAATAAGGAGGGACGGGAAAAAAAAACGAAACACAAAAACCCTAATCTAGGAGTCGACTAAAGTAAAAGAAAACCCTAATCAATCAGAAAACAAGAATCCTTCAAAACATAATCGTGTATGAAAGAAGAAGAAATCCATTGAAATCAATCGAAATAAGGTAGAAAAAAAGTGAAAAAAGTCGGCCACCATAGAGAGAGAGTTTAGGGTTTTTCTTAGCGTTTTTCCTGTGGCATTCAGCCTTTTACTTGTTCCACTATGCTATGCTTGCTTTTGTTGGTAGTGACCATTCTTCAAGTTCCTTAATCTACAAAACATATTCTTAGAAACTGGCTTTAGCCTGTTGGCTAACGCCACTCCGACGCTCAAGTCAGTATCATCATCTTAAAAAAATACTCATAAAAAAGAAAAAGTTTTAGAGTAAGAAATCATACCTGATTTTGTCAAAAGACAAAATTAATTATACATGGTAAGCTTTAATATGTATAGCATTCCAAGCTCTTGGAACTAAACTACCTTCCATATCTTGAAGCCAATAAGATCCCTTGCCAGCTTCCGCTTCGATCAAGTAAGGACCTTCCCATTTTGGATTAAGTTTGCCATCTGCTTTGACTTTAGTGTTTCCAAAGACTTTTTTAAGAACTTAATCACCAACTTGAAATCGCCTTAATCTTAAATTTTAATTATAAAATTTAGCAATTCGTTGTTGACAGGCTGCTATTCTTATCTTTGTTCTTTCTCTCATTTCATTAACTTCAAGATCTTCACGCATCAGCTCTTTATTCTTTTCATAAGTTAAGAGACTAACTCTAGCAGTAGGAAAATCCATTTCAGTGGGTAAAACTGATCCTGCTCCAAAGACTAGAGAAAATGGTGTTTGTCCAGTGGCCCTTTTTGAAGTTGTACGATCAACCTATAGGACAAATGGTAATTCTTCAACCCATTTTCCTTTTGCTTGTGCCAGTCTCTTCTTTAAATTATTTACAACAATTTTATTGCTCGATTCTGCATGTCCATTAGCTTGTGGGTGAACTAGAGTGGAAGCTTGTGGTCTTTTTTCCAATGAATTGAGATCCATTGTCACAAATTAGCTCTGCTGGTACTCCGAATCTTGTTAATATGTTTCTCTTGATGAATGATATTACATGTGTCTCGTGAATTTTAGCATATGCTTCAGCCTCAATCCACTTTGAGAAGTAATCCGTCATGGCTAGAAAAAATCTCTTCCCACCAGAGGATTCAGTCATTGGCCCAACGATATCCATCCCCCACTTCATAAATGGTCATGGTGATAATATTGGGTACATGGGTTCAGCCGGTTGATGATGAATATTACTGTGTCTTTGGCAAGCGCCACATTTCCTTGCATATTCCTCAGCATCACGTCTCATCGTTGGCCAATAATAACCTGTTTTCAATATCTTTGAATATAATGATCGCCCACCTGTATGATTTCCACATTCTCCCTCATGTATGTCTTTAAGAACCTCATGGATCTCAGGATGTCCTAGACATCTAAGATATGGTCCTGCAATGGACTTTCTATACAAAATACCATTGATCATAGAATAATGGGTTGTTTTCATGCGAAAGACCTTTGGGTTTTCATCTTTTGGTATTGTCCCATTATTAATATATTCTATAATTGGTGTGACCCATGAATCCTGACTGTCCCCAGTATTTTGAGGTTCATCATCTTGAATAGCTAATATATTAGTTGATTCATTATCTATTGCTGGGTATAATACATGCACTATAGGGATTTTCGTATCTGGTGACATTCTAAGTGTTGATCCTAAATTTGTTAAAGCATCAGCCTCAGTATTTTCTTCTCTAGGCGCTTGTTTTATGTCAAATAAATCAAAATTTTCAGATAATTTCTTAACTATTTCTAAATATTGCATTAATCTTTCTCCCTTTGCAGCATAAGTTCTATTAAAATGATTAGTAAGAGTAAAGAATCTACATATACTTTAAGGTATTTAATATTCATATCCCTAGCTAATTGCATGACAGAAATTAAAGCTTCGTATTCTGCCTCATTATTAGTATCTATAAAATGACAATTCAAAAAACCCGAGTCTAAAACTTCACCCTTTCTCTCTCACCCTACTTGGCGATATCTTCTTCCCATGTCTCCCTATCTGATTTCGATCTAGAATAGCTTGTAAGTATGTCCCTCTCACTAATTTCGATTGGTTGAAGTGCGTGTTTGAGCTTTTTCTATTTTGTTTTTCGTTTAGGGTTTCACTCTTTTCTTTTTCGCCGCCTCTGTTAGTTCGATTGCTGCTACTTCTACTCGATTATTGGACTGAAACTATTGGAATTGTTGATTTGGCGATCCAATTCTTGGACTATTTCGGTTTACTAATTGATCATGGGGTAGTCTTGATCGTTTCTAACAGATTTAGGGTTAGGGTTTTGTTTTTCTTATCTTCGTGGTGTTTAGGTTTTTTTGTTGCATGGTCTTTATTGTATGAAGGGAGATCGTCCAGCTTTTGATATTAAAGCATTAGAGGAACATTTTAATCGATTAAGATCAGGTTCTTGTGTTCAACCGGAGATGTCGGGCAAAAAGAAAAAGGGTGGCAGCCCTAATAAAGGGCGAAACCCTACGACTGATGGTAATAATATTGGTGCTGATTCGAATAAAGGAGAGTCACCTTCTGTGAGTCCAGATTCTGATGTGAAGGCTGATAAGTTGTCATCTAGTGGTGATGTCGAACAACCAGGTGGCGGTACTCAATCCACTAATCAAACTCCTGGGTGTATGAACTCAAATCCAGCCGGTGATGTGATTAGAGAGAATAATACTGTAAGTGGTGAAGATGTTGGAAATATCGATATCAATGCTATGGATGGTACTAAGAACACACAATCTGGTGTGAGAAAGGATGATGTTTCGCCACCAGTTCAGGTAGCTGAAGATGGGTTAGATTCCATTAAAGAGGATAAAGTAATGCTAATGAAAACATTGATATAAAATTGTTGCCTAGAGCTAAGCAAAACAAATAGATTTCCATGAAGTCTATCTTCGTTCTTATTTTCCTTCCCTTCTTGAATCGAATTAGATTATTCTTGCTAATGTGTTCCTCTCATTAATCTTTGGATTAGTTGATGTGCATGTTAGAGATCTCTTTTTTCGGTTCATCTAGGGTTTTCTTTTTTCTGTTGATCGTATCCGTGGCCTACCTTCTTACTTTTCCTGATCTTTTAGCAATTGTATCTGATCGCGGCTACCTTTGTAGTTTAGCTAGATCGCTGATCAATTTCTAACGGATTAAGGGTTGTTTGAATTAGGTTTCGGTTTTTCTAGGGTTAGGGTTTCCTGGTCGTTTTTATTTTATTTTCTGCTGTGTTTTTCATGGTTTTTACGTGCATGGTTTTTGTTGGTGGATGAGGAGAGCTGATTGTGATATTAATTTTGATAGTTTATGTTTTCAACTTGATAAAATCAAAAAAAGAAAAGGTTTTTCTTTAATGAAGAAGCCGAAGAGGGGTATAAACCCTAATTCGCCTTTTCCCTCAAAGAATGGAGAATCTGCTAAAAACCCTAATTCGCCTTCTCCCTCTAAGAAGGATGTAGCTGATGACGTTCCTATGAGACCTAATGTCTTGCCCATTCCACCGGAAACCGAAGAGAAGGAGGATAAACAAAGTGGGTTGCCTGCTAAGTTCAAGGTTGTGGTGGATGAAGAAGGTGACGAGGTTATTGAGATTAATGATGAGCATCATAATTCCAGATTGAATTCTGATTTGGATAATGGGATGCAACCGATGGGTTGCAGCAACAAGGAGAATAATAATGGTGATTTTTCTGATGAAAATAAGATGGCATCGCAGCCAAGCAGGGCTTCTGTATCTGAAGACCATGGAGATCAGAATGGGGATGCTCAAAACCTAAATTCTGCTTCTATTCCTGAATCTATTAATATCAACAAAAGTGGAGAGGTCCCTCTTATGCAACCTGATCAAAACCCTAATTCGCAGTCTCATGTGCATAGAGTTTCAACCACACCTCCAGTTTCTTATGCTGCTGCTATTAAGACTAATGTTGTACCTAAAAAGGTTAATTTTCGCTTAATGGATGTTGTTTCAGATACTGAAGGAGTCGATATTCTTCTTCCCCTTGCTTCTGTGCTTGAGGTAAATAGTCGATTCTCCAACTCTCTGTATGGATATTTTCTTGGTGACAGGCTTGCGTTTCCTGTTGTGGAATATTATGTGAAGAATTCTTGGGCAAAATTTGGATTGAAAAAAGTAATGATGAATAATGCTGGTTTCTTTTTCTTTCAATTTGAAAACCGAAATGGAATGATGCAAGTTATGGAAAAAGGTCCATGGATGATAAGATCCACGCCCATCTCCCTTGTTAAGCCGGATATGACCAGTGTTCCTGATGCGGAAATGTCCAGATTCACTGAACTGGGGAAACCCAGTGAACTGATCATGCCATCTGAACAAGCCATGTTGATTCTGCCAGCATTGGCCCATTTCGGACAAGTCTTTTCTGAACCAGTCCAGTCACCAGTGGTAACACTTCTCCAGTGGCAAGCTCCAGTGACCAACTCTGATAATCCACCAGTGAAGATGTCCAGTAGCTTGCTCCAGATGACTGCTCCAGATGAACGCTCCAGTGACCACTACTGAAGATCCTCCAGTGAAGTGCTCCAGATTTTGTCTCCAATGGCGATCCAGATTTATGTGTCCAGTTGCCAATTAATAAAGTCCCTACTGAAGTCGTTTGTGGGCCCAATAAAGAAGAATGACAGCTGTTAAGGAAGGCGCGTGTGACAAGACGTTTCTAACAGTATTATGGGACCACTTGCAGGGGAATGTTTCTAGAAGCTTACGTGTCCATTTTCTATTGGTCCAAATTGATTAGTGGTTTAGCGTGTGACAGCTTTTTGTTTATTATTTTATTATTATGTCGTTAATTCCTAGGTAGAGCATGTGGCTATAAATAGAGGTTTTATCTCTCATTGTAAGTAGTTGATGTTGAATGAAAATTAATAGAGCAGCCTCTATTTCTTACAAATCTTCTTTTACCTTTATAGATCTTTGATCTTGGTGGTTAGGAGTGGCCCCTTTATCAATATTTGTGGTGATTTATTCTTTATCAAATATTGTGGTGAGGTCTTAAAATCTTCGGTTTCCTTATCTATAATCGTGGTGGCTAGACCTTTATCGATTGTAGTGGTGGAGCGGAGTGTTTCCTTTATCCTTGACTCCGGTGGCTTAGCCTTTACGAGTCTTGGTGGTGGATTCTTTTATCTATCATTTTACTTTATTGTCTCGTTTAGTTGTTTATTTCATATAAAATCCAGAAAATACCAAAAGTAGTCTTCCGTTGTCGTTTGTCGCGTGATTTACGCATCAAATTTGGTATCAGAGCCAGGTTTGAAAAGGTTTCTTAATCTTTTTGTCCGTTGGGGTATTGTTTGTCTAGATCTCATTTCGATTTAGTCAGATCTGTTTGTTGGTTGTTTAGATCTAGTTGTTGCTAGTATAGATCTATTGTCTTGTTGAATATAAATGGCTTTTAGAAGAAATATGACGTTAGATGAAGCTAATAATGCTAGGAGAGATAGGCAAATTGAAGATCTACAAGAAGCACTTGGTAGAGTTGTTCATATGTTATAAGATGGTGGTTTACGATTTAATCGAGAAAACGTTGTTGCCAGTGAAAAAGATTCTGAATCTCAAGGTCCTAGCATAAGATCTGATAGTACACCTAGAAACTCTAGTGAATCTGATGAACCACATCCTAGAGAAAGGCGTAGGAGGCATAAGGGTGATGATACTAGGGATATTAAGATAGATCCACCAGATTTTAATGGGTCATCTAACCCAGAAGAGTATTTTGAATGGGTCCAGGTGATGGACAGAATAATGGAAATAAAAGGATATGATGATAGAAAAAGTTTCAAGGTTGCCATAATTAAACTTAAGAAATATGCTTCATCATGGTATGATAATATGAAGTCTGAAAGGGAATACAAGGGCAAAAGTAAAATCAAGACCTGGTCCAAACTGAAGGAGGTCATGCAGAAGAGGTTTGTTCCCCAGTCGTACAAGCAAGATCAGTATCTACTGATGAACAATCTGAAGCAAGGATCCAAGGAAGTTGTGGAGTACATTAGAGAGTTTGAGCATCTGAAGACCAAAACTGGTGTGAATGAGACTGAAGAGCACACTATTGCCAGATTTCTTGGTGGTCTGAACGCTGCCATTACTGAGAAGATTGAGTTGCAGCCTATCTGGACATATGAAGGTGCATGCAAGATAGCTATCCAGATTGAAAGACAACTGAAGAAGAAGGTTTCGTACAAGTCATTCAGTAAGGTTCCTGCCAGTGCAAGTCAACCAGTTTCCAGTCAACCAGTTCCCAGAGTCACTGAAACTGTCCAGAAATCCTTCAGAGGCAAAGAAAAGGAAACTGGAGGAACGAAAGAACCAGTTGGAAGAAAATGTTTCAAGTGCCATGGCTTTGGTCACTTCTAGGCCCAGTGTCCTAATCAAAGAGCCTTGACTGCCAGAGAAATTGAATGTTTGCCAGATGTCGACACTGAAGAAGGTGAGCCAGTGTATGATGAAGATGAAGAAGAAGATGAAGAATCTTATGTTGGTGCAGATGTTGGAGAAATGTTGGTTGTCAGAAGAGTGATGCATGCTGATGAAGTTACCACTGATACTGCCCAGAGGGAGAACAGTTTTCACTCCAGATGCACAGTCAAAGGAAAAGTTTGTGATCTGATCATTGACGGTGGGAGTTGTGCTAATGCTGCTTCAACTTACATGGTAGAGAAATTGGCGTTACCTACAGTTAAGCACCCTCGACCTTACAAGTTGCAATGGCTCAGTGAGGGATCAGAGGTAAAAGTTAATCGTCAAGTTACTATTCCGTTTTCAAATGGGTCAGTTTATCAAGACAAAATTGTTTGTGATGTTGTACCTATGGATGCTTGTCATATTTTATTGGGTCGACCATGGTTATTTGATAATTATGTTCTTCATGATGGTCGTATAAACTCGTATTCTTTGAATATAAGTGGAAAGAAGGTCACACTGACTTCTTTGAAGCCTAATGAACTGATGAAAGTCAAGAAAGACCAGCCCAGTAAGCCTTTGTTTTTATCTCAATCTGAAGTCGAAGAAGAGTTATCTGAAGGCTCTCCAGTTATGATGTTACTGGTCGTAGAAAAATCTGAAGAGAAGGAGTTCACTGGTGTCCCCAGTCTCCTGAAGACTTTACTGAAGAAATTTACTGACGTTTTCCCAGAAGACCTACCTGAAGGTTTGCCACCAGTGAGAGGAATTGAACACCAGATTGACCTGGTTCCAGGTTCAGTTCTTCCAAACAAAGCTGCTTATAGGTGTTCACCTACTGAAGCAAAAGAGTTGCAATGGCAGGTAGATGAGTTGGTTGCCAGAGGCTATGTGAGAGCAAGTATGAGTCCTTGTTCAGTTCCAGCTCTCCTGGTTCCAAAGAAAGATGGTACAATGAGAATGTGTGTTGATAGCAGGGTCATCAACAATATAACCATTAAGTATAGATATCCCATTCCCAGATTGGATGATATGCTTGATGAGTTACATGGCTCCAGAGTGTTTTCCAAGATTGATCTCAGAAGTGGCTATCACCAGATAAGGATGAAGGATGGAGATGAGTGGAAAACTGCTTTCAAGATCAAGGGAGGGTTGTATGAATGGTTAGTCATGCCTTTTGGCTTATCTAATGCTCCCAGTACTTTCATGAGACTGATGAACGAAGTTCTCAGGCCACTCATTGGTCAGTTTGTTGTTGTATATTTTGATGATATTCTAGTATACTCAAAATCTGAAGCTGAACATGTTAATCATCTGAAGAGTGTATTTGAACTGTTGAGAAGACACCAGTTGTATGGCAAACTGAAGAAATGTGATTTTATGGTGGAAAGTGTGATATTCTTGGGATATGTTGTGTCTAAGAATGGAATTTCTATGGATCCCTCTAAGGTTGATGCCATCAGATCATGGCCAGTTCCAACTACAATCACTGAAGTAAGAAGTTTTCATGGACTGGCTTCTTTTTACAGAAGGTTTATCAAGAATTTATCTACAGTTGTGGCCCCAATCACTGATTGTCTGAAGAAGGGGGTATTCGACTGGCCAAAGTCAGCCCAGTTGTCTTTTGAGTCACTGAAGGAAAAACTCAGTTCAGCTCCAGTTCTATCTTTGCCAGATTTTGATCAATTATTCGAATTAGAGTGTGACGCCAGTGAAGTAGGTATTGGTGCAGTTCTGGTACAAGCAGGGCGTCCAGTTGCATATTTCAGTGAAAAGCTTAATGGCTCTAAACTGAAGTATAGCACTTATGACAAGGAGTTTTATGCAATTATTCGTGCTATCACTCACTGGTCACATTATCTGAAGCCGAAGCAGTTTGTCTTATTCTCTGATCATGAAGCCCTAAAATTTATAAATGGTCAACACAAGCTTAATGCCAGACATGCAAAATGGGTGGAATTTTTGCAGTCTTATTCGTTTGTTTCTAAACACAAAGCTGGAGTAGCTAATGTTGTTGTTGATGCATTGTCTAGACGATATTCACTATTATCAATTCTGGAAGCAAGAGTTCTTGGATTTTCTTTCATTAAGGAGTTGTATGCTACTGATCCAGACTTTGCTGATCACCTCACTGAAGCTAACCAGAAAGGACCATTTATTGTTCACGATGGTTTCTTATTTAAAAATAGAAGGTTGTGCATCCCTAGGGGTTCGTAAGAGATTTGCTGATAAGAGAAGCACATGGAGGAGGCTTAGCTGGCCATTTTGGCATTAACAAGACTGGAGAGATCCTCACTGAACACTTCTACTGGCCAAGTCTACTGAAGGATGTCCAGAGTCTTATCAGTCGCTGTCCAACTTGTCACCAGGCGAAGACTACTTTTCACAAGGGATTGTATACTCCTCTTCCAGTTCCAAACCAGCCATGGGAAGATCTCAGTATGGATTTCATTGTTGCACTGCCCAGAACACAGAGGGGGAAAGATTCAATAATGGTGGTTGTTGATAGGTTTTCAAAAATGGCACATTTTATTGCTTGTAACACAACCAATGATACTTCAGCAGTAGCAAATTTGTTCTTTAAGGAGATTGTCAGGTTGCATGGAATTCCCAAGACGATTGTGTCAGATCGAGATGTGAAGTTCTTGAGCTATTTCTGGAAGACTCTATGGAGATTGATGGGTACCAGATTGTTGTTCAGTACGTCTCACCATCGTCAGACTGATGGACAGACTGAAGTTACGAACAGAACAATTGGTATGTTGTTAAGAACACTGGTGAAGAAGACGCTGAAGGATTGGGATCTGAAGCTTGCTCATGCTGAGTTTGCTTTCAACAGAGCTCCTAACTATTCTACCAGTAAATCCCCATTTGAAGTTTGTTATGGTATCAATCCACTGACTCCCATTGATTTAATTCCATTTTCGATTGAACCAAAAGCAAGCATTGAAGCTGAAACCAGAGCAAAAGAAATAAAGAGAATTCATGGAGAAGTGAAGGCCAGAATAGAGAAGGTAAATGCCAGTTACAAGGCCAGAGCAAACAAGAATAGAAAGCAGCCCAGTTTTTCACCAGGTGATCTTGTGTGGGTGCATCTGAGAAAAGAAAGGTTTCCAGCGAAGAGAAAGAGTAAACTGATGCCCAGAGCTGAAGGTCCGTTCAAGATTCTGGAGAGATATGGCGATAATGCTTACAAAGTTGAGTTACCTGGAGACATGGCAGTTTCAAGTACTTTTAATGTGGGAGATCTGATGCCTTACCTGGAGGATGAGTACCTCGAAGACTTGAGGACAAGTCTCTTTTCAGAGGGGGAGAATGATGCGGAAATGTCCAGATTCACTGAACTGGAGAAACCCAGTGAACTGATCATGCCATCTGAACAAGCCATGTTGATTCTGCCAGCAGTGGCCCATTTCGGACAAGTCTTTTCTGAACCAGTCCAGTCACCAGTGGTAACACTTCTCCAGTGGCAAGCTCCAGTGACCAACTCTGATAATCCACCAGTGAGGATGTCCAGTAGCTTGCTCCAGATGAACTCTCCAGTGACCACTACTGAAGATCCTCTAGTGAAGTGCTCCAGATTTTGTCTCCAGTGGCGATCCAGATTTATGTGTCCAGTTGCCAATTAATAAAGTCCCAACTGAAGTCGTTTGTGGGCCCAATAAAGAAGAATGACAGCTGTTAAGGAAGGCGCGTGTGACAAGACGTTTCTAACAGTATTATGGGACCACTTGCAGGGGAATGTTTCTAGAAGCTTACGTGTCCATTTTCTATTGGTCCAAATTGATTAGTGGTTTAGCGTGTGACAGCTTTTTGTTTATTATTTTATTATTATGTCGTTAATTCCTAGGTAGAGCATGTGGCTATAAATAGAGGTTTTATCTCTCATTGTAAGTAGTTGATGTTGAATGAAAATTAATAGAGCAACCTCTATTTCTTACAAATCTTCTTTTACCTTTATAGATCTTTGATCTTGGTGGTTAGGAGTGGCCCCTTTATCAATATTTGTGGTGATTTATTCTTTATCAAATATTGTGGTGAGGTCTTAAAATCTTCGGTTTCCTTATCTATAATCGTGGTGGCTAGACCTTTATCGATTGTAGTGGTGGAGCGGAGTGTTTCCTTTATCCTTGATTCCGGTGGCTTAGCCTTTACGAGTCTTGGTGGTGGATTCTTTTATCTATCATTTTACTTTATTGTCTCGTTTAGTTGTTTATTTCATATAAAATCCAGAAAATACCAAAAGTAGTCTTCCGCTGTCGTTTGTCGCGTGATTTACGCATCAGTTCCTGTCTGGATTAAGCTTTATGATGTCCCTCTCGCTGCTTATACTGAGGATGGATTAAGCATGTTGGCCTCCAAGTTAGGTAAGCCTGTTTTGCTTGATACTTATACGACCCAGATGTGTATGCACTCTTGGGGTCGGCACTCTTATGCAAGAGCTTTAATTGAGATTGATGCTACTCGTGGTTTCAAGGATACTTTAGTGATTGGAATTCCTAATGTAAATGGTGAGGGATTTTCTAAGCAGGAAGTTTCTATAGAATATGAATGGCAGCCTCCCCATTGTGCAAAATGCAAGATCTTTGGCCATGATGAGTTAACTTGTCCGCTACGAGTGAAGGAAAAGGTTCCTGAAAAGGCACAGGATGATGATTTTATTCATGTTGTTCGTAAAAAGGGTAGAAATAAGGGAAAACAAATTGAGGCTATTAAATTGCACAAACCCAAACCTACGTTTGTGTATAGAGCGAGACAGACTTCTACCTCTCATGCGAAGCCAGCTGAACCATCTCCTAATATGGGTGGTTCTTCCTCTTCTGGGAAGACTACATCACCTTCTGTTAACCCAAATAAAGGTGGGACGAGTAATGCCTTTAAAGCTCATGAGACAAATACAAGTAACACCTTTTCTGTTTTAGATGGAGAAGTGGATGAGGATGGATATGATGTTCGAAGTAAACTACAAGATCCTAGCAAAAAGACCTCTAATTCACCTACTGTTCCTCCGGATAGTGATGATGATGAGGTGGAAAATGTTTTTGATGAATCTGATGGAACTTATAGCAATAAAGGGGCAAGCACTCCTTCTCATTCGATTCCTCATGTATAATTTTGCATCTTGGAATATAAGGGGGATGAACCAGACCCCCAAACAAAAAGAGGTTCGTCAGATTATTTCTGAAAATCAGTTGTGTTTATGTGCTATTCTGGAATCTCACGTGGATTCTTCTAGACTACAAGATCTTTGTTCTAAAGTTTTCCCAAAATGGAGTTGGATCTCGAATGCTATTATGTGTACTAAAGGGTCGCGGATTATTTTAGGTTGGGATCCAAATCTGGTAGATGTTATGTTGTTTTCACTAACCGATCAGGTGATACACACTAAGGTTGTTCTTAAGCTTGAGAAGAAGTCTGTTTACTGCTCCTTTGTCTATGCTCATAATCGATATACCCAAAGGCGTGATCTTTGGAGTAATCTGTGTCTTCATAAGGTGTTTGTTCATAATAATCCATGGTGCATTTTAGGGGACTTTAATGCTGCTCTAAATATGGAAGATCGATCGATGGGTACTTCTACTATGGATATCTCTATGCGTGAATTTAATGAATGTGTGGAAAACATTGAGATTTCTGATGTTAATAAAGTTGGGCTTCACTATACTTGGAATCAGAAACCAAGTGGTAAGGGTGGTCTGTTGAAGAAGATTGATAGAATCATGGCTAACGTGAAGTTTTCTGATGTCTTTTCGGGGGCTGTTGCGGTTTTTCAACCGTACAGAATTTCTGATCACTCACCTGCCATTTTGCGGCTGCCTATGGTTGCCAAGTTTATTCCAAAACCGTTCAAGTTTTCTAATGTTTTGATTCATAATGAAGGTTTTCAGCAGGTTGTGTCGGAGGTTTGGGAACAGGAGATACATGGTTTCCTTATGTATCGGGTGGTACAAAAACTTAAAAGATTGAAAAAGCCATTTCGCAAGCTTCTTTTTGACAAAGGTAATTTACATAAGAAGGTTGAGTTACTTCGACATGAGCTAGATGAGGCACAAAAAGCACTTGATTTGGATCCGTTTAATGCTATGCTAAGAGAGGATCATGCTGCTTATCTTCATGCTTTTAATGAAGCTGTGATTGATGAGGAAAGATTCCTGAAACAGAAATCTAAAATAGAATGGTTGAGGGTTGGCGACACCAACTCAGCTTACTTCCATAGAGTTGTTAAAAGTAAGGTAGCCAGCAACCGAATTGATATGGTTTTTGACTCTAATGGTATTTTGGTGGATGGGGATAATGTCAAGGAGGCTTTTCTCACTCATTATACACAATTTCTTGGTGTGAATGAGTATGTCTCTAATCTGAATTCCACTTATCTTTTTGGTGCTAAGCTGTCTCAAGAGAAAGCTGCTCATATGGTTCGTGATCTTACTGATGATGAGGTTAAAGATGCTATCTTCTCTATGGGTGATGATAAATCACCTGGTCCAGATGGTTTCTCTGCTTCGTTTTTCAAAGCTGCTTGGAACATAATCGGGCCTGATATCATACAAGTTGTTAAAGAATTCTTTTCCAGTGGTAATTTACTAAAGGAGCTTAACCACACTGTTATTGCTTTGATTCCAAAGGTAAAATCTCCTTCAACTGTTACTGATTATCGACCGATTGCTCTTTGTAATGTATTATTTAAATGCATTACAAAGATTCTATCTAATAGACTTAAAGATTCTTTGCATGAGTTGGTTAGTGATAATCAGTCTGCTTTTGTCCCGGGAAGAAGAATCACTGATAATATTCTTTTAACTCAAGAACTTATGCACAATTATCATTTAGATAGGGGAACCCCGAGATGTGCATTCAAAGTTGATATTCAGAAGGCTTATGATACTGTTAATTGGGGCTTTCTTAGAAGAATTTTGCTAGCTTTTGGTTTTCATCCTCGTATGGTTTCTTGGATTATGGAATGTGTGACCACTACTACGTTTTCGCTGTCTATCAATGGTATTATGCATGGTTATTTTCGTGGTAAAAGGGGTCTTAGACAAGGTGACCCGCTTTCCCCTTACTTATTCACTTTGGTCATGGAAGTCTTAACTTTGATTATAAAGCGTCAAGTTAGGCGGTCGGGAAACTTTTTGTATCACCGTCATTGTGAAGAACATGAGGTTGTTAATTTATGCTTTGCGGATGATCTTTTCATATTTATTCATGGAGATGTAGCATCTGCTAGAGTCATTGCTAGTGCTTTGGATGAATTTAAACAAGTTTCTGGTTTATCTCCTAGCCTACCGAAAAGTACTGCATACTTTTGTAATGTGTTGAATTGTGATAAGATCGCTATTCTTAATGTCCTTCCTTTTGAAGAGGGTTGTTTACCGGTTAAGTATTTGGGGGTGCCTCTGATCTCTTCTCGACTTCGATACAGAGATTGCAAGGGCCTTATTGAAAGGATTCAGAAACGCTTAAATGACTGGAAAAATCGGTTCCTTTCTTTTGCGGGTCGTCTACAGCTTATTAATTCTGTTATTTCCTCTATGCATGTGTATTGGTCTTCCTCTTTTATTTTACCATTTTAGGTCATTCAGGAAATTGAGCAACTAATGAGAGGGTTTCTTCGGAGTGGTGGTGAATTAAAACGAGGACAATCCAAGGTTGCTTGGGAGGTGGTTTGTCTTCCAACGGATGTAGGAGGGTTGGGCATCCGGCGTATTGAAGCTTTTAATACAGCTCTCATTGCAAGCCATATATGGAATATTGTTGCTGAAAAGAGTCCCTTTGGGTGCGGTGGATTCACACTTACAAGCTGAAGGGACGATCACTTTGGGAGGTACCTATCCGTGGCTCTTTGTCTTGGAGCTGGCGTAAAATTCTTCAGATTAGAGATCTTGTTCGTAAGCATCTGTGGTTTAATATTGGAAATGGATTAATGGCCTCGGCATGGTATGATAATTGGAACAATTATACTCCACTGGCTGAGCATTTAACAACGAGAGCCATTACCAGTGCTGGTTTCTCTCTTACTGATAAAGTAGCGGATCTCATTGAGGATGGGGTGTGGAAGTGGCCGCCTGAATGGACAAATAAATTCTCACATATTCAAGTGCCGGATATTGATATACTCACCAAGGACAAGTTGTTATGGAGGGATAAAAATGATGATCTACTTGATTTTTCTGTTCAGGTTGCATGGGAGGATTTACGACCAAGGGATTCTTATGTAACTTGGTACCCGATTGTATGGTTCAAACAGTACATCCCAAAGCATGCTTTTATTTTATGGCTAATTTTCAGGCGCAAGCTCAAGACTCAAGACTTGATGAACCAGTGGGATCTCACATCGATTCCATTGTGCTGCTCCTTGTGTGAGGTGCAACCTGACTCACATACTCATCTCTTTTTTGAATGCCCTTTCTCTTTACAGGTTTGGAACCAAGTTAAACAGAAGGCTGAATTATTCACTTTACCTCATGATTGGGATTCTGTTGTGGCTGGTTTTCTTCAGATTGCGCATACAAACTCTGTGCAAAGTGTGGTGGCCAAGCTGATTTTATGGTCTACTACATATTTCATTTGGAATGAAAGAAATGGTCGACTTTTCCGAAAGCAGAAACGTTCAAGTGATCAACTCGTGGGAGTAATTATACATACTGTTCGTCTCAAGCTTCTTACTTGCAGATTCAAGCACACCCGACGTGTTGAGAGGTTCCTTAATGCATGGGATCTTCCAGTCTCATTAATTAACTAGTCGTTTCTTATTCTAGTCATTGTAATTCTTGTTTTACTGATTGGTTGTATTGGCTAGATAGGTAATTGGGGCGTGGTATGCCATCCCCACCGGTTTACACATGTTTTGTGTGGATGTTTGTAAGTCAGCTTGGTATTTCAGCCAAGTTGCCTGTTTTTATTCGTGATGATATAAAGTTAGCAAGGGGTGACGACCTTTACCGAAAAAATGAAAACATTGATATGAATCAGAGGGAAACAAAATCATATGCTGCGAAACTGAAAGGTGGTTCGATAAAGAAGGTTGTGAATTTCAGAAAAATTGACAACCTGGTTACTCAAGAGGGTGTTGATGTGGTGCTTCCCAAGGAGTCGGTTAGGATAGTACAAGATAAGTTTGCTAATACATTAGTTGGATATTTTTTGGGTGATAGGCATGCTTATCCGGTAGTGGAGTATTTTGTGAAAACGAATTGGACGAAATTTGGGTTACAAAAAGTAATGATGAATGCGAATGATTTCTTCTTCTTTAAGTTTTCTGATAAGAAAGGTATGATGAGTGTGCTTGAAGGGGGACCATGGATGATACGTAATATGCCTATATTTCTTAATGTGTGGTCACCAAATGTGCAATTGAAGAAACATGAAATTCAGGAGGTAGCGGTTTGGATCAAGATTCATAATGTCCCTATTGCAGCATACTCGGAGGATGGGCTATGTATGATTGCATCTACACTTGGTTCCCCAAAACTTCTTGATACGCATACTAGTGAGATGTGTACTGAATCGTGGGTACGCAGTAGTTATGCTAGAGCACTTATTGAGATATCAGCTAAGTCTGACCTTAAGGATGTTTTATCTATTACAATTCCGGAATTAGATGGGGATGGGTATACGAGAGAGACAATGCAGGTTGAATACGAATGGAAACCACCTAGATGCTCACATTGCTGCATATTCGGACATCATTCTAACTCATGTCCTAAACAAGTTCGACCAGCAAAGCAAAAGGAAAAGGTGGACAGTGAGGGTTTCATGGAGGTCAAAGGGCGAAAGAGAATGCAAAAATCGGGATTTAATCTTAATAAGCAGAAATCCAAGGTGGAATATAGGCCGATTGTAAAACAAAAAGAACCCATGGATAATCCAAGTACTTTTGAGAAGACTAGTTTTCATAATGTGAATGTTCAGACTAGTAACTCGTTTGGTGCACGAAATGTTGACATGGAAAATGCAGATAATTCTGAAAAGAATAGGGATGCTAAAGAAAGGAAGGAACCAAAGGATGGTGTGAATGGGTATAATGTTGATCTTGACTCGGATGGGGAAGAAGTTATTGAAATCATTGAAAATGAAACAACCCATTTTATGAACTCTGGGACGAAACCTGTAGGAAGCACATCAGGGGCAAGCACTCCTGCTCATGGGGTTTCCAATGGGTAGTATTGCCTCTTGGAATATAAGGGGGTTGAACCGCCCTCTGGAAAATCAGCTTAATGTGTGTGCAATACTTGAGTCACATATGGATGTTTCCCAACTTTTTAATGCTTGCAAAAAGATTTGTCGATCTTGGGATTGGATTTCAAATGGAGGTGTTTGTAATAAAGGAACACGTATCATTCTTGGTTGGAATTCTGATGTGGTTGATGTTATGTTGTTATCTCAAACGGACCAAGTGGTGCATGTTCAGGTAGTCTTTAAAGTTGATCAAAAAGCCTTCTTCTGCTCTTTTGTGTATGCTGATAATTACACAAAAAGAAGGGATAGCATGGCTCCGAATTTACCCTATTATCTCTCTCACCATGGCGATTTCCTGCCCTTCTCTTTTCCTCAATTTGTTCTCTTCTTTGATCTAATCTAGCTTGTGAATGTGTCCCTCTCATGAACATTGCATCCATTAGGGTTTGATGTTCGTTGATGTGCACGTTTGAGTTGGGTTTTTTCAATTTAGGGTTCTGATTTCCGTTTTTCTTTTATTTCGCTGGCCTTAATTCGGTTTTATCTATTCTTGTTAATTATATTGATTCTGATCGCGGCTATTTTTATAGTTCAGCTAGATCGCTGAGTCTCTATAATTGATAAAGTTTTAGGTTTTCTGGATTAGGGTTTTTGGTGAGTAGGGTTTTCTGTTTCGCTGCTGTTGTATTATTAGGTTTTTTTGATGCATGGTTATTTTTAGTTTATGAAGAGAGAGTTCACTTAATTTTAAAGAGATTGAAGATCGTATCAATAGGTTAAAAACAGGTGGTGGTTCTGATCGGCCACCTGTTGAGGCGATGTCAGGGAAGAAGAAAAAGAATAAAATTATGAGCCCTATGAAAACAACCAGTTCTGGTGATGGGGGGAAAGAACCTGTTGCCAATGACGAGAGGATGGATAAACCAGGTGGTAGTTGTGATACTACCCCAAAAACTCCTGGTGGAGAAGCTTCTGAGGCGACGTTTGATGATGGGATGCCAAACCCTTTGCCGGATGCAAACCCCAAGTCTGATGGTGAAGGAATGTCGATTAAAAACTCTAATAAGAATGATGGGTTTGCGTTGGTAGATGATAGTTCCAGGGCTGCTGATAGTGATATGGAGAAGAGATCGAGTGTTAATGATGAGCAAAATAAGAATTTTAAATTTGCTAATAGCTCTGAATTCTCCTTTGCTCCGAACCAGCCTGATCCACTTGTTGAAGATTTAAGCTTTAGCACACAGAATACTGAAAAAACAACTTCAGTTGCTGATATGGTTGGTACAAATCAAGATCCTGCTATGACTAGTACAAAAAAAGTTTCATTTGCTGATACAGTAAAAGGAAGCTTGACGAATAAGGGAGATGAGAAGAGGAAGATCAATTTAAGGAAGATAGATACATCATTTCAAGCTGATGGTGTTGATGTTATTTTGCCAAGAGAATCGCTGAAAGAGGTATGCTCTCGATATGATAACACATTATATGGGTACTTCTTGGGTAAAAGAATTGCGTTTCCAGTAGTTGAAAATTTTGTCAAGAATGCATGGGGTAAGCATGGAATTGCAAGAGTCATGATGAATGCCCATGGATTTTTCTTCTTTAAATTTCGAACGAAAGCTGGGATGGACTATGTGCTTGAGAATGGACCATGGCTCATTCGTAATGCTCATATGATTCTAAATGTGTGGTCACCTAATGTGAGTTTGACGAAATCTGATGTTAAGAATATTCCAGTTTGGGTCAAATTCCATGATGTACCGATGGTGGCTTACACAGATGATGGACTAAGTATGTTGATGTCGAAAGTAGGGGATCCAAAGAAGCTAGACTCATACACTATTGATATGTGTATCGAGTCATGGGGAAGAAATAGTTTTGCTAGGGCATTAATTGAATTAAGTGCCGATCAGGATTTCAAGAATGAACTTGTGGTGGGAGTCCCACATATTGATGGGGAGGGATATACGAAGGAAAAGGTGAAAGTCGAATATGAATGGAAGCCCCCGAGATGCTCAAACTGCAAAATCTTTGGTCATGAGAGGACTACATTGCCCGAAAAAAATTGTAGTCGTGGAAAAAGTGGTACAACCTATAGATGGGGATGGCTTTCAAACTGTTGTTGGTAAGAAGAATAAGGGTAAACAAGGTTTCCCGACTAAACAACAAAAGCCAAAAATGATGTATCGCCAATTGTAAAACAAAAGAGTAACCCCGAGGGTGCAAGTTCATCAAAAACAGTAGATACAAAGAATTCTTATGAAGTCTTAACTGATAATAGCAATGATGCTACTGAACCGATGCATGAGAGGGTCGAGAAGGAACAGAAGAGACAACAAAAGATTAACAGTATGTTTGAAGTTTCTGATGATAGTGAGGTTGAAGAGGAATATAATGAGACAAACAATTTCATGAAATCTGGTATGAATAATAATGATATTACTGAGGGGGCAAGCACTCCCGGTGGAAATGGTTTCAATGGGTAGCATAGCCTCATGGAATATAAGGGGGTTGAACCGCCCCCTGAAACAAAAAGAGGTTCGTCAGGTGGTTTCTGATAACTACTTGAATGTATGTGCTATCATGGAGTCTCATATGGATGTGTCTAATTTAGTTAATGTTTGTAAGAAAATATGTGAACTTGGGACTGGACGTCAAATGGAAATCTGTGTTCTAAAGGTACACGTATTATACTTGGATGGAATACAGATGTTGTTGATGTTATGGTCTTGTCACAAACCGATCAGGTTGTACATGCTCAGCTTATATTTAAAGAGGACCAAAAATCTCTTTTTTGTTCGTTTATCTATGCAGATAATAATTATAAGAACATAAGAGAGTTATGGCAGAACCTATGTGTTCATAAGTTGTTTGTGCGTGGTAAGCCATGGGTCATGTTAGGGGATTTTAACTCATCATTAAATCTTGAGGATAACCTACATGGCTCTTCGCAGATCACTACTAGTATGCGTGATTTTAAAGAATGTGTGGATAATATTGAGGTTTTTGATATAAATAGATCGGGATTGCATTTTACTTGGAATCAAAAACCAAAGAAAGGAGTGGGTATTTTTAAGAAGATAGATCGAATTATGGGTAATATCTCGTTTATTGACGAGTTTCTGGCTGCTTGTGCGATCTTTCAACTATATAGGGTTTCTGACCATTACCCATGTATTTTGAAATTGCCTTCCATTACACGAAATCGGCCGAAACCATTTAAATTTCCCAACTTTCTGGTACATAAAGAGGGTTTTTTGGAAGCAGTGGGTAGTGCTTGGGAGGTGGATGTTCAAGGTCACCATCTGTTTAAACTGGTCAAAAAGATTAAAGCATGTAAAAAACCGATGCGTAAGCTCCTTAAACAGCAAGGTAATCTCCACAGCAAGGTTTCTAAGCTAAGGGATGAACTAGGTAGGATTCAAACTCAGATTGATGCGGACCCGAGTAATCTGGATCTTCAACAACAAGAGGCAATTTGCTTGCAAGAGTTTCAAACTGCACAACTTGATGAGGAACGGTTCCTAAAGCAAAAGTCCAAGGTTGAATGGCTATGTGTGGGTGACTCTAATTCAGCTTTTTTCCATAATTCGGTGAAAAGTAAGAATCACAGAAGTAGGATTGAAGTAGTTCGTGTTTGTGAAGGTGTGTTACATGACGGGAGTGCAGCCCCTAAAGTGTTTGTTAGCCATTATGAACACTTTATTGGTTTAGAAGGACAGATTAACAGCCACCCATCACCTCAATTGTTTACGAAGAAGATATCAGGTCAGCAAGCTGCCCATATGGTTCGCAATGTGTCAGATGAAGAAATCAGAATTGCAATGTTTGCAATTGGAGAAAACAAAGCACCGGGGCCTGATGGATTTACGTCCACGTTCTTTAAAGGTACTTGGGATATTGTTGGGAAGGATGTATGTAGTGCAGTTCAAGAATTTTTTCGCAATGGACAGCTCCTACAAGAGATAAATCATACATTATTAGCTCTTATTCCAAAAGTTCCGACTCCTGCTAGTGTTACTGATTATCGTCCTATCTCTTGCTGCAACACCATTTATAAATGTATCAGTAAGATTATCACAAACAGGATTAAGGATAGCTTGAAAGATATTATTAACATCAATCAATCTGCATTTGTTCCTGGTAGAAGAATTTCCGATAATATACTTCTTACTCAGGACCTTATGCATAATTACCATCGTGATGTTGGACCACCAAGATGTGCGTTTAAGATTGATATTCAGAAGGCATATGACACTGTTGACTGGAAATTCCTTGAAGCCACATTACATGGATTCGGTTTTCATCCCAAAATGACGAGGTGGATTATGGCTTGTGTTTCATCTACTTCGTTTTCGATAGCCATTAATGGGAATCTCCATGGGTTTTTTAAAGGAAGGCGAGGGCTCAGACAAGGGGATCCTATGTCCCCCTATCTTTTCACATTAGTTATGGAAGTTTTAACACTTATACTTCAGCATAATGTCATGACGACAGCTAGTTTCAGATTCCATAACCAATGTGAAAAGGAGCGGATTATTAATCTATGTTTTGCGGATGATCTTTTTCTGTTTGCAAGGGGGGAAACCAATTCAGCAAAAATAGTGATGAATGCTTTAAATGAATTTAAAGATATGTCTGGATTGGTGCCAAGTATGCCGAAGAGCACTGCATTCTTTTGTAATGTACCGGAACATGTGAAACAAGCGATTCTGGATGTTATGCCCTTTGTGGAGGGAAGGTTACCCGTCAAATATCTGGGAGTTCCTCTAATATCTTCACGTCTCCTGCATAAGGATTGTAAGGTATTACTTGAAAGATTGGAAAACAGAATTACTGATTGGAAGAACAAATCATTATCTTTCGCTGGCAGACTTCAGTTAATTCGGTCAGTATTATCTTCTCTTCATCTTTATTGGGCTTCTGTATTTATTCTCCCTTCTAGCATTATTAAAGAATTGGAAAAAAAGTTGAGAGGATTTCTGTGGTGCCAAGGTAAAGCAAAGGTATCGTGGAAAGCTATATGTTTACCAAAATCTAAGGGTGGTTTGGGTATTCGAAGGTTTGATGAGGTTAATAAATCACTAATGGTATATCATATGTGGAGCATCTTAACGAACAGGGAATCGTTATGGGTTAAATGGATTCACTCTTATAGGCTTAAAGATAGGAGTTTTTGGGATGTCCCTCAACCATCTAACTGCAGTTGGGGATGGCGTAAAATGCTTCAGCTACGCCATCTAATCAGACCGTTTGTTTGGTCGAAACTTGGGAATGGAAAAGACACTTCAATATGGTTTGATAGATGGGCTGAGCAATGTCCATTGAGCCCAATGATCTCGTGATGTGTTGAATAACGGGGTATGGAACTGGCCTGATCAATGGCGAACTGAGTATCCAATACTGGACAACATACCAGGGACAATGTTACAATCGGACAAAAGTGATGAACTGTGTTCGGTGGATAAGGAAGGTAAATTCAAGAATTCTTTATCTAAAGAATGCTGGGATACTATTAGAGCTAGACAATCTGAAGTTCCATGGTCGAATGTTATTTGGTTTTCTCAATGTGTACCTAGACATGCATTTCTTGTATGGCTGATTGTGAGAAAGAAGCTTAAGACACAAGATATGCTAATGCAATGGAACAGAAATGGAAACGCAAACCTCAATCTCATGTGCTGCTCGTTGTGTAAAAAAGGTCCTGACTCACATGATCATTTATTTTTTGAATGTTCGTTTTCTTCACAGATTTGGAGCAGAATGAAGACCTTGTCTGAATTTCTATCCGTTTCTGACAAATGGGATGATATACTACAATGGCTGATTATCAAATGGAAGTCGAGATCTTTCAAGAATGTGATTGGAAGATTGCTTGTTGCAGCCACGGCTTATTTTGTTTGGCAAGAGAGAAATCTACGCCTTTTCACTCATGAGAGGAGACCACCTGATGTGATTATTGAACACATTATTTCTACTATTCGACTCAAATTAGTGACACTCAGGTTCAAGAATACAAAGGTGGTTGATCATTGGTTACAAGCATGAAAGGTGCCACGAGATATTGCCTTTATCAAGAGATGAATGCTCGCCAGCAGCAAGAGTTTTTTTGATCAAGATAGTTATGCATTGATTTCTAATTGTATTCCATAGTTTCCATATAGTTCTTTATTTAGTTATTTGTTGAAATACATACATATGGCATGTCATATGTATGAACTGGTGAGCATTCAGCTCCACCACTTGGTTTGTAATGTTTTTGATGATGGTATAAAATTTACAGGGAAATCCCATTAACCAAAAAAAAATGCTGATAATTACTATAAGAATAGAAGGGTTTTATGGCAAAATCTATGTTATCATAAGAATTTTGTTAAGGATCGACCTTGGTGTATACTTGGAGACTTTAATTCTGCTCTAGAACTAGAGGACAGTTTTTCGGGTACATCTACCATTAGCATTGGGATGAGGGATTTCAAGGAATGCGTTAATAGTTTGGAAATGTTTGATATTAATAGCTCGGGGCTGCATTATACTTGGAATCAAAAGCCGAAAAAGGGAATTGGTATTCTCAAAAAGATTGATCGGGTTATGGGAAACATTCATTTTACCGATTGTTTTCCATCTGCTTGTGCTGTTTTTCAACCTTATAGAGTTTCTGATCATTCTCCTTGTGTTTTGAAGTTACCTAATATTGCTCGAGGTAGGAAACCCCCGTTTAAATTTGCGAACTTCTTGACTACTAAGGCTGAATTTCAGGGGATTGTTGAGCAGGCATGGAATACTGATGTTGATGGGGTTAATCAGTACAGAGTAGTAAAGAAATTAAAGCAACTAAAGACTCCTTTTCGAAATCTCTTATTTAAGCAAGGTAATTTGCATAAGAGGGTGGAGGGATTGCGTGCTGAACTTGATGATATTCAGAAATCTATTGATCAGGAGCCTGACAGTGTTAGTTTGCGTGAAATGGAAAGTGATTGTCTTAAACGATTTCAGGAATCTGTTTTAGATGAAGAGAACTTCCTCAAACAGAAATCTAAGATAGATTGGTTGGCGACAGGTGATGCTAATACATCTTTCTTTCATAATTCTCTTAAATGCAGGAACCACAAAAGTCGCATTAATGTGATCAAACATGTTCATGGTGTCTTACATGAAGGAGGCAATACTTCAAAGGCTTTTGTTCAGCACTATGAGACATTCTTAGGTAAAGAAGGTGATGTGTCCTTACAACCTGCACCAGATTTATTCATCAATGTATTAGATAGACAAACTGCTCTCAATATGATCCGAGAGGTATCTGATGAGGAAATAAAGGATGCAATGTTTTCGATTAGTGATATTAAAGCCCCAGGACCTGATGGTTTTACTTCAGCTTTTTTCAAGAAATCCTGGTCTATTGTTGGGAAGGAGGTTTCTTTGGCAGTTCACGACTTCTTTAAGAAAGGTAAGCTGCTTAAGGTTGCAACCCCCTCTTGTGTTACTGATTATCGACCAATATCATGTTGTAATGTGTTGTTTAAATGCATTAGCAAGATTATTGCCAATAGAATTAAGGAGGGTTTGGATGAGGTGGTCAGTGTGAATCAGTCAGCTTTTGTGCCGGGTAGGAAGATCTCTGATAACATTCTTCTCACTCAAGAAATTATGCATAACTATCATAGAAATCAGGGACCTCCAAGATGTGCTTTTAAAGTGGATATTCAGAAGGCATATGATACAGTTGATTGGGGTTTTCTTCGGGCTGCTATGTTTGGTTTTGGTTATCATCCGGTTCTTATAAATTGGGTGATGTTGTGTGTGTCCTCCACGACTTTTTCTTTGAGTATTAATGGGCGTCTGCATGGTTTCTTTAAGGGAAAGAGGGGACTTCGTCAAGGTGATCCTATCTCTCCTTATCTTTTTACTCTAGTCATGGAGGTGTTAACTCTTATCCTACAGCACTCTGTTCGGTTGGATTCTTCATTCAGATTCCATAATAGGTGTGTTAAGCAGAAAGTTATCAATTTATGCTTTGCAGATGATTTATTTCTTTTTGCTAGGGGAGATATAAACTCGGCTAAATTAATCCTGGGAGCCCTTGATTCTTTTAAAAAGATGACAGGTCTAATTCTGAGTACTCAGAAAAGCACAGTTTTCTTCTGCAATGTGCCTGATTTGATTAAGAATTCTATTTTGAATATCATGCCTTTTGAAGAAGGTAAACTCCCTGTTCGATATTTAGGTGTTCCTCTCATTTCTTCAAGACTTTTATATAAAGATTGCAAAATTTTGATTGAAAGAATGGAGAAAAGAATTATGGATTGGAGGAACAAGTTCCTTTCGTTTGCAGGAAGAGTGCAACTGATTATGTCTGTTCTTTCTTCTATGTATACGTATTGGTCGTCTGTTTTCATTCTCCCATCTAGAATCATGGCTGATCTGGAGAAGACCATGCGTGGATTTCTTTGGTGTCAGGGTCCTATGAGAACAGGTAAGGCTAAGGTTTCTTGGAAAGCTTTATGTGTGCCTGATGCGAATATGATCCCACTCGCTGAACTGACTAATTCCAGTCAGCTAGAAGGGGTCGCTGAACTACCTGGCAGCAATCAACTGGCAGCGAGCAGTGGACTGAAGATGCCTCCAAAACAAGCCATGCTCATCTTGCCAGCCATAGCCCATTATGGACAAGCCTTCGCTGACAAATAACCTCCAATTGTTACTTTACTCCAGTGGCAAGTCCCTCCCTGATCAATAAAACTCATCAGCGGATAGCATCAGCGAGCAACTCCAGTCAGCAACCTTCAATAGAAGTTGTTCAGTCAATAAATTGTTTTATTCAATAAAAAGCTGCCATGTCTCTTTATAAAATGGAATGAAAAGAACACTTTCTTTTCCTATCAACAATCAATCTGTAAGGAGTTTTTTTTGGATATAAAATGGAATGAAAAGAACACTTTCTTTTCCTATCAAATCTTCATATTACCTTCATAAATCTTTATTTATTTAGGTGTTTGGAGTGATCCCTTTATCTTTAATTGTGGTGGTTCATCCTTTATCAATTAAAGTGGTGAGATCTTAAAATCTTCGATTCCTTTATCTATATTCTTGGTGGCTTTGTCCTTTATAGATTATAGTGGTGGGTTGGAGTGTTTCTATTATTTGATTCCGGTGGATCGTTTCCTTTACGAATCAAGTATTAGATTCTTATCTATCTTTGCATTTAATTGTCTTGTTCGTTTTGTTGTCTTATAAATCAGAAAATCCTCATAAAAATTATTACATTCCGCTGTGTTTTTGAAAATATCACATCAATTTGGTATCAGAGCCAGGTTTTAAAAAGGTTTCTTAATCTTTTTGTCCGTTGGGGTATTGTTTGTTTAGATCTCATTTTGATTTAGTCAGATCTGTTTGTTGGTTGTTTAGATCTAGTTGTTACTAATATAGATCTATTAAGATTGATTAAATAAAAATGGCTTTTAGAAGAAATATGACATTAGAAGAGGCTCATAATGCTAGGAGAGATAGGCAGATTGAAGATCTACAAGAAGCACTTGGTAGGGTTGTTCATATGTTAGAAGATGGTGGTTTAAGGTTTAATAGAGACCATGTTGTTGCTAGTGAAAGAGATTCTGAATCTCAAGGTCCTAGTGAAAGATCTGATAGTACGCCCAGAAACTCTAGTGATTCTGATGTTCCACAGCCCAGAGAAAGGCGAAGGAGACATAAGGTTGATGATACTAAAGATATTAAGATAGATCCACCAGATTTTGTTGGTTCATCAAACCCAGAAGAATATTTTGAATGGGTTCAGGTAATGGATAGAATTATGGAAATAAAAGGTTATGATGATAAAAAGAGTTTTAAAGTTGCCATTATTAAGCTTAAAAAGTATGCTTCATCTTGGTATGATATATGAAATTTGAAAGGGAATATAAGGGTAAGAGTAAAATCAAGACCTGGTCCAAACTGAAGGAAGTTATGCTGAAGAGATTTGTTCCTCAGACGTACAAGCAAGATCAGTATCTACTGATGAATAATCTGAAGCAAGGTGCTAAAGAAGTGGTAGAGTATATCAGGGAGTTTGAGCAACTAAAAACAAGAACTGGTGTCAAAGAAACTAAAGAGCATACTATCGCCAGATTCCTTGGTGGGTTGAATGCTACCATTGCTGAGAAGATGGAATTGCAGCCCATCTGGACTTATGAAGGTGCATGCAAACTGGCCCTCCAGATTGAAAAGCAGCTGAAGAAGAAGGTCCAGTACAAACCTTTCACTAAGGTTACTTCCAGCTCCAGTCAACCAGCTACAAGGCCCAGCGAAACTGTTTAGAAATCCTTCAGAGGAAAGGAGAAAGAAACTGGGGGATCAAAAGAACCAGTAGGGAAGAAATGTTTCAAGTGCCATGGATTTGGTCATTTCCAGGCCCAGTGTCCCAATCAGCGAGCACTGACTATCAGGGAGATAGAAAGTTTACCAGAAGCTGAAACTGAGGAAGAAGAACCAGTGTACGATGATGATGATGGCGCTGAAGAAACATATGTAGGTGCTGATATTGGGGAGATGCTGGTGGTCAGAAGAATGATGCACGCTGATGAAGTCACTACTGACAAGGCTCAGCGAGAGAATATCTTCCACTCAAGATGTACCATCAAAGGAAAGGTATGCAGTCTTATCATTGATGGCGGCAGCTGTGCTAATGCTACTTCAACTTACATGGTTGATAAACTAGGGTTACCTACACTGAAGCATCCCCATCCTTACAAGCTTCAATGGCTCAGCAAGGGAACAGAGGTAAAGGTTACTCGACAAGTTACTATCCCATTCTCTATTGGTCTTATTTATCAGGATGAGATTGTTTGTGATGTTGTCCCTATGGATGCGTGTCATTTGTTGTTGGGAAGGCCATGGTTGTTTGATAAGCATGTATTCCACAATGGTCGTTTAAACTCTTATTCATTATTTGTCAATGGGAAAAAGATCACCCTAACTTCTTTGAAACCCGATGAGCACTCAAAAACCAAGGTGACGGACCAGCGTGACAAGGCTTTGTTCATGACCCAAACCGAAGTTGAGAAAGAACTCGCTGATGGCACCTCAGTAATGATGTTGCTGATGGTTGAACTTGCTGATAAGAAGGGGCTCGCTGACATTTCCAGTTTAGTCAAGCCCTTGCTGAAAGAATATGCTGACGTATTTCCTGAAGAAATGCCTTCTGGTTTGCCTCCTATCAGGGGTATTGAGCACCAGATTGATCTAATTCCAGGATCAATCCTTCCTAACAAAGCTGCTTATAGGTGTTCACCCACTGAAGCTAAAGAATTGCAAAGGCAAGTCGATGAACTAATTGCTAAGGGTTATGTGAGAGCAAGTATGAGTCCATGTTCTGTACCAGCTCTCTTAGTTCCAAAGAAAGATGGCTCAATGCGTATGTGTGTTGATAGTAGAGCCATCAATAATATCACCATCAAGTATCGATATCCTATCCCCAGGTTGGATGATATGCTTGATGAATTACATGGTTCCTGTGTATTTTCCAAAATCGATCTGAGAAGTGGCTATCACCAGATTCGAATGAAGGATGGAGATGAATGGAAAACTGCATTCAAGATTAAAGGGGGTCTATTTGAATGGTTAGTAATGCCTTTTGGCTTATCGAATGCCCCAAGTACTTTCATGAGGCTGATGAATGAAGTCCTCAGACCACTCATTGGTCATTTTGTGGTAGTTTATTTTGATGATATTCTAGTATATTCGAAGAATGAAGCTGAGCATGTTAATCATCTGAGAGAAGTATTTATGTTGCTGAGGAAGCACCAGTTGTATGGGAAGCTGGAGAAATGTGATTTCTTGGTGGAGAGTGTGATATTTCTTGGTTACGTTGTATCTAAAAATGGAATTTCAATGGATCCTTCAAAGGTTGAAGCAATTAAGTCCTGGCCAGCTCCTACAACGATTACTGAGGCAAGAAGTTTTCACGGACTGGCATCATTTTATAGAAGATTCATTAGGAATTTCTCAACTGTTGTAGCTCCCATTACTGATTGCCTAAAGAAAGGTGTGTTTGAATGGACTAAGTCAGCTCAGAGTGCCTTTGAATTACTGAAAGAAAAACTCAGCTCAGCACCAGTCTTGTCCTTACCAAATTTTGAATTGTTATTCGAACTGGAGTGCGACGCCAGTGGAGTTGGTATTGGTGCAGTCCTTGTTCAAGAAAAGAGACCAGTTGCATACTTCAGTGAAAAGTTGAATGGTTCGAAGCTGAAGTACAGTACGTATGACAAAGAATTCTATGCTATCATCAGGGCTGTCAATCACTGGTCACACTATCTGAAGCCCAAGCAGTTTGTTTTATATTCTGATCATGAAGCTCTGAAGTACATCAATGGTCAGCATAAGTTAAATTCAAGGCATGCAAAATGGGTGGAATTTTTACAGTCCTATTCATTTGTGTCTAAACATAAAGCTGGGGTAGAGAATATTGTTGCTGATGCGCTCTCTAGAAGATATTCATTGCTTTCCATTTTGGAGGCAAGGGTTCTTGGGTTCTCTTTTATCAAAGATTTGTATGCTGCTGATACAGATTTTGCTGGTCATCTCACTGATGGTCCCTCCAAAGGATCATATTTAGTACAAGATGGGTTTTATTTAAAAATGGGAAGTTGTGTATCCCTAAGGGTTCAATTCGAGACTTGCTGATAAGAGAAGCTCATGGCGGAGGACTCGCTGGTCATTTTGGTATTACTAAGACTGCTGACATCCTCAGCGAACATTTCTATTGGCCATGTCTGCTGAAAGACGTCCAGAATATCATCAGCAGATTATCAACTTGTCATCAGGCCAAAGCAATTTTTCACAAAGGTTTGTACATTCCTCTCCCAGTTCCAAGTCAACCGTGGAAGATCTGAGCATGGATTTCATTGTTGCTTTACCCAAAACCCAAAGAGAAAAAGATTCTATCATGGTGGTGGTTGACAGATTCTCAAAAATGGCCCATTTCATTCCTTGTAACACCACTAATGATGCCTCAGCAGTAACAAATTTATTCTTCAAAGAAATCGTCCGTCTTCATGGAATTCCCAAAACCATTGTTTCTGATAGGGATACAAAATTTCTGAGTTATTTCTGGAAAACTTTGTGGAGATTGATGGGAACTAAGCTCCTGTTCAGCACTTCTCATCACCCCCAAACTGATGGACAGACTGAAGTTACTAATAGGACCATTGGGATGTTATTAAGGACGCTGGTGAACAAGACGCTGAAAGATTGGGATCTAAAGCTTGCTCATGCTGAATTCGCTTTTAATAGAGCCCCCAACCACTCAACCAGCAAGACTCCATTTGAAGTTTGTTATGGTACCAATCCTTTAACTCCCATTGATTTAATTCCTTTTTCAATTGAGCCGAGAGTAAGTGTTGATGCTGAAGAGAAAGCTAAGGAAATCATAAAAATACACCAGCAAGTAAAGGCAAGAATTGAAAAGGCAAATGAAGAATACAAGGCCAGAGCTAACAAGCATCGTCAGCAGCCCAGTTTTGCACCTGGCGACCTTGTTTGGGTGCACCTCAGAAAAGAAAGATTCCCTTCCAAAAGAAAGAACAAACTGATGCCAAGAGCTGAAGGACCATTCAGAATACTAGAAAAGTTCGGTGACAGCGCTTACAAGGTTGAGTTACCAGGAAGCATGTCGGTTTCAAGCACTTTTAATGTTGGAGATTTGATGCCTTACCTTGAAGATGAATATCTCGAGGACTTGAGGACAAGTCCCATTTTAGAGGGGGAGAATGATGCGAATATGATCCCACTCGCTGAACTGACTAATTCCAGTCAGCTAGAAGGGGTCGCTGAACTACCTGGCAGCAATCAACTGGCAGCGAGCAGTGGACTGAAGATGCCTCCAGAACAAGCCATGCTCATCTTGCCAGCCATAGCCCATTATGGACAAGCCTTCGCTGACAAACAACCTCCAATTGTTACTTTACTCCAGTGGCAAGTCCCTCCCTGATCAATAAAACTCATCAGCGGATAGCATCAGCGAGCAACTCCAGTCAGCAACCTTCAATAGAAGTTGTTCAGTCAGGAAATTGTTTTATTCAATAAAAAGCTGCCACGTCTCAAGTTCTAGAAGGTCTGGGATAAGGATGTGTGCATGAGAATAACGTTGTCTAACGGTTTTTGGGGCCCATGTCAGATGAAAGGAATATTTTCTGAGGCAGAATACAACACGTGTCCCCTCTACCATTGGTTGATTGTCCTTTTCCCATGTGTTACAGCTATTATTTGTTTATTTTATTGTATTTCTTTATTCTAGAAAAATAGGAATTGTGGGCTATAAAAGCACATCAACAATCAATCTGTAAGGAGTTTTTTTTGGTTATAAAATGGAATGAAAAGAACACTTTCTTTTCCTATCAAATCTTCATATTACCTTCATAAATCTTTATTTATTTAGGTGTTTGGAGTGATCCCTTTATCTTTAATTGTGGTGGTTCATCCTTTATCAATTAAAGTGGTGAGATCTTAAAATCTTCGATTCCTTTATCTATATTCTTGGTGGCTTTGTCCTTTATAGATTATAGTGGTGGGTTGGAGTGTTTCTATTATTTGATTCCGGTGGATCGTTTCCTTTACGAATCAAGTATTAGATTCTTATCTATCTTTGCATTTAATTGTCTTGTTCGTTTTGTTGTCTTATAAATCAGAAAATCCTCATAAAAATTATTACATTCCGCTGTGTTTTTGAAAATATCACATCAGTGCCAAAATATGTAGGAGGATTGGGTGAGAAAAGTGTCCGAAATGAATAAAGCTTTAATGATTCTCATGTGTGGAGCATTGTATCTCATAGAAAATCACTTTGGGTTGATTGGATTTATGACCATAAACTTAGAGGACGATGTTTTTGGGATATACCTAGTCGATCAACAGATAGTTGGAGCTGGAGGAAAATTCTATCTTTAAGGCCTCTAATCCGTCAATTCATTTGGAAAAAGCTAGGGGATGGACAAGATACATCAGCTTGGTATGACACTTGGAGTGATATAGGACCTTTATCTAATGTAATTCGACCGCAGGACATCCGGAGGGATGGAATATCACTTCAAGCAAAAGTGGCCGATATTCATAGGAATGGGGAATGGATTTGGCCATCTGATTGGCTCGATTCTTTTCCCATTTTGTCTAACATTTCGAATTTAGTTTTGCAGGAAAATAAAAAAGATGAGCTGGTCTGGAAGGTTGCACATGAAGATAAACCTTTTTCTTCTTCCATGGTGTGGGACACAATTAGGAGTCGAGAACAACCGGTTGATTGGGTTAAGGCTGTATGGTTTACACAATGTATACCACGACATGCTTTCAATTTATGGCTTATTATGCGGAGGAAGTTACTCACTCAAGACCGAATCCTACAATGGCCACCTACTCGAAGAAAGAACATGAATATGATGTGTTGCTCGCTTTGCAAGGCTGATTTTGATTCGCATTCACATTTGTTTTTCGATTGCTCATATTCTTCACAGGTTTGGGATGCAGTTAAAGGTGATGCAAACATGCCATCTACCTCGAATTCCTGGGATGATATCACAGCTGAGTTGATTGCACATGCTAAATCACGCTCTATAACTCATGTTGTTGGAAGACTAGTCGTTGCAGCCACTACTTATTTTATCTGGCAGGAGAGAAACAACAGAATGTTTGCTAATCATGCTCGGCCACCTGACATTTTATCCAATCTCATTAAAGATACTGTTCGTTCAAGATTATGGAGATTGAAGTTTAAAAAGACAGCTCGAGTTGTTTCTACACTTGAAGCTTGGAAGATTCGGGGTGACTATTTGTTGCATGATAACTGTTGATCCATTATATGTTTAGATTTATTGCCTATCTCTAAATGTTTTGTTGTTTAGAATAGGCTTGTTTTGCTTGCTTTAAGCTGTTTTTTCCTTGTATTTCTTGTTAACATATATAGGGCATGTCCTATATATGAACTAGTACGATAACTTAGTCGTACTACTTGTTTTGTAATGTTTTTGGGTGATATAAAAGTTAACGGGGAAAACCCCATTTACCCAAAAAATAAAAATATATATATATATATATAAAATGACAATTCACTGCTTGGGGTATGATATCCCCCTGTGGCGATTTTAGTATGATACCTAATCCAATTCCTTTAACATTAGTTGCACCATCAGTATATAGTATCCATTTTTCAGTAGTTTCTTCTAACATTTTAACCTCTAAATCTACTTCAGGTTGTAAATCACTACTAAAATCAGCCACAAAGTCTGCTAAAGCTTGTGATTTTATAGCGGTTCTAGGTTCATAAATCAAATTAAAGGCACTTAATTTTACTGACTATTTAGCCATCCTACCAGATACTTCCGGTTTCCTTAGCACACATTTTATGGGGTAATTTGTTTTAACATGTATAGCATGTGTTTCAAAGTAATGCCTAAGTTTAGTAGATGCCATAACTAATGCAAGTATAAGTTTTTCAAGATGAGAGTACCTGGTTTCTGCATCGATTAGACTTTTACTTACGTAGTAAACCAGTTGTTGTTGTCCTTCCAGCTCTTTAACTAGAACAACACTTACTGCATTTTGTGATACTGCCAGGTAAAGATATAAAGGCTCACCATCTTCAGGCTTCACCAGCAATGGTGGAGTAGAGAGATATTTCTTTAATTCTTGAAAAGCTTCTTCTTGTTTTTCTCCCCATTCAAACTTTTTATTCTTCTTCAAGATGTCATAAAATTCTTTAAATCTGTCAGAAGATCTTGGAAATGAACCTATTCAGGACTGCTAATCTTCTTCTTCTTTTTTGGGTAAAGGGAGTAACCCCGATGACTTTATATAACAATACCTAAATCTGTAAAGTACAAGTAGCGTAGCAGAATGCTACACTAATTCATATACGGGACAAGCCCATATATGTAAACAAAAATAACACTCTAACTAAGAATAGCCAAATATACCAAGATCTACCTATATGCTAAAAGAATAATTAACATAAAATGTAGGCAAAACATAGGAGAACTTCATCATCAGCCTTACTGAGCAAAGTAGTCACCACGAATTTCCCACGCATCAAGTACATTAATCACTCGTGCTGTTTTCTTGAACTTCAACCCCATGAGTTTAGAACGAATCGTTGCTTTGATAGTCTTACATAGGATATCAGGTGGTCTTGCATGATTGTTGAAAAGCCTATAGTTCGTTCTTGCCATATGAAGTAGACCGTTGCAGCAACAATAAGTCGAGCAACAACACTAGTTATCGTTTTTGGCTTTGGTCTATTAACCAAGGATTCAAGAACTTCACCCCATGAAGGTGAAATATTCTGCATATCTGCACTTTGTCTAATAGAGAGACAAACCTGCGAGGAGTATTTACACTCAAAGAACAAATGGTGATGAGAATCAAAGTCAGAAATACATAAAGGACAGCACATCACGTTTATAGTTTTTCTTCTCGAAGGGCTCCATTGAAGGATCTTGTCTTGCGTTAAAAGTTTTTCACGTACAACCAACCACAAAATAAAGGCATGTCTTGGAATGCATTGAGGGTTCCAAACAACCTTAACCCATTTCACTTCTTGCTCCTTGCTTCTAATAGAATTCCAAACAACATTGGACGAGAATGGTTGTTCAGAAATCATATCCTTCCAAACCAGCTCATCATTCTTGGACTGTGAGAGGGTAACATGAGGGATATTAATAAGTACAGGGAATAAATCAAGCCAAGCAGTAGGCCAAATCCAATTCCCATTGACATTTACATCAGCAACTTTAGAAGTTAATGAAAAACCATCGCGCTTAAAATGAGATTAACCTATTGGGCTGCTAATCTTCCGGTTAGCCTTTACACATCTTTAGCATTTGATGGAGATTTGAGGTTCAAGATAGCTTTGATCTGCTCCGGGCTTGCTTCTATTCCTCTTTTGGTGACCATATATCCCAAGAATTTTCCAGCACCAACTCCAAAATTATACTTGGAAGGATTCAGCTTCATGTTTAATGGTATACCCCTCCAATTCATTATACGAAAGACACGCAATAAGAAGCACTACTACGAAGGGTTCAAGCCCGGAGGTGTTTCGAGTTAATTAAATGGTTAGAGATTAATACAAATCCTTTCCTAAACAATAGCAAATCGTATCCCATTAATTAAGGGATATAGATAGCAACTAAATCAAGATATACATGGCAAGTGTATATCGAATCTAAGAAGGAAGGGAAAAACCCTAACCTTCTCCTCCAAGGAACCTTCTCCTATAAAAGGAGAAGGGTTTCTCCACATTAGGCACGACCTACAATTGGCCAAAAACCCTAACTTACACATAATTGGCGTAAAGAGGCATCGCCCTACCTTCGGAAAATCGCCAATAAAACCTAAAACCCTTTCTAACCCATCCTTAAATCATCTTCTTTATTTACAAAGCACACGACGCGGTTTGGTGCACAATCATTTGGCGCCATCCGTGGGACCACCATCTCACACAAAAAACCCACCGTTATACCACGACACCGATTCACTAAACCATGTCGAACGCTGGTCCAGAAACCCCGCTCAGTGTAGGCACCTCCCAAACACCTGTCTCCATGTCCGACGTATCATCCCCCTCATTCAACACACCAACTAATGGAATCCAAAGTCAACCTGAGTTCGCAGTGATCTCTCAATCACTGCTCGATTTGAACCACACTTTCCGCCCAAGTCCCTCCATACTGTATCTCAAGAATAACTCAGTCAAGAGTGTTATTGCTTGTCTTGTGCTTGCGGCTGCTGTATATTATGTTTGGCAGGAACGAAATAATCGTATGTTTAGCAACCATGCAAGACCGCCTGAAAAGATTAGAGATATTATTATGGAGACTGTTCGTTATAGACTGGTCAAGATGCGGTTCAAGAATAATGCAAGGACTTCTCACTTGCTGGCTGCTTGGAATCTACCAAAGGCCTTGCTCATGCATGATGCGTGTTACTAGTTTTCTTGTTAATATTTGTAGTCTTATGGGTACCTTGTAAATGTGTCCCTCTCACTGGTACTTGGATAGGTTGATGTGCATGTTTGAGGTAACTTCGGTTTCCTTGTAAATATGTCCCTCTCACTTGTCTTTGTATCAGTTGATGTGCATGTTTGAGGTTGCCTGTTTCACTCAAATGGTTTCGTTGTAATAGCCTTGGTTTTAGATGTTTGATTAGTTTGCTTCTTGTATGGCTAGGATAGCTTGATCACCCTATATGGCATGTCATATAGGGAACTAATGTGGCATTCAGCCTCATTACTTGCGATGTACTGTTAATTGTTGTTGGTATAAAAGTTTAAACAGGGTAATCCCTTTTACCCCCAGAAGGGACCTGAGGGGAGAATCCTCAAGGCAAGCATAACCGATAAACGAAGAGCACCTCTTGGGAAACAGAGCTCTGCTTGAGGAGGCCTTAAGGTTTATCAATAGACAAAGGGCGGCGGAGAGAGCTGGAAGAGCTTTGAACTTTGAGGACGAAACCGATGAAGAATGGGAGATAGAAAAACAAGACGGACAGCCAACAGGGAACAATGCACGCAACACCCGGAGCCCAGAAACTACTCCCTTATCCCAACGAAGGGTATCAGAAGCATGCAGATGATGCAAATTTCACCTTCCCTAGTCTGACACGTACTCCCAGACCTCGAGCAAGGGTTACCGCTATCCCCGAAGCTCGTATCATTACAGATGCCACCGTAACTACTCCACAGGGTACTCACCATCCGCATGACTATTATTCATATTGGGGAATGCCACCACCACCACCTCCGAGGTATGGCCCAAGGCCCCCGGGGTATCCACAAGGATATTCCATGGCTCAACCTCAGACCTCCGGAGCTCAACCCTCGTATGCTATGGCTGGAACATCGCCTCACTTGTACCCCCCACCATGGTACTTCCACTTTGGAGGATTCCCTTGGGGAACCAACACCACTCCGGCAGCTGCGGCTAACGTAGGAGGAATTGACATGAGTCAAGAGCAGCCTTTTCCCCTCGAGGATGAATCTAATGCCTCACCTCTAGCTGAGTGGATACAGAAGCACCCGCTGCCCAAAAACATGAAGTGCCCATCTCACCTGGGGACCTATGAAGGAAAGAATGACCCTGATGATTTCCTGCAGATATTCAGAGGAGCAGCTGCGATGCAACAATGGAATGACCCAGTAGCCTGTAGAGCCTTCGGTTGGGTACTGAAGAGCGATGCCAGAGAATGGTTTAACAATCTCCCGAAGGGCTCGATCACTGGCTTTCAGATCTGAAAGAAAAATTCCGAGCACACTTCAGTCTGCAAAGAAGCACAGAAAGACCCATATCGCAGCCCATAACATCAAACAGGGAGAAACCGAAGGAACCAGGGCCTTTATAGCCAGATATACTAATGAAACTCAGGAGATACCCACTCTGCCGGAATCTCAAATAATATCGGGCCTCATTCATGGATGCCGAAGTCGGGCCCTAATTGAACATCTGGTCGAAAAACTCCCTGAAACGTATACAAGGACGCAAAGGCCAAAGCATATGCATGGCTGGATGCTAAAGATACAGCTGCCAACAGCATAGGAGGACCAACACAAGAAGGAGAACCCTCCGGGAATAAAAGGAAACAGAACTCATTCAACAATAAGGACAACCGAGTGAGATATTCTCCTTATAATAAGGAAGATAAGAGCAAGGAGAAGCCAATCCTACCAGAGCTCACGAAGACCCCTAGGTCAATCTTAGCAACAGAAAAGATAGCAAAGACCTTCGCGCCTCCTCCGAAGCTTAGTGGCAAAGGAAGAAAGAACTATGATGAGTATTGTGAGTTCCACTGTGACCATGACCATGATACTAATGATTGTATCAACCTGAGGAAAGCTATAGACAAGGCCATAAAGGAAGGAGAGCTAGGCCACCTACTAGTGGGAATTCGACATAATACTAAGGTGAAGGATGAAGATGGAAACCAAGAGAAGAACAAAGCTCCAGAAGCTACTATCTTTATGGTTTACAAAGAAAATAAACTGTCAGACAGCGAAGGCTCTCAAGAAAGTGAAGAATCAACCTCGAATCCAATCAAGCTTCTAAGAACCTATGACTCAGAGGAATCCAATGGATCCTTTGGGACAAAGGAGGACACTACTTGAAGAAAGTATCGAATAGCACAATGTGCCAGGATTGCTTTGTAGCTCCTATTTTTCTCACAAAAGTGATTAATGTAGTGGGTTACCCCCCTTAGATGAATAATAGCAATCCTATTAGGAATTTATGTAATCACACAGTGATTAATAAAACATTTTTTTTTACCCTGTTCAAACTTTTATACCAACAACAATTAACAGTACATCGCAAGTAATGAGGCTGAGTGCCCCATTAATTCCCTATATGACAGGCCATATAGAGTTAAACACAAGCTATCCTAGCCATACAAGAAGCAAACTAATCAAAACATCAAAAACCAAGGCTATTACAACGAAAAACCATTTGAGTGAGACAGGCAACCTCAAACATGCACATCAACTAATACAAAGACAAGTGAGAGGGACACATTTACAAGGAAACCGAAGTTACCTCAAACATGCACATCAACCTATCCAAGTACCAGTGAGAGGGACACATTTACAAGGTTCCTATAACACTACAAATAATAACAAGAGAACTAGTAACTCGCATCATGCATGAGTAAATCCTTTGGAAGATTCCAAGTAGCCAGCAAGTGAGCAGTCCTTGCACTATTCTTGAACCTTAGCTTGACCAGTCTATAGCGAACAGTCTCCATAATAATATCTCTGATCTTCTCAGGCGGTCTTGCATGGTTGCTAAACATACGATTATTTCGTTCCTGCCATACAAAATAGACAGCAGCCGCAAGCACAAGTCGGGCAATAACACTCTTGACTGAGTTATTCTTGAGAGAACATAAGAAGTCAGCAACAATATCATCCCATTTGCATGAAGATCCTTCCATGTAAGCCACATCCTTAATCAAAGTCCATACTTTCGCAGAATATGGGCATTCAAAGAACAAGTGATCATGAGAGTCTGGACCTGTTTTACACAAAGAACAACAAACAAGGTTAAGGTTGACAACCCCACCCACATCCCATGGTTTCAATTTGTCGTGGGTTTTCAACTTTTTCCTCATCACCAACCAAAGCAAGAAAGCATGTCTAGGGATCGATTTGGAGTTCCAAACAATATTAGCCCAATCCACCCTTTCACCTCTATTCCGAATCGCATCCCAAACATTGGAAGCCGAATAATGCTTCTCCTCCCCATTCCTATCCCGCCAAACAATACAGTCAGTTTTTGTGCCATCAATACAGTCAGTTTTTGTGCCATCAATTTTTTTTCTTTTTTAGGTCACAAAGTGATCCCTTACAATCTACAATTACGAAGGGTCGCTCCCTATCGTATTATTTATTTTATCACGTACGTACTCATTTACCTATAAAAGACATGCTACAAAGGCTTAATGTATGTTCAAAGGGACGCCTACATAACATATAGCCAAATTGTAAGTAAAATTTTTACTATGAAGCATGCAAATACAAAAAGACATGGAAAATACGAGGGAGGTCGCCTTCGAGACCATGCAGACCTTTAAAATGTGAGACACGGAACAATCGAATGGTGGTACCCTCGATACCGTGCAAGTGAAGAGAAGATCTTCGATAACTGATAATAATGCCTCGAGAGGTCACCTATAGGACCTTCGAGGATCGAAAATAAAACTGCAATAAAGAAGTAAGACCTTCGAAAAAGATCGTACATTCTAGAATGCAAATAAAACACTAAAGACAATGGCCAATATGAACCATTTTTTGGGTAAAGGGATACCCCGATCAACTTTTATAACAACATTAAGGGTTCAGTACAAGTAATATGGCAGAGAACCATATTAATTCATATACATGACATGCCATGTATATGTAAACTAGGCAATAGCCGATCAACTATCAACTATCCTACATTGACATTTCATATCGTTCTCAAACTAGGGAAATGCCAACATACAAGCCAAATAACATACTACGAAAAGATATAAACACTAAACAAGTAGTAGCTCCTTTGGTAGTCTCCATTGTTCCAGCAAGCTTCCAACTTCACTAGTATGTTTAAACTTAAGAGAAGCAACCTTAAGTCGAACATTATAAACGATCAGCTCCCGAATCTGTTGAACAGTTCTTGCTTTATTGGAAAATAGACGTGCATTCCGCTCTTGCCATATGAAATAGGACGATGCAGCAACAACAAGCCTTCCTAGAACACTTCGAGCAGAATTAACTTTGGAGAGAGGCGTCAGACAAGCAACAATATCGTCCCATTTCGCTGATACATGGTGTAATCCAGCCAGAACTTTTATAACATTCCAAACCTGAAACGAAAAGGTACATTCAAAGAAAAGATGGTTATGAGAGTCCTGGCCATGTTGACACAAAGGGCAACACGTCAGGTTAAGGTTATAAGCACCCCCAGCTTCCCATGGCTTCAATCGATCTTGAGTCTTAAGCTTTTGGCGAAAAACCAGCCATAAATGAAAGGAATAGCGTGGAACACACTGGGAGAACCAAACAATGTCGACCCATGTAACCTCAGGTTGACGTGACCTGAAAGCTTCCCAAACATTTTTAGATGAAAAATGTGCTTCTTGATTATTAGTTCCATACCATCTTAGAGTATCCTGCTGATCATGTAGTATGGGCGGTTGGACATTAATCAAAACTGGAAAAAGATCCAGCCATGCGGTAGGCCATTTCCAAGCACCATTAGCCAAGACATCAGCTACTTTAGCGTTAAGAGAAAAACCTGCTGTGGTGATAGTCCTCGGGCTAAGAACAGTAGAGAGAGGGCCAATCGAATTCCAATGATCATGCCAAGCATAAGTCTTCATTCCATTACCAATACAGTTCTTGATATGAGGTCGAGCCAACTCTCTAATTGCCAAAATCTTCCTCCAACTCCAGGTCATGCTTCCATGAGGCTTCACATCCCAAAAACTTCTTTCTTTTAGTTTATAAAGATGAATCCAATTAACCCAAATAGAGTCACGATGGTTCAAAATGCTCCAAATGTGACTAACCAACAGAGCATTATTAACTTCCCCAACATGAACCATTTTTCTAACAAACATTCACAAAACCCACATAGGATGCAGGATCAAAAATCAATGGCTTAGGAAGCCACATAACATTCAAAAGATAGGAAAATGAGAAAATAAAATTGTCTTTAGGCCACTGGCCAACATAATTTCAAAGTACCAAGGACAGAGATCATGAAGGAGTAACTGTATCAACAACCGAAGCTTCTTGGTCAGAAGAGGAAACAGGAGGAATCACCGGAGAAGTAGGAGGAACCATGTTGGCAGGAGCAGGTACTGGAATTGGAGTAATCTTATCATGGACAATATGCATCAAGGTATCACATACAGCGGCAGGATCAGAGGTCAGCTTATCAATAAATGAGAATTCAGCACCCTTGTAGTCAGCCACAGCTCGCTCAATAGCTTCAGCTGTATTGGCTTTAAAATCAGAACAAGAGGCTAAGTCCACTTTCCCATCATCGCTCAGTTTCTTCAAAATAAAAGACCTCTCATCATCCCTATTCGCCGTGATAACCGCTGTAACAAGTTTCCCAAATTCATCACTGTCTATCAAATCCCTACAAGCATATGGGATTACATCAGTTATCAACCCAGCATGCTCCGAAATATACTCTTGCACCAACTTCGACAACCCACTCGACACCTCCTTCTCCAAGTTTAGATTCAAGACAGAATTGGTTAATTTTTGCTTCAGTTCAGCAATCTCATCTTCCCGGATCTTCAAACCAACTTCAGCTTCCTTCAGCTTCTTCTTAAGATCCACAACTTCATCCAATTGGCTCTTTACATCATCAAAAGACTTCTTCAAGCTCGCACACTCCTGATTCTTCTAACCCAACTGGTCCAACAAGTCCTCAGTACGAGAACAAACAGCTCTCAAACGTTCCCCTACAACCAAGTTCATCTTGCTCTGACAATCAGCATGCTTGTTGTATGATCGAAGGAAGTCCAAATCATTCATACCACGAAGGGTCTCAAGAGGAACATTATCTTCGTCAAGAAAAGTCTTTGATGATGAATCTTCTACACGTCAAAAATAGCATACGTTGCGCATGATTAAAGAAATAAAGGTGAAGAAAAAGGGGAAGAAAAGAAAAGGAAATAAGCACAAATACATACCTTTCAAATTGGTCCTTTTCTTCTTTAACGGAGGACCTGAAGACGGTCTAGCTCCACTCCTATTGCGAAGGCGGGAGGCAATACCAACCTCAGGTACCTTCCTATCACTCGTCTTTTCACCAATGATCTCCACATCACCATCATCATCTTCGCCAGCAACAACGGGTGTCTCCTCCCCTCTCTCAAAGCTTCTCTCCTCAAGATGAGAAGATTCAAACCCTTCAACACCCTCACCACTGGTGGCTCCCCCCAGCACATCAGAAACCACAGGTTGAGGTTCAGGAACAACTTCAGAAGATGATTGCATAATATCTTGGCCACACTTCTTCACAAAATGCATGAAACTCATATCTACAAAGGCCAAAGACGAATAGGTCAACAAAGAGAATAACGAAGAAAAACAAGAGGAAGAGGCAAAAATATACTTACCATCCAACTCCTCCTCCCAGCTAGTAACAAGTCTACAACCCCCGCCTTGAAAAGCACATTTTCAGGGTATGACAAAACGACTATATGATTCTCGCTAATCTCCTTAAACAAAGGACTAAGATCTTCCCCACTTGGAAGAGGATCAACCAACTTTTTTAAATCATTTAAAACCTCCTTATTAACCAATACGCCAAACTTTTGAGGGATCAACCTCTCATCCATAAAAACGAACCGACTCTTCCAATCTCTAATAGTAACCCCTCCTTTCTTAACACAACCAGCATTATTTGGCCTATTCTGGATAGTAACCCAATCACCGGCGTCACAAACATTGGCAAATCTTCTGAACAAATCAACAGTGGGCTCACCACTATATGCACGACACATCACCTCGAAAGCTATGATCTTTGAATGACCTTGAGAATGCCTTCGTGAAAAATGGTTCCCATAATTGCTAAGTACACTAAGGAAGAATGGGGTAAAGGGATACCTAACATTGCCAGAGATGAAGGAATCTAAATACATCCCAACGAAACCATCAGGAGGAGATGTTATGCTCTGTTTTTTACTAGGCAATCGGAAAGCCCTAATCCTATCGGGAAAGTATTCATCTACAAAATCACTAAGTTGCTTGACTGTAACGGAGGAGAACGTAGACTTAATTCCTATCTTCGCCATTATTTAAAACAAAAATTAAATCAAGCAAAGGATGTTACCTGAAGTATGATCACTCGACAGCAACGGAAAATAGATGAAGAACAGTAGAAGGGGAAAGAGAAGCAATGAGTAAAGGAAAGTGTGTTTAAGGGAATAAAAGGGCGCGCTTTCCAAAGTAACCCCTAAATCGTTCGATCAAGGATTAATTTCCCCACTTGTCAAAAATCAAATACATACAGCCACCTAACTCCCAAAGTTTTCACTTTTACCCCTCCAAGAATGAGTCACCTACCTTTGGCCCTCGCGACACCAAGAAAGATGCATATTTAGTTCTTCGAAGTAAGATATTCAGCGAAGCTCGTTGGAACTTTTGTGAGAAGATTGTTGTTATGGGTGAAATTTCACGTATCAATATCTTGAAGTACCAAGATCCTTACATGTTAAGATCTTGACATCGATAATATTCTTGTATCTTACTGAATATGTTACTAACGGTATAATATACTTGTTATTATTATTTCCACTTGAGTTACTTGTGCAGATTCTAGAATATTCGCTATTACTTGGATATTTGGCTATGGAAAATATCTCAAACGGTACGAAATGGAATTAACACACGAGTTTATTCATCAACAAGCAAAGAAGACTTGGTCATGCTACATATTCGGACTTCTAGTTGATTTCAGCATGACGAGAAAAGACTTCAACGTACACTTGACCAGTGAAGGATTCTCTCCAACGTCTCAATATCAAGACCCAGAAGATCTCGGATATTTTGCATAGTTAGTTCAACACTAGGTCTATATAAACGAACAAGGTTGATCGATATAGGATATCTGGCAACACATCTGCTCACTTGTATTCACACACACAACTCTCTGCTTTCTTATATCTTTTTCTCACACACTTAGCATTAATCGATCAACTAAGTTCCACCATTGTAATCATTTTAACAATAACTAATAAGAGAACAAAGGCAGGGACGATTGCTTCCTCCCGGGGTTTTTATGCCGGCAATCCAAAAGGATTAAGGGCTTTTCATCGATAACAAATCTCGGTGTTCTTGTTCCTTAATCTTTACTTTTATCTTGCTTTCATTTGATCTTTACTTCAATTTGCATTATCTCTTGTTCTTTATATTATTTTACCGTATTTAGATCTTATATTTACGATTATCTTTGTCCTTCAAACCCTTGTTTAGTCGACATAAATCTTTTGCAAGTCTTTTATTCTTAACGCATCTTTGAAACTCATTATTTACAAGCCCTTAACCTCACGAACGAAAGTTTGGTTACATAATTGATTCAAGTCTTCAAGGTTGATTATCTTAATTAATTTTTAACCAAAACAATTTGGCGCCCACCGTGGGACAAAGGTGCTTTCAATAAATTAAAATCAAACTTTTTACGACCATCTATGTCGAACAAACAAGGGAAAGCCTTCCATAATAACAAAAGAACAGGGACATTTAATATAAGAAAGAAAGCAAGATATTCTTATCCTTATCTTTATGCTAACAAAAATTTGTTTTCTATTGTAAGTCGAGTTGAAGCTGACCTAGAGAAGAGAAGCTGCGAGATTATGAGAGATCTACAAGTTTTGCAGTTGAAAGTTCTAGATGTTCTCAAGCTTCAATCGATCCTACAAAGATCCAAAGATCTATGCACAGGCCATAGAGAGCTTAGGAATTGAAGATCTAAGACGACAACAGATAAGTCGTGAAATAGGAAATGTACACGAATGTGTATTGACAAAAGATACCCCTAACCATGAAGTGACCCGATTTGAAGGTACGAATTCCGTGAACAGTTATCCTATCACGGCTAATCGTAACAATATGGTGACAGGGAAGAAGCATGGGGGCGGCGTTGACACCTTAAGTGATTCTGAATTAAATTTCTGGAATGTAGAAATGCAGATTTATTTAAATAAGGATAAGTTGTAATAAATTTTTCTTTAAAAAGAACTAATATATATAATTCTAGTGTTAGAATTGTTCTAAACAGGATAAGGAGCATTTGCTGTCAAATTAGCATATCAACGTGGAACAAGGTCTTCACCTTTTGGCTTTCACGCCAACTTTTGGTTGAAGGTTTTCACCTTCTCTTAAATTCGCCCGTGTCGCACGTTAATTAATTTCATGGTTGAAGGGTTAAATTCCAAGGTCATCGAAATTAATTCTGTTGGTTGTCGGTGTTACCATCGATTTCTTGAAATTGGGTAACCACGCTGTTATGGGTGAAATTTCAAGTACCAATATCCTGAAGGTCCAAGATCTTGACGTAGCAGGATCTTGACATAGCTGAATATTCTGATTACTTATTAATATTTTGCTAACGTTATGTTTCAAATATTATTATCATTTCCACATGAGATAAGCATGCAGATTCCAGAATATTCGATATGAAGCCAAGGAAAATATCTCCAACGGTAAAGAAAGGATTTCACACATGGGATTAATCTTCAACACGCAAAGAAGACTTAGTCTGCCAAGATATTTGGACTTCAAGTTGATTTCAGCATGAGGAGAAAAGCTTCAACGTTCATTTAACCGGTCAAGATATGCTCTAACGTTCAATCAACGAAGACCTGGAAGATCCCTACAATCTCGCATAGTTAGTTAGATCTTAGGTCTATATAATGAATGAGGCTGATCGATCTTAGGCATCGCATTCTTACTTACTGCATACTACTCACTTGTATTCACACACACTGCTTTCATTATTCACTTAGATACATCGATCAACCGAATTCCACCATTTGTAAACATTTAACAATCATTAATAAGAGAACAAAGGCAGGGACGATTGCTTCCTCCCGGGGTTTTTATGCCGGCGATCCTTAAAGGATTAAGGGCTTTTCCTCGATAACAAATCTCGGTGTTCTTGCTCTTTACTCTTTACTTTTAAGCATTATTTACTAGATCTTTACTTTGATTAGCAATATCTATCGTTATTTCATTTATTTCGATACTCATAATTCTGTTTATCATTGCTTTAGACCTTTATTCCTTGTTTAGTCGACATAATTGTTTATCAAATCTTTCCTATTAAACGCATCTTCGAATCTCAACATATTTTACAAGCCCTTAACCTCACGAACGAAAGTTTGGTTACATTATTAATCTAAGTCTTCATCGTAGATTATCTTAGGTAAATTTTTGACCAAAACACACGCCATCTCCCGAAAGTGGCTAACCACACCACCCAAAACTACTGATCCCTTAAATTGGCTAAGCACGCCACCTATTATACTCAAAAGACTGGGGACACCACCTAGATCTTAGAGTCCAACATCCCTAGAATGTTAGCTTGAAGGTTCACATCTTCAAGCTCCAACTTTAATGAGTTTTAGGACTCCCATTCCTAAACTCGGTCCCACACAATATAAATTACACAAAACAATGTTCTTTCGTTGTCTTAGGCGATGCGGAAGAACGCGGATCAATAATATCATGCCTCAAGTATAGCGACTCAGCAAGTGTGAGGGAAGGAAAGTATCAAAAACGGGTACGCTTTCTTGAAGTTTTCAATTGATTAACTTACCATGAATTAAGAACCTAGTTATAAAATTTAACTCGTTTAGTTTTACTATAACAACACTTCTTAATAAGAGCCCCAGTAATATTTAGATAAGTATTATGACCTACTTTTGATCTGATCAAAACTCTTTTTAAAACAATATCTATATATATAGATAATATATATATATATATATATATATATATATATATTATAAATATAAATAAGTAGTATATGAAATCTTTTGTAAATTTTTGAACACTCTCAAGAAAGAAAAAAGAATACCATAAAACAAAACTCTTATGTAAAATTATGAAAGCTTACCTAAAATCAATTACCTTCATATTAGAGGTAACCTGCTTCATCTGCAAATAAAAATGAAAAATACTAATCTAATTAAGAATAAAGAAAACTAACACACATGAACATTATATATTCATCAAGCAACCTAATATCCGAAATACTTGCTTTTTGAAATTCAAAATTGTGCCCGAAAACACTGGGACAACCACAATAGCAAGTATGATCCTAAGAAAACGGAAATTTAAAGTACTACAAAGTTATACACACCACTAGAGTTGATCACTCCAGATCAATTGCGCCCCAAATAAATTGTTTGTTACAGACCACATTCCAAATAACATATAAAAGTACTGATAATACTACAAATCATCAAGCCACATTTTCATTCCTGCCTGCACTTCATCTCCTGCTTGCACTTCATTTCCTGCTTGCACCCCATAAGTTACTTCCTTGACCACCGCATAGAACGTTTCATCAACTACTGCATCATCAACCAGTTCTACCTCATCCTGTGCCTCCATCTCTACTTTCTTCAACTTTGATTCACCTCCCAAGCCTACATACTCGACATCCCATTTCTCTAGCTCCCACTCTTCAGGAATTGTTAAACCAACCAATTGAGCTTCAAGAGCCATTTGGACTTTAACACCTGCAATTGATTTTTGTGTACTCATCTTGGCATTCTTAATGATCAAGTCTGACTTCTCTTTCAGTTTCTTTTCAGTTTCACTGGCCTGATTCTCAAGTTTCTTAGACACTCTAGCAAAATCATTCTTAGTTTTGGAAAGGTCATGTTCCAAAGCTTTCAAATCTTTGTCTTTCTTGGTCAGTTGTTGTTTCAGAGTATTATTCTCATCCATCTTTTCATTCATGAACCTCCAAATCAACCCACTACTATAGGAAGCCATATCAAGAGCCTAGAAGTAAATAAAATAAAATAATTTCAAATAAATTAACTTATAAACAATGAAATTATAATGCTAGAAAAGAGATTAACCGTCTGGAATTGCGACTTGATCGTCTTGAAATCCAAAGGAGCCTGAATTTTGAGAGACTTTGTTGGAACCTTCGTCTCGGTCAAATCTATCACCCCTGGTTCATTTTTGCACTTTTTGCTTGCACGGGTATTAGCCAACTTTGAGCGACATGTAAGGGAGCTTTGGTGTCTCACTCATATCAAAGAACCCTTGATCATCAAGAGCATCAGAAGCAGGACTCTTCTTTGTTGGAGTAGATTGTGCAGTAGCATCTTCCATAGTATCGTCACTAGTCTTGTTTGAAGAAGCCGATTTGATATTGAATCGATCAAAATTCCTTTCTTCTTTGTCGAGGTCGAAGATCTTATTGATTCTCCCCTGGGCCTCTTTGTCCTTTGAAGCTTTCAGTTTTGCTACGGTTAAAAGAAGATACATCACGTCTACAAATAAGAAAACAAATGACAATTAAAAACTTAAACAATAATTTTACCTCCAGCGACCCAAGAAGGGGGAAGATAGCTTTCAATAGGGAGTGAATTTCTTTTATAAAAAAGAATTTGGTTTTCCAAGATTCATCTGTCTGAGTTACTTCACCAACCAAACGTTGATTCCTGTCTTTCACTTTGAGAATGTAGAAACCAGAGCCAAAAGTTGTTAAGTTATAGACCATTCCCAAATCCGGAACCCTAAGTTCTAGGTTTTTACTGACTATTATATGGTTCAACACAAATAAGATTCTCCAAAGCATAGGGCTAGCTTGACCATAGGAAATGAGAGTTGACTTGAAAAATTGTGTAATGAAGTTTGGAAAAGGGAAACTTAGTTTCAAATACTTAAAGGGGTATTCAGGAAATCCTATCCATACATCAGAGGCTAGGTCAATTTTTAATTAGGATCTGGAGCCCTAAAGACAGTACCTTTGGGGAAATTGGGTTTCACGCACTCAAGATCTGAATCCTTAAAATCGCTAACAATAATATTATCGATAACATTAGTTTCCCTAAAATTACTAACCACTATGGCGGAAGAAGATTCATGAGACATTATGAAAATACAGAGAGTAGAGAAAGATTACCTTGAGAGAAAATTGTGAGGCGATGGAAACGGTGAGAATAAATGATAGAGAGAGAAAAAGCTTTAACCTAATATATAGGCCACAGTAAAATTAATGGATACGTGTCAAATAACTACCCACTTACTTTTTAACTGTAGCGGTAGAGTATTCCGGAAGATTGATATATAATAGTATTTATTTAATTATTTAAGAAGCTAACAAGAAAATAATGTTTAACTCTGAATATTTTCACCCTCAAAGATCTTGGATCCCAACATAGGAGCCAGGAAGTATAGTTTCATTTTGCAGGGTACTTATAAGATTCAAGGGTATATGATTATTAATTTGAAGAAAGAGGTATTAATTATCTTTTAAAAAAGATTTCTACTATTCTTGAAGAAGGTGCACGTATCTCTAATCCTTTAATTACTATTGTCAGTAGAATAAATTATTGACTATAATTAACTGTAACGTGACATCACTACTTTGTTTGTTATTTACCTATTTTACCCTTGAATAACATGTTCGATATTTACACTTGAATCAAAAATGGGTCAAAAGAAAACTTTCATTGATAATTATATATACACATTAATAAAAACTACTCGAAAGCAGTTTTTTACATCCTTGATCAATCATTCCAGATTGATCTCTCGCCTCCTAAGACATTGTTATCCTACTCATCACAACCCCTATCTATTCAACTTCCTAAAACCAGATACTAAAAGAGTTCAAAAAATGGGCTCCGGCCTTGACCATTAATCCTTCATCGCCCACAACCATCATTCAAAGAACAGATTTTTCTTTGTTAGCAAAGAGAGATTTGGCCTCCAAAGGGTACTCTCTTTCAAACCTATCAAGGCGAGCCGCTGTTAAGTCATATCGTCTTCTAGTGTGAATTAACTGCTCTTCCAAAAGATCAATTTCATAATAAGCCTCGAGAAGTAACTTGTGCATGGTCGCCACCTCAGATTCGAAACATTTCCTCATATTTACAGTAATCTCTTTTTCTGTTCTAGCTTTCTTCTCAAAAGACTCGATAACCTTGCTAAGATCACTAATAATGTTGTCATTTATCGTATGCCTTTCTTCGTTTTTCAACTTAAGATCACCAAGTGCCTATTAAAAAAAATAGAATTAGCAGTGTTACTATATAAAAAGAGAAATAGTGGGTAAAGGGTTACCCCGCTAAAACTTTATATCATCACCAAGAATAAGAGTACATAACAAGTAACATGGCTGAATTACCATGTTAATTCCTTATATGACATGCCATATAAGGTTAAACAAGCACTAATGCTAACCAATTACAAATGAAACAAGCTATACCAAAGACAAGACAACAGCCTACTACAAACAAAAGATAAGAGATGACAACAAGTAGTAGGCCAAATCACTATCACGTTGTTGCAGCTTGACCTCCATTCTGAATCAGATTTGTAGGGAGGTTCCATTCTTCCAATATCTTATGATTCTTCTCGCTCTCCTTGAATGTGCATGCCGCCAATTTGAGACGAACATTCTCCTGAATTATAGCTTTAAGAGAGTCTGGATTGCGACAATTATTCCCAAACATCCTTGCATTACGTTCTTGCCATATAAAATACACTGTAGCTGCTAGGACAAGCCTGCCCACAATGCTCCTTGTCGATTTACCTTTGGACTTTGGGATTAGTGCAGCCGTAATATCAGCCAAGAAATGGTCCACATTAGCGAGTCCAGCAATACTTCGAATTGAGTACCAAATTTGAGATGAGTAAGAGCATTCAAAAAAGAGATGCTCGTGTGAATCAGGACCTGCTTTACACAAAGAACAACAAACAAGGTTAAGATTCACCGCCCCCCCCCCCACATCCCAAGGTTTCATCCTATCGTGGGTTTTCAGCTTCGTTTCATGACTAACCATAAAAGAAAAGCATGCCTCGGAATGCATTTTGAGAGCCATACCAAGTTAACCCAATCTACTTTGTCACCACGACTACGAATAGTCTCCCAAACAGTTGTCACCGAGAACCCCAAATCTTTCCCCTCATCATTACACCATATAAAAGAGTCGCTTTTGCCAGAAATGAGATTAGGAACACTACAATTTATAAGAACTGGGAAGAGGTCCAACCATGCAACCGGCCATTTCCAAGAATTGTTTTCAACCAGGAGAGAAACTGGGTCAGACAATGAGAGTCCCGCTTTCATTATTTACCTTGGAGAGATGGTTTTGCTTAAAGGGCAGATCTCATCCCATTTTTCATACCACATAGATGCATGTTTTCCATCTCCTAGTTTTGTCCAAATAAAGGGAAGAATAGAATGTCTAAGCTGAAGAATTTTTCGCCATCCCCAACTAACTCCAGCCCTAGCTGGCACGTCCCAGAAGTTTTGCCCTTTCAACTTATAAGAATGTATCCATTTAACCCAAAGAGAATTGCGATTAGAAATAATACTCCAAATATGTTTGGTGATTAGAGCTTTATTCATGTCAGAAATACGCCTAATACCTAGACCACCCTCGTATTTAGGAGTACATACCGATTTCCAGGCTACTTTTGATCGTCCTTTAGCCACCTGTCCTTGCTGCCAAAGAAAGTTTCTCATTTGTTGTTCCAGCTCATGTATAATTCGTTTAGGGAGAATGAAAACAGAAGCCCAATAAGTGTGCATGGAAGATAAAACCGATTGGACCAACTGAAGTCTTCCTGCAAACGAAAGCGTCTTGTTCCTCCAGTTAGTGATACGGTTCTCCATTCGTTCGACCAGGACAACACAGTCTCTATAAACTAGTCGTGTGGAGATAAGTGGGACTCCCAAATAGCGGACCGGGTGTGACAACTCGTAATTAATTAGCAACGGGTTAGTCTTAATCTCGTTTTAGCTAAGTCATTATCATAATCTCGTCAAACTTAGACGGTCTTTGACGTGGAAATTGTTAGACTTTTGGACTTTTGACTTAGTCAAATTAGACGTATCTTGATGACGTAGACTATTAGCTATCTAGACGAATGCCGAGTCTTAAAAATAACTTTAAATGAATATTTAAAGGTTATGTCTTGTACAAAATAAATAGACTATCTAGACTTAATTTTATAAAGTTCACTTTGACGAAACTTTATTGACTTGTCTTAATTTAAATAACACGAGGGAAAATACTTTACTTTAAATTATAACCTTTTAGTCATTTGGTATTTAATCGTAAGCATTTTACCAAATAAAGGGTACAAAATATCTCAAAAATAGCCACATGGGCCGGTTATTAGTTTGTGTGGCAGGGAAGTGAACACCAAAAACCTTTCCCCCCTTTTCTTTTGATCTAGTCGACACACACACACACAAGAACACACACACAAGAGCAATCAATCTTCTAAATTGTTTGGCAAGGTGAAATTAAAGGCAAAATCAAAGGAAATAACCATTTTTCAATAATAATTAAGGAATCATAATCATCTTCATCATTTTCTTCAATCATTTCAAGAACACCAATTTGGTAAGTAAACTTTTCTCAAAACTTTTAATTTGTCTAAATTAATTTAAGGGTTTATTTCAGTTTAGTTAATTGAATTAGAAGCCTTTGTATATGATATGAACTTAGGGTTTTTGATGATAAATGAAATTTTGATTTAGAATTTAGGTCTTGAAATCAAAATGGTTGAAATTGTGAAATGGTTGGCGAAATGGATAGTTTTCAGACTCTTTGAACATGTTTATACTTGTTGTAATGAAAAGGTTGAATTAGAAAACGAATTGGTTTGCTAAAAATGGTCAAAAACCAAGTTTTCACTCGGTCAGGTAGAACTCGCGCCGCGAGGTACCCATCTCGCGCCGCGAGGTGTGTTAATTTCGAACAGAACCTGCACTTTGAACTGCGACTCGCGCCGCGAGTGCTGCACAGCCAGGTCGCGCCGCGAGGACCCCAGGTCGCGCCGCGAGATCTGGGTCTGTTTGACAATTTCAGTTTTTGACATCTTGGACACTTGAACTTCGTTTATACGAATTGGTACTTTAGACTACCTTATGATGACAATGTCAATGACATTAGAAACTAAAGTCAAATAAAATGAACGTTTAAATCACATTCATAGTCGTGGCATTCTAGGGTTGATAGCTAAGTAGTTGTACGTAGGATACTTGTCGTCGTGAGATTTGATCCTCACCATTGGTACTCATATCCTAGGTTTTGGATAGACGTGGAGACTAGACTGCTCATTTTCTCAGACTACTCATACTTTTAGCTCGTTGATCACTAAGGTGAGTTTATGGCGCCCTTTTCCTTTTACTTTGGGCCTGAAAAGCATGTACTGTTGTATACACGACTACTTTATAAATGATTTGTCTTTGTCTATGCCATGAGGTTTGGTAAATTAAATCATTTGTCTTATGTCTTGCCATGTTGACGGCTGCCTGAAAATGTGTATACATGTCTTATGAAATATTGAACTAAATGACTTTGACTTGCCATGTTGTCGGCTGACTAAATTGTTCTTTGTGTTTGACGAACTAAAATGTTGCCCCTATGTAGTTATCACCATTATGAGATCCTAATGGTTGTCTTGTCAGATTTAGTGTCTGACTGTCATTGTTCTGGTCCGCACCCCATTGTAGACGGGAGACCTGTGCGAGGGAAATTGGTCTTATTGTCGGATATTGATCCCGGCTGTCTTGTCATAATATTGTCGGACTTTGCTCCCGGCTGTCTTGTCTTAATAACTACATGTCATTGTGTGCTCCCAATGACGACTGGACTTTTGGTCAAACACACTGTAAACTCACCAACTATTTCGATAGTTGATCCTCTCAAATTTCATGCTTTTCAGGTGACCAACAGTAAGTCTTGGAATCGTAATTGGCATTATAGGGCCATTCTTTTGACTTGGACGTACAATTAGCATCAGACATTGAGGACTCTCATGTTTTTAGCTTTAATTGTAATAGACTGTCCAGATATTGAACTCATATTTAGTGGGCCCAGTTCCAAATGAGGATGACTTGTATCCGTATTTTGGGGTCCACATTCTAAAATGATTGTACTTGTAATAGACTTTGTTAGGTCCAGTTTTAGTCCAGACTTACTGGACTGGCTCCAGACTGGACTACTGGAACCTTATTGAAGGTTTGTCAAGAAACATGTTTTGCTGGACTCGCTCCAGACTTCGACTACTGGAGCTCACTGAAGATCTGACCAGAAAACATGTTCTGCTGGACCTACTCCAGACTTGGAATCTGGAGTCCCTCTGAAGATTTGTCCAGAAATAATTAAAGATCAGTGAGCATATACTTGTATAGGAAATCTGGAGTATTCTCCAGATTAGCTCACTGGTCTTCACCCCAGTCCAGATCTACTCTACTGAAGACATTCTGACTGAAGTCAAAGACTGAAGTCTGAAGAAAGAAGACTTATCAAATGGCGGAGTCCACTGGAAAGTCTTACCAGATCTGTACACTGGAAGATTGTCAGTGTTCTAGACCTTACAAGTCTGAACACTGATATCGAGGATTTGACTTTAAGCCTTTACACACTTTCCAAAGAACAACCCACTTGTTCTTTACCAAAGTATACGTGTGTTAAGGTGGTTGGATAAAAGGATACACTTGCACTTGATGTGACTTTATCCTTATTCATTATCCAATACATTTAATGTTCTTGTCGGATCATTAAATGTATCCAACCATATTTGTACGGCACAAAATTCACTGGAGAATTTTGTTGCCTATAAATACAAAGTCATTTCTTTGAGAAAATCACTTTTTAGCAAATTGGTGAACTTGCTTAAATACTCTCGATCTAAACAGCTATACTTCACAACTCTAAGTATATCGATCAAAGGAGTTTAATTAGCAAGTATAGATCACTTGTAATTCAAAGATTGTTTAGATACTTACATACGTGTAATATCTAGGTTCCGCAACGATCTTGTATTTTGTTTATTCATCAATAAAGAAAATACACTTGAAAACTACATTCGTGTTCCACCATTTATTTACTTGTTTAAATATTGCTTAAAGTCATTTATTACTTTGTTTATATTCTTGCATATTATATTGAAGTAATACTAGTCCGATTCTAGTTCATACTTGTCTTGTTATTTTACACTCGTGGGTTAAACCATCGTGTGAGGGACTTTACAATTGGTATCAGAGCAGAAGGTTAATATAATTACCTAGATCTGTTTCACGATGGCAATCCCAGAAAATACTCAAGAAACTCATGAAACTAATGTTAATGAACCACCCACTGGAAATAACAATACACCACCTCCTCCTCCTCCTGCTTCTCCACATGTGCATGTGCATTACTCGAATATTCCTGTTCCTAAATTCAATGGGAGCAGTGATGAATTTGGTACGTGGAAAGCTAGGATAATATTGCATGTGACTGGTATTGAAAGGAATATGATGAAAATTTTAAACGAAGGACCCTATGTGCCAAGACTTCCTATCAATGCACTTCTTGACCCTACAGGATCAAGAAGTGGGAGGGAAAAGAGAGAGGAACACTGGTCCGAATAGGAGAAAAGATTAGTAAATCTTGATACACTTCTTAAAAATATGATCCTCGGGGCTGTTCCAGAAACTCTCATTCCCACACTAGTTCTCTATCCCAGTGCAAAAAGTATGTGGGATGAACTAGTAAACCAGCATGAGGGAGGTGATGATACTGTTGTTACCAGAAAAGTCTCCTTAAATAAAAAGTATGAGTCATTTTTTGCTCTCCCCAATGAGTCCCTTACTGGTACTTACACCAGATTTATGAGCATCATAAACCAGTTAAGAGGACTAGGGGTAGATAAAGACAAGGATATACTTTTGGAGAAATTTGTGATATTCTTCCAACAAAATGGTCTCACATGATTCTGGTCTTGAGGCAAGGAAAACCTTGCATTCCCATACTTTGTCAACATTGTATGGAGCCTTCAGATTCACTGAAGAAATCAAGCCCAGAGGATTGAGGCAGAAAAAGATTCTTTTAATCATGCTTCCAGTAGTTCCACAGTGGTCACTAATACTGCACCACCATGTGCGGCATTAATATCTTCTGAGAATGTATTTTCTATGAAGAAGATGATGTCTGAACTAATGGATTCTGGAGTCTGTAATGATATCTCTCCAGACTGTGATGAAACTGACAGTGATGACCTGGTTGCAATGATGGCCAAAACGTTTAACCGTTTTAAGGCCAGAGCAAATAGGCCCACTGGACTACATGCACC
>CM067172.1:99283529-99400162 GCA_034093135.1 Erigeron breviscapus | reverse complement strand
GCTTCGCTGAATATCTTACTTCGAAGAACTAAATATGCATCTTTCTTGGTGTCGCGAGGGCCAAAGGTAGGTGACTCATTCTTGGAGGGGTAAAAGTGAAAACTTTGGGAGTTAGGTGGCTGTATGTATTTGATTTTTGACAAGTGGGGAAATTAATCCTTGATCGAACGATTTAGGGGTTACTTTGGAAAGCGCGCCCTTTTATTCCCTTAAACACACTTTCCTTTACTCATTGCTTCTCTTTCCCCTTCTACTGTTCTTCATCTATTTTCCGTTGCTGTCGAGTGATCATACTTCAGGTAACATCCTTTGCTTGATTTAATTTTTGTTTTAAATAATGGCGAAGATAGGAATTAAGTCTACGTTCTCCTCCGTTACAGTCAAGCAACTTAGTGATTTTGTAGATGAATACTTTCCCGATAGGATTAGGGCTTTCCGATTGCCTAGTAAAAAACAGAGCATAACATCTCCTCCTGATGGTTTCGTTGGGATGTATTTAGATTCCTTCATCTCTGGCAATGTTAGGTATCCCTTTACCCCATTCTTCCTTAGTGTACTTAGCAATTATGGGAACCATTTTTCACGAAGGCATTCTCAAGGTCATTCAAAGATCATAGCTTTCGAGGTGATGTGTCGTGCATATAGTGGTGAGCCCACTGTTGATTTGTTCAGAAGATTTGCCAATGTTTGTGACGCCGGTGATTGGGTTACTATCCAGAATAGGCCAAATAATGCTGGTTGTTTTGAGAAAGGAGGGGTTACTATTAGAGATTGGAAGAGTCGGTTCGTTTTTATGGATGAGAGGTTGATCCCTCAAAAGTTTGGCGTATTGGTAGATAAGGAGGTTTTAAATGATGTAAAAAAGTTTGTTGATCCTCTTCCAAGTAAAGAAGACCTTAGCTCTTTGTTTAAGGAGATTAGCGAGAATCATATAGTCGTTTTGTCATACCCTGAAAATGTGCTTTTCAAGGCGGGGGTTGTAGACTTGTTACTAGCTGGGAGGAGGAGTTGGATGGTAAGTATATTTTTGCCTCTTCCTCTTGTTTTTCTTCGTTATTCTCTTTGTTGACCTATTCGTCTTTGGCCTTTGTAGATATGAGTTTCATGCATTTTGTGAAGAAGTGTGGCCAAGATATTATGCAATCATCTTCTGAAGTTGTTCCTGAACCTCAACCTGTGGTTTCTGATGTGCTGGGGGGAGCCACCAGTGGTGAGGGTGTTGAAGGGTTTGAATCTTCTCATCTTGAGGAGAGAAGCTTTGAGAGAGGGGAGGAGACACCCGTTGTTGCTGGCGAAGATGATGATGGTGATGTGGAGATCATTGGTGAAAAGACGAGTGATAGGAAGGTACCTGAGGTTGGTATTGCCTCCCGCCTTCGCAATAGGAGTGGAGCTAGACCGTCTTCAGGTCCTCCGTTAAAGAAGAAAAGGACCAATTTGAAAGGTATGTATTTGTGCTTATTTCCTTTTCTTTTCTTCCCCTTTTTCTTCACCTTTATTTCTTTAATCATGCGCAACGTATGCTATTTTTGACGTGTAGAAGATTCATCATCAAAGACTTTTCTTGACGAAGATAATGTTCCTCTTGAGACCCTTCGTGGTATGAATGATTTGGACTTCCTTCGATCATACAACAAGCATGCTGATTGTCAGAGCAAGATGAACTTGGTTGTAGGGGAACGTTTGAGAGCTGTTTGTTCTCGTACTGAGGACTTGTTGGACCAGTTGGGTTAGAAGAATCAGGAGTGTGCGAGCTTGAAGAAGTCTTTTGATGATGTAAAGAGCCAATTGGATGAAGTTGTGGGTCTTAAAAGAAGCTGAAGGAAGCTGAAGTTGGTTTGAAGATCCGGGAAGATGAGATTGCTGAACTGAAGCAAAAATTAACCAATTCTGTCTTGAATCTAAACTTGGAGAAGGAGGTGTCGAGTGGGTTGTCGAAGTTGGTGCAAGAGTATATTTCGGAGCATGCTGGGTTGATAACTGATGTAATCCCATATGCTTGTAGGGATTTGATAGACAGTGATGAATTTGGGAAACTTGTTACAGCGGTTATCACGGCGAATAGGGATGATGAGAGGTCTTTTATTTTGAAGAAACTGAGCGATGATGGGAAAGTGGACTTAGCCTCTTGTTCTGATTTTAAAGCCAATACAGCTGAAGCTATTGAGCGAGCTGTGGCTGACTACAAGGGTGCTGAATTCTCATTTATTGATAAGCTGACCTCTGATCCTGCCGCTGTATGTGATACCTTGATGCATATTGTCCATGATAAGATTACTCCAATTCCAGTACCTGCTCCTGCCAACATGGTTCCTCCTACTTCTCCGGTGATTCCTCCTGTTTCCTCTTCTGACCAAGAAGCTTCGGTTGTTGATACAGTTACTCCTTCATGATCTCTGTCCTTGGTACTTTGAAATTATGTTGGCCAGTGGCCTAAAGACAATTTTATTTTCTCATTTTCCTATCTTTTGAATGTTATGTGGCTTCCTAAGCCATTGATTTTTGATCCTGCATCCTATGTGGGTTTTGTGAATGTTTGTTAGAAAAATGGTTCATGTTGGGGAAGTTAATAATGCTCTGTTGGTTAGTCACATTTGGAGCATTTTGAACCATCGTGACTCTATTTGGGTTAATTGGATTCATCTTTATAAACTAAAAGAAAGAAGTTTTTGGGATGTGAAGCCTCATGGAAGCATGACCTGGAGTTGGAGGAAGATTTTGGCAATTAGAGAGTTGGCTCGACCTCATATCAAGAACTGTATTGGTAATGGAATGAAGACTTATGCTTGGCATGATCATTGGAATTCGATTGGCCCTCTCTCTACTGTTCTTAGCCCGAGGACTATCACCACAGCAGGTTTTTCTCTTAACGCTAAAGTAGCTGATGTCTTGGCTAATGGTGCTTGGAAATGGCCTACCGCATGGCTGGATCTTTTTCCAGTTTTGATTAATGTCCAACCGCCCATACTACATGATCAGCAGGATACTCTAAGATGGTATGGAACTAATAATCAAGAAGCACATTTTTCATCTAAAAATGTTTGGGAAGCTTTCAGGTCACGTCAACCTGAGGTTACATGGGTCGACATTGTTTGGTTCTCCCAGTGTGTTCCACGCTATTCCTTTCATTTATGGCTGGTTTTTCGCCAAAAGCTTAAGACTCAAGATCGATTGAAGCCATGGGAAGCTGGGGGTGCTTATAACCTTAACCTGACGTGTTGCCCTTTGTGTCAACATGGCCAGGACTCTCATAACCATCTTTTCTTTGAATGTACCTTTTCGTTTCAGGTTTGGAATGTTATAAAAGTTCTGGCTGGATTACACCATGTATCAGCGAAATGGGACGATATTGTTGCTTGTCTGACGCCTCTCTCCAAAGTTAATTCTGCTCGAAGTGTTCTAGGAAGGCTTGTTGTTGCTGCATCGTCCTATTTCATATGGCAAGAGCGGAATGCACGTCTATTTTCCAATAAAGCAAGAACTGTTCAACAGATTCGGGAGCTGATCGTTTATAATGTTCGACTTAAGGTTGCTTCTCTTAAGTTTAAACATACTAGTGAAGTTGGAAGCTTGCTGGAACAATGGAGACTACCAAAGGAGCTACTACTTGTTTAGTGTTTATATCTTTTCGTAGTATGTTATTTGGCTTGTATGTTGGCATTTCCCTAGTTTGAGAACGATATGAAATGTCAATGTAGGATAGTTGATAGTTGATCGGCTATTGCCTAGTTTACATATACATGGCATGTCATGTATATGAATTAATATGGTTCTCTGCCATATTACTTGTACTGAACCCTTAATGTTGTTATAAAAGTTGATCGGGGTATCCCTTTACCCAAAAAATGGTTCATATTGGCCATTGTCTTTAGTGTTTTATTTGCATTCTAGAATGTACGATCTTTTTCGAAGGTCTTACTTCTTTATTGCAGTTTTATTTTCGATCCCCTCGAAGGTCCTATAGGTGACCTCTCGAGGCATTATTATCAGTTATCGAAGATCTTCTCTTCACTTGCACGGTATCGAGGGTACCACCATTCGATTGTTCCGTGTCTCACATTTTAAAGGTCTGCATGGTCTCGAAAGGCGACCTCCCTCGTATTTTCCATGTCTTTTTGTATTTGCATGCTTCATAGTAAAAATTTTACTTACAATTTGGCTATATGTTATGTAGGCGTCCCTTTGAACATACATTAAGCCTTTGTAGCATGTCTTTTATAGGTAAATGAGTACGTACGTGATAAAATAAATAATACGATAGGGAGCGACCCTTCGTAATTGTAGATTGTAAGGGATCACTTTGTGACCTAAAAAAGAAAAAAAATTGATGGCACAAAAACTGACTGTATTGATGGCACAAAAACTGACTGTATTGTTTGGCGGGATAGGAATGGGGAGGAGAAGCATTATTCGGCTTCCAATGTTTGGGATGCGATTCGGAATAGAGGTGAAAGGGTGGATTGGGCTAATATTGTTTGGAACTCCAAATCGATCCCTAGACATGCTTTCTTGCTTTGGTTGGTGATGAGGAAAAAGTTGAAAACCCACGACAAATTGAAACCATGGGATGTGGGTGGGGTTGTCAACCTTAACCTTGTTTGTTGTTCTTTGTGTAAAACAGGTCCAGACTCTCATGATCACTTGTTCTTTGAATGCCCATATTCTGCGAAAGTATGGACTTTGATTAAGGATGTGGCTTACATGGAAGGATCTTCATGCAAATGGGATGATATTGTTGCTGACTTCTTATGTTCTCTCAAGAATAACTCAGTCAAGAGTGTTATTGCCCGACTTGTGCTTGCGGCTGCTGTCTATTTTGTATGGCAGGAACGAAATAATCGTATGTTTAGCAACCATGCAAGACCGCCTGAGAAGATCAGAGATATTATTATGGAGACTGTTCGCTATAGACTGGTCAAGCTAAGGTTCAAGAATAGTGCAAGGACTGCTCACTTGCTGGCTACTTGGAATCTTCCAAAGGATTTACTCATGCATGATGCGAGTTACTAGTTCTCTTGTTATTATTTGTAGTGTTATAGGAACCTTGTAAATGTGTCCCTCTCACTGGTACTTGGATAGGTTGATGTGCATGTTTGAGGTAACTTCGGTTTCCTTGTAAATGTGTCCCTCTCACTTGTCTTTGTATTAGTTGATGTGCATGTTTGAGGTTGCCTGTCTCACTCAAATGGTTTTTCGTTGTAATAGCCTTGGTTTTTGATGTTTTGATTAGTTTGCTTCTTGTATGGCTAGGATAGCTTGTGTTTAACTCTATATGGCCTGTCATATAGGGAATTAATGGGGCACTCAACCTCATTACTTGCGATGTACTGTTAATTGTTGTTAGTATAAAAGTTTGAACAGGGTAAAAAAAATTTTTATTAATCACTGTGTGATTACATAAATTCCTAATAGGATTGCTATTATTCATCTAAGGGGGGTAACCCACTACATTAATCACTTTTGTGAGAAAAATAGGAGCTACAAAGCAATCCTGGCACATTGTGCTATTCGATACTTTCTTCAAGTAGTGTCCTCCTTTGTCCCAAAGGATCCATTGGATTCCTCTGAGTCATAGGTTCTTAGAAGCTTGATTGGATTCGAGGTTGATTCTTCACTTTCTTGAGAGCCTTCGCTGTCTGACAGTTTATTTTCTTTGTAAACCATAAAGATAGTAGCTTCTGGAGCTTTGTTCTTCTCTTGGTTTCCATCTTCATCCTTCACCTTAGTATTATGTCGAATTCCCACTAGTAGGTGGCCTAGCTCTCCTTCCTTTATGGCCTTGTCTATAGCTTTCCTCAGGTTGATACAATCATTAGTATCATGGTCATGGTCACAGTGGAACTCACAATACTCATCATAGTTCTTTCTTCCTTTGCCACTAAGCTTCGGAGGAGGCGCGAAGGTCTTTGCTATCTTTTCTGTTGCTAAGATTGACCTAGGGGTCTTCGTGAGCTCTGGTAGGATTGGCTTCTCCTTGCTCTTATCTTCCTTATTATAAGGAGAATATCTCACTCGGCTTGTCCTTATTGTTGAATGAGTTCTGTTTCCTTTTATTCCCGGAGGGTTCTCCTTCTTGTGTTGGTCCTCCTATGCTGTTGGCGGCTGTATCTTTAGCATCCAGCCATGCATATGCTTTGGCCTTTGCGTCCTTGTATACGTTTCAGGGAGTTTTTCGACCAGATGTTCAATTAGGGCCCGACTTCGGCATCCATGAATGAGGCCCGATATTCTTTGAGATTCCGGCAGAGTGGGTATCTCCTGAGTTTCATTAGTATATCTGGCTATAAAGGCCCTGGTTCCTTCGGTTTCTCCCTGTTTGATGTTATGGGCTGCGATATGGGTCTTTCTGTGCTTCTTTTGCTGACTGAAGTGTGCTCGGAATTTTTCTTTCAGATCTGAAAGCCAGTGATCGAGCCCTTCGGGAGATTGTTAAACCATTCTCTGGCATCGCTCTTCAGTACCCAACCGAAGGCTCTACAGGCTACTGGGTCGTTCCATTGTTGCATCGCAGCTGCTCCTCTGAATATCTGCAGGAAATCATCAGGGTCATTCTTTCCTTCATAGGTCCCCAGGTGAGACGGGCACTTCATGTTTTTGGGCAGCGGGTGCTTCTGTATCCACTCAGCTAGAGGTGAGGCATTAGATTCATCCTCGAGGGGAAAAGGCTGCTCTTGACTCATGTTAATTCCTCCTACGTTAGCCGCAGCTGTCGGAGTGGTTTTGGTTCCCCAAGGAAATCCTCCATAGTGGAAGTACCATGGTGGGGGATACAAGTGAGGCGTTGTTCCAGCCATAGCATACGAGGGTTGAGCTCCGGAGGTCTGAGGTTGAGCCATGGAATATCCTTGTGGATACCCCGGGGGCCTTGGGCCATACCTCGGAGGTGGTGGTGGTGGCATTCCCCAATATGAATAATAGTCATGCGGATGGTGAGTACCCTGTGGAGTAGTTACGGTGGCATCTGTAATGATAGGAGCTTCGGGGATAGCGGTAGCCCTTGCTCGAGGTCTGGGAGTACGTGTCAGACTAGGGAAGGTGAAATTTGCATCATCTGCATGCTTCTGATACCCTTCGTTGGGATAAGGGAGTAGTTTCTGGGCTCCGGGTGTTGCGTGCATTGTTCCCTGTTGGCTGTCCGTCTTGGTTTTCTATCTCCCATTCTTCATCGGTTTCGTCCTCAAAGTTCAAAGCTCTTCCAGCTCTCTCCGCCGCCCTTTGTCTATTGATAAACCTTAAGGCCTCCTCAAGCAGAGCTCTGTTTCCCAAGAGGTGCTCTTCGTTTATCGGTTATGCTTGCCTTGAGGATTCTCCCCTCAGGTCCCTTCTGGGGGTAAAAGGGATTACCCTGTTTAAACTTTTATACCAACAACAATTAACAGTACATCGCAAGTAATGAGGCTGAATGCCACATTAGTTCCCTATATGACATGCCATATAGAGTGATCAAGCTATCCTAGCCATACAAGAAGCAAACTAATCAAACATCTAAAACCAAGGCTATTACAACGAAACCATTTGAGTGAAACAGGCAACCTCAAACATGCACATCAACTGATACAAAGACAAGTGAGAGGGACATATTTACAAGGAAACCGAAGTTACCTCAAACATGCACATCAACCTATCCAAGTACCAGTGAGAGGGACACATTTACAAGGTACCCATAAGACTACAAATATTAACAAGAAAACTAGTAACACGCATCATGCATGAGCAAGGCCTTTGGTAGATTCCAAGCAGCCAGCAAGTGAGAAGTCCTTGCATTATTCTTGAACCGCATCTTGACCAGTCTATAACGAACAGTCTCCATAATAATATCTCTAATCTTTTCAGGCGGTCTTGCATGGTTGCTAAACATACGATTATTTCGTTCCTGCCATACATAATATACAGCAGCCGCAAGCACAAGACAAGCAATAACACTCTTGACTGAGTTATTCTTGAGATACAGTATGGAGGGACTTGGGCGGAAAGTGTGGTTCAAATCGAGCAGTGATTGAGAGATCACTGCGAACTCAGGTTGACTTTGGATTCCATTAGTTGGTGTGTTGAATGAGGGGGATGATACGCCGGACATGGAGACAGGTGTTTGGGACGTGCCTACACTGAGCGGGGTTTCTGGACCAGCGTTCGACATGGTTTAGTGAATCGGTGTCGTGGTATAACGGTGGGTTTTTTGTGTGAGATGGTGGTCCCACGGATGGCGCCAAATGATTGTGCACCAAACCGCGTCGTGTGCTTTGTAAATAAAGAAGATGATTTAAGGATGGGTTAGAAAGGGTTTTAGGTTTTATTGGCGATTTTCCGAAGGTAGGGCGATGCCTCTTTACGCCAATTATGTGTAAGTTAGGGTTTTTGGCCAATTGTAGGTCGTGCCTAATGTGGAGAAACCCTTCTCCTTTTATAGGAGAAGGTTCCTTGGAGGAGAAGGTTAGGGTTTTTCCCTTCCTTCTTAGATTCGATATACACTTACCATGTATATCTTGATTTAGTTGCTATCTATATCCCTTAATTAATGGGATACGATTTGCTATTGTTTAGGAAAGGATTTGTATTAATCTCTAACCATTTAATTAACTTGAAACACCTCCGGGCTTGAGCCCTTTGTGGTAGTGCTTCTTATTGCGTGTCTTTCGTATAATGAATTGGAGGGGTATACCATTACAACATGAAGCTGAATCCTTCCAAGTATAATTTTGGAGTTGGTGCTGGAAAATTCTTGGGATATATGGTCACCAAAAGAGGAATAGAAGCAAGCCCGGAGCAGATCAAAGCTATCTTGAACCTCAAATCTCCATCAAATGCTAAAGATGTGCAAAGGCTAACCGAAAGATTAGCAGCCCAATAGGTATCTCATTTTTAAGCGCGATGGTTTTTCATTAACTTCTAAAGTTGCTGATGTAAATGTCAATGGGAATTGGATTTGGCCTACTGCTTGGCTTGATTTATTCCCTGTACTTATTAATATCCCTCATGTTACCCTCTCACAGTCCAAGAATGATGAGCTGGTTTGGAAGGATATGATTTCTGAACAACCATTCTCGTCCAATGTTGTTTGGAATTCTATTAGAAGCAAGGAGCAAGAAGTGAAATGGGTTAAGGTTGTTTGGAACCCTCAATGCATTCCAAGACATGCCTTTATTTTGTGGTTGGTTGTACGTGAAAAACTTTTAACGCAAGACAAGATCCTTCAATGGAGCCCTTCGAGAAGAAAAACTATAAACGTGATGTGCTGTCCTTTATGTATTTCTGACTTTGATTCTCATCACCATTTGTTCTTTGAGTGTAAATACTCCTCGCAGGTTTGTCTCTCTATTAGACAAAGTGCAGATATGCAGAATATTTCACCTTCATGGAGTGAAGTTCTTGAATCCTTGGTTAATAGACCAAAGCCAAAAACGATAACTAGTGTTGTTGCTCGACTTATTGTTGCTGCAACGGTCTACTTCATATGGCAAGAACGAACTATAGGCTTTTCAACAATCATGCAAGACCACCTGATATCCTATGTAAGACTATCAAAGCAACGGTTCGTTCTAAACTCATGGGGTTGAAGTTCAAGAAAACAGCACGAGTGATTAATGTACTTGATGCGTGGGAAATTCGTGGTGACTACTTCGCTGCTCAGAATGGCTGATGATGAAGTTCTCCTATGTTTGTCTACATTTTATGTTAATTATTCTTTTAGCATATAGGTAGACTTGGTGTTTTTGGCTATACTTGATTAGATAGTTATTTTTGTTTAGATATATGGGGCCTGTCCCGTATATGAATTAGTGTAGCATTCTGCTACGCTACTTGTACTTTACAGATTTAGGTATTGTTATATAAAGTCATCGGGGTTACTCCCTTTACCCAAAAAAGAAGAAGAAGATTAGCAGTCCTGAATAGGTTCATTTCCAAGATCTTCTGACAGATGTTAAAGAATTTTATGACATCTTGAAGAAGAATAAAAAGTTTGAATGGGGAGAAAAACAAGAAGAAGCTTTTCAAGAATTAAAGAAATATCTCTCTACTCCACCATTGCTGGTGAAGCCTGAAGATGGTGAGCCTTTATATCTTTACCTGGCAGTATCACAAAATGCAGTAAGTGTTGTTCTAGTTAAAGAGCTGGAAGGACAACAACAACTGGTTTACTACGTAAGTAAAAGTCTAATCGATGCAGAAACCAGGTACTCTGATCTTGAAAAACTTATACTTGCATTAGTTATGGCATCTACTAAACTTAGGCATTACTTTGAAACACATGCTATACATGTTAAAACAAATTACCCCATAAAATGTGTGCTAAGGAAACCGGAAGTATCTGGTAGGATGGCTAAATAGTCAGTAAAATTAAGTGCCTTTAATTTGATTTATGAACCTAGAACCGCTATAAAATCACAAGCTTTAGCAGACTTTGTGGCTGATTTTAGTAGTGATTTACAACCTGAAGTAGATTTAGAGGTTAAAATGTTAGAAGAAACTACTGAAAAATGGATACTATATACTGATGGTGCAACTAATGTTAAAGGAATTGGATTAGGTATCATACTAAAATCGCCACAGGGGGATATCATACCCCAAGCAGTGAATTGTCATTTTATATATATATATATATTTTTTTTTTTTGGGTAAATGGGGTTTTCCCCGTTAACTTTTATATCACCCAAAAACATTACAAAACAAGTAGTACGACTAAGTTATCGTACTAGTTCATATATAGGACATGCCCTATATATGTTAACAAGAAATACAAGGAAAAAACAGCTTAAAGCAAGCAAAACAAGCCTATTCTAAACAACAAAACATTTAGAGATAGGCAATAAATCTAAACATATAATGGATCAACAGTTATCATGCAACAAATAGTCACCCCGAATCTTCCAAGCTTCAAGTGTAGAAACAACTCGAGCTGTCTTTTTAAACTTCAATCTCCATAATCTTGAACGAACAGTATCTTTAATGAGATTGGATAAAATGTCAGGTGGCCGAGCATGATTAGCAAACATTCTGTTGTTTCTCTCCTGCCAGATAAAATAAGTAGTGGCTGCAACGACTAGTCTTCCAACAACATGAGTTATAGAGCGTGATTTAGCATGTGCAATCAACTCAGCTGTGATATCATCCCAGGAATTCGAGGTAGATGGCATGTTTGCATCACCTTTAACTGCATCCCAAACCTGTGAAGAATATGAGCAATCGAAAAACAAATGTGAATGCGAATCAAAATCAGCCTTGCAAAGCGAGCAACACATCATATTCATGTTCTTTCTTCGAGTAGGTGGCCATTGTAGGATTCGGTCTTGAGTGAGTAACTTCCTCCGCATAATAAGCCATAAATTGAAAGCATGTCGTGGTATACATTGTGTAAACCATACAGCCTTAACCCAATCAACCGGTTGTTCTCGACTCCTAATTGTGTCCCACACCATGGAAGAAGAAAAAGGTTTATCTTCATGTGCAACCTTCCAGACCAGCTCATCTTTTTTATTTTCCTGCAAAACTAAATTCGAAATGTTAGACAAAATGGGAAAAGAATCGAGCCAATCAGATGGCCAAATCCATTCCCCATTCCTATGAATATCGGCCACTTTTGCTTGAAGTGATATTCCAGCCCTCCGGATGTCCTGCGGTCGAATTACATTAGATAAAGGTCCTATATCACTCCAAGTGTCATACCAAGCTGATGTATCTTGTCCATCCCCTAGCTTTTTCCAAATGAATTGACGGATTAGAGGCCTTAAAGATAGAATTTTCCTCCAGCTCCAACTATCTGTTGATCGACTAGGTATATCCCAAAAACATCGTCCTCTAAGTTTATGGTCATAAATCCAATCAACCCAAAGTGATTTTCTATGAGATACAATGCTCCACACATGAGTAATCATTAAAGCTTTATTCATTTCGGACACTTTTCTCACCCAATCCTCCTACATATTTTGGCACTGATGTGATATTTTCAAAAACACAGCGGAATGTAATAATTTTTATGAGGATTTTCTGATTTATAAGACAACAAAACGAACAAGACAATTAAATGCAAAGATAGATAAGAATCTAATACTTGATTCGTAAAGGAAACGATCCACCGGAATCAAATAATAGAAACACTCCAACCCACCACTATAATCTATAAAGGACAAAGCCACCAAGAATATAGATAAAGGAATCGAAGATTTTAAGATCTCACCACTTTAATTGATAAAGGATGAACCACCACAATTAAAGATAAAGGGATCACTCCAAACACCTAAATAAATAAAGATTTATGAAGGTAATATGAAGATTTGATAGGAAAAGAAAGTGTTCTTTTCATTCCATTTTATAACCAAAAAAAACTCCTTACAGATTGATTGTTGATGTGCTTTTATAGCCCACAATTCCTATTTTTCTAGAATAAAGAAATACAATAAAATAAACAAATAATAGCTGTAACACATGGGAAAAGGACAATCAACCAATGGTAGAGGGGACACGTGTTGTATTCTGCCTCAGAAAATATTCCTTTCATCTGACATGGGCCCCAAAAACCGTTAGACAACGTTATTCTCATGCACACATCCTTATCCCAGACCTTCTAGAACTTGAGACGTGGCAGCTTTTTATTGAATAAAACAATTTCCTGACTGAACAACTTCTATTGAAGGTTGCTGACTGGAGTTGCTCGCTGATGCTATCCGCTGATGAGTTTTATTGATCAGGGAGGGACTTGCCACTGGAGTAAAGTAACAATTGGAGGTTGTTTGTCAGCGAAGGCTTGTCCATAATGGGCTATGGCTGGCAAGATGAGCATGGCTTGTTCTGGAGGCATCTTCAGTCCACTGCTCGCTGCCAGTTGATTGCTGCCAGGTAGTTCAGCGACCCCTTCTAGCTGACTGGAATTAGTCAGTTCAGCGAGTGGGATCATATTCGCATCATTCTCCCCCTCTAAAATGGGACTTGTCCTCAAGTCCTCGAGATATTCATCTTCAAGGTAAGGCATCAAATCTCCAACATTAAAAGTGCTTGAAACCGACATGCTTCCTGGTAACTCAACCTTGTAAGCGCTGTCACCGAACTTTTCTAGTATTCTGAATGGTCCTTCAGCTCTTGGCATCAGTTTGTTCTTTCTTTTGGAAGGGAATCTTTCTTTTCTGAGGTGCACCCAAACAAGGTCGCCAGGTGCAAAACTGGGCTGCTGACGATGCTTGTTAGCTCTGGCCTTGTATTCTTCATTTGCCTTTTCAATTCTTGCCTTTACTTGCTGGTGTATTTTTTTGATTTCCTTAGCTTTCTCTTCAGCATCAACACTTACTCTCGGCTCAATTGAAAAAGGAATTAAATCAATGGGAGTTAAAGGATTGGTACCATAACAAACTTCAAATGGAGTCTTGCTGGTTGAGTGGTTGGGGGCTCTATTAAAAGCGAATTCAGCATGAGCAAGCTTTAGATCCCAATCTTTCAGCGTCTTGTTCACCAGCGTCCTTAATAACATCCCAATGGTCCTATTAGTAACTTCAGTCTGTCCATCAGTTTGGGGGTGATGAGAAGTGCTGAACAGGAGCTTAGTTCCCATCAATCTCCACAAAGTTTTCCAGAAATAACTCAGAAATTTTGTATCCCTATCAGAAACAATGGTTTTGGGAATTCCATGAAGACGGACGATTTCTTTGAAGAATAAATTTGCTACTGCTGAGGCATCATTAGTGGTGTTACAAGGAATGAAATGGGCCATTTTTGAGAATCTGTCAACCACCACCATGATAGAATCTTTTTCTCTTTGGGTTTTGGGTAAAGCAACAATGAAATCCATGCTCAGATCTTCCACGGTTGACTTGGAACTGGGAGAGGAATGTACAAACCTTTGTGAAAAATTGCTTTGGCCTGATGACAAGTTGATAATCTGCTGATGATATTCTGGACGTCTTTCAGCAGACATGGCCAAGAGAAATGTTCGCTGAGGATGTCAGCAGTCTTAGTAATACCAAAATGACCAGCGAGTCCTCCGCCATGAGCTTCTCTTATCAGCAAGTCTCGAATTGAACCCTTAGGGATACACAACTTCCCATTTTTAAATAAAACCCATCTTGTACTAAATATGATCCTTTGGAGGGACCATCAGTGAGATGACCAGCAAAATCTGTATCAGCAGCATACAAATCTTTGATAAAAGAGAACCCAAGAACCCTTGCCTCCAAAATGGAAAGCAATGAATATCTTCTAGAGAGCGCATCAGCAACAATATTCTCTACCCCAGCTTTATGTTTAGACACAAATGAATAGGACTGTAAAAATTCCACCCATTTTGCATGCCTTGAATTTAACTTATGCTGACCATTGATGTACTTCAGAGCTTCATGATCAGAATATAAAACAAACTGCTTGGGCTTCAGATAGTGTGACCAGTGATTGACAGCCCTGATGATAGCATAGAATTCTTTGTCATACGTACTGTACTTCAGCTTCGAACCATTCAACTTTTCACTGAAGTATGCAACTGGTCTCTTTTCTTGAACAAGGACTGCACCAATACCAACTCCACTGGCGTCGCACTCCAGTTCGAATAACAATTCAAAATTTGGTAAGGACAAGACTGGTGCTGAGCTGAGTTTTTCTTTCAGTAATTCAAAGGCACTCTGAGCTGACTTAGGCCATTCAAACACACCTTTCTTTAGGCAATCAGTAATGGGAGCTACAACAGTTGAGAAATTCCTGATGAATCTTCTATAAAATGATGCCAGTCCGTGAAAACTTCTTGCCTCAGTAATCGTTGTAGGAGCTGGCCAGGACTTAATTGCTTCAACCTTTGAAGGATCCATTGAAATTCCATTTTTAGATACAACGTAACCAAGAAATATCACACTCTCCACCAAGAAATCACATTTCTCCAGCTTCCCATACAACTGGTGCTTCCTCAGCAACATAAATACTTCTCTCAGATGATTAACATGCTCAGCTTCATTCTTCGAATATACTAGAATATCATCAAAATAAACTACCACAAAATGACCAATGAGTGGTCTGAGGACTTCATTCATCAGCCTCATGAAAGTACTTGGGGCATTCGATAAGCCAAAAGGCATTACTAACCATTCAAATAGACCCCCTTTAATCTTGAATGCAGTTTTCCATTCATCTCCATCCTTCATTCGAATCTGGTGATAGCCACTTCTCAGATCGATTTTGGAAAATACACAGGAACCATGTAATTCATCAAGCATATCATCCAACCTGGGGATAGGATATCGATACTTGATGGTGATATTATTGATGGCTCTACTATCAACACACATACGCATTGAGCCATCTTTCTTTGGAACTAAGAGAGCTGGTACAGAACATGGACTCATACTTGCTCTCACATAACCCTTAGCAATTAGTTCATCGACTTGCCTTTGCAATTCTTTAGCTTCAGTGGGTGAACACCTATAAGCAGCTTTGTTAGGAAGGATTGATCCTGGAATTAGATCAATCTGGTGCTCAATACCCCTGATAGGAGGCAAACCAGAAGGCATTTCTTCAGGAAATACGTCAGCATATTCTTTCAGCAAGGGCTTGACTAAACTGGAAATGTCAGCGAGCCCCTTCTTATCAGCAAGTTCAACCATCAGCAACATCATTACTGAGGTGCCATCAGCGAGTTCTTTCTCAACTTCGGTTTGGGTCATGAACAAAGCCTTGTCACGCTGGTCCATCACCTTGGTTTTTGAGTGCTCATCGGGTTTCAAAGAAGTTAGGGTGATCTTTTTCCCATTGACAAATAATGAATAAGAGTTTAAACGACCATTGTGGAATACATGCTTATCAAACAACCATGGCCTTCCCAACAACAAATGACACGCATCCATAGGGACAACATCACAAACAATCTCATCCTGATAAATAAGACCAATAGAGAATGGGATAGTAACTTGTCGAGTAACCTTTACCTCTGTTCCCTTGCTGAGCCATTGAAGCTTGTAAGGATGGGGATGCTTCAGTGTAGGTAACCCTAGTTTATCAACCATGTAAGTTGAAGTAGCATTAGCACAGCTGCCGCCATCAATGATAAGACTGCATACCTTTCCTTTGATGGTACATCTTGAGTGGAAGATATTCTCTCGCTAAGCCTTGTCAGTAGTGACTTCATCAGCGTGCATCATTCTTCTGACCACCAGCATCTCCCAATATCAGCACCTACATATGTTTCTTCAGCGCCATCATCATCATCGTACACTGGTTCTTCTTCCTCAGTTTTAGCTTCTGGTAAACTTTCTATCTCCCTGATAGTCAGTGCTCGCTGATTGGGACACTGGGCCTGGAAATGACCAAATCCATGGCACTTGAAACATTTCTTCCCTACTGATTCTTTTGATCCTCCAGTTTCTTTCTCCTTTCCTCTGAAGGATTTCTAAACAGTTTCGCTGGGCCTTGTAGCTGGTTGACTGGAGTTGGAAGTAACCTTAGTGAAAGGTTTGTACTGGACCTTCTTCTTCAGCTGCTTTTCAATCTGGAGGGCCAGTTTGCATGCACCTTCATAAGTCCAGATGGGCTGCAATTCCATCTTCTCAGCAATGGTAGCATTCAACCCACCAAGGAATCTGGCGATAGTATGCTCTTCAGTTTCTTTGACACCAGTTCTTGTCTTCAGTTGCTCAAACTCCCTGATATACTCTACCACTTCTCTTAGCACCTTGCTTCAGATTATTCATCAGTAGATACTGATCTTGCTTGTACGTCTGAGGAACAAATCTCTTCAGCATAACTTCCTTCAGTTTGGACCAGGTCTTGATTTTACTCTTACCCTTATATTCCCTTTCAGATTTCATATTATCATACCAAGATGAAGCATACTTTTTAAGCTTAATAATGGCAACTTTAAAACTCTTTTTATCATCATAACCTTTTATTTCCATAATTCTATCCATTACCTGAACCCATTCAAAATATTCTTCTGGGTTTGATGAACCAACAAAATCTGGTGGATCTATCTTAATATCTTTAGTATCATCAACCTTATGTCTCCTTCGCCTTTCTCTGGGCTGTGGAACATCAGAATCACTAGAGTTTCTGGGCGTACTATCAGATCTTTCACTAGGACCTTGAGATTCAGAATCTCTTTCACTAGCAACAACATGGTCTCTATTAAACCTTAAACCACCATCTTCTAACATATGAACAACCCTACCAAGTGCTTCTTGTAGATCTTCAATCTGCCTATCTCTCCTAGCATTATGAGCCTCTTCTAATGTCATATTTCTTCTAAAAGCCATTTTTATTTAATCAATCTTAATAGATCTATATTAGTAACAACTAGATCTAAACAACCAACAAACAGATCTGACTAAATCAAAATGAGATCTAAACAAACAATACCCCAACGGACAAAAAGATTAAGAAACCTTTTTAAACCTGGCTCTGATACCAAATTGATGTGATATTTTCAAAAACACAGCGGAATGTAATAATTTTTATGAGGATTTTCTGATTTATAAGACAACAAAACGAACAAGACAATTAAATGCAAAGATAGATAAGAATCTAATACTTGATTCGTAAAGGAAACGATCCACCGGAATCAAATAATAGAAACACTCCAACCCACCACTATAATCTATAAAGGACAAAGCCACCAAGAATATAGATAAAGGAATCGAAGATTTTAAGATCTCACCACTTTAATTGATAAAGGATGAACCACCACAATTAAAGATAAAGGGATCACTCCAAACACCTAAATAAATAAAGATTTATGAAGGTAATATGAAGATTTGATAGGAAAAGAAAGTGTTCTTTTCATTCCATTTTATATCCAAAAAAAACTCCTTACAGATTGATTGTTGATAGGAAAAGAAAGTGTTCTTTTCATTCCATTTTATAAAGAGACATGGCAGCTTTTTATTGAATAAAACAATTTATTGACTGAACAACTTCTATTGAAGGTTGCTGACTGGAGTTGCTCGCTGATGCTATCCGCTGATGAGTTTTATTGATCAGGGAGGGACTTGCCACTGGAGTAAAGTAACAATTGGAGGTTGTTTGTCAGCGAAGGCTTGTCCATAATGGGCTATGGCTGGCAAGATGAGCATGGCTTGTTTTGGAGGCATCTTCAGTCCACTGCTCGCTGCCAGTTGATTGCTGCCAGGTAGTTCAGCGACCCCTTCTAGCTGACTGGAATTAGTCAGTTCAGCGAGTGGGATCATATTCGCATCAGGCACACATAAAGCTTTCCAAGAAACCTTAGCCTTACCTGTTCTCATAGGACCCTGACACCAAAGAAATCCACGCATGGTCTTCTCCAGATCAGCCATGATTCTAGATGGGAGAATGAAAACAGACGACCAATACGTATACATAGAAGAAAGAACAGACATAATCAGTTGCACTCTTCCTGCAAACGAAAGGAACTTGTTCCTCCAATCCATAATTCTTTTCTCCATTCTTTCAATCAAAATTTTGCAATCTTTATATAAAAGTCTTGAAGAAATGAGAGGAACACCTAAATATCGAACAGGGAGTTTACCTTCTTCAAAAGGCATGATATTCAAAATAGAATTCTTAATCAAATCAGGCACATTGCAGAAGAAAACTGTGCTTTTCTGAGTACTCAGAATTAGACCTGTCATCTTTTTAAAAGAATCAAGGGCTCCCAGGATTAATTTAGCCGAGTTTATATCTCCCCTAGCAAAAAGAAATAAATCATCTGCAAAGCATAAATTGATAACTTTCTGCTTAACACACCTATTATGGAATCTGAATGAAGAATCCAACCGAACAGAGTGCTGTAGGATAAGAGTTAACACCTCCATGACTAGAGTAAAAAGATAAGGAGAGATAGGATCACCTTGACGAAGTCCCCTCTTTCCCTTAAAGAAACCATGCAGACGCCCATTAATACTCAAAGAAAAAGTCGTGGAGGACACACACAACATCACCCAATTTATAAGAACCGGATGATAACCAAAACCAAACATAGCAGCCCGAAGAAAACCCCAATCAACTGTATCATATGCCTTCTGAATATCCACTTTAAAAGCACATCTTGGAGGTCCCTGATTTCTATGATAGTTATGCATAATTTCTTGAGTGAGAAGAATGTTATCAGAGATCTTCCTACCCGGCACAAAAGCTGACTGATTCACACTGACCACCTCATCCAAACCCTCCTTAATTCTATTGGCAATAATCTTGCTAATGCATTTAAACAACACATTACAACATGATATTGGTCGATAATCAGTAACACAAGAGGGGGTTGCAACCTTAAGCAGCTTACCTTTCTTAAAGAAGTCGTGAACTGCCAAAGAAACCTCCTTCCCAACAATAGACCATGATTTCTTGAAAAAAGCTGAAGTAAAACCATTAGGTCCTGGGGCTTTAATATCACTAATCGAAAACATTGCATCCTTTATTTCCTCATCAGATACCTCTCGGATCATATTGAGAGCAGTTTGTCTATCTAATACATTGATGAATAAATCTGGTGCAGGTTGTAAGGACACATCACCTTCTTTACCTAAGAATGTCTCATAGTGCTGAACAAAAGCCTTTGAAGTATTGCCTCCTTCATGTAAGACACCATGAACATGTTTGATCACATTAATGCGACTTTTGTGGTTCCTGCATTTAAGAGAATTATGAAAGAAAGATGTATTAGCATCACCTGTCGCCAACCAATCTATCTTAGATTTCTGTTTGAGGAAGTTCTCTTCATCTAAAATAGATTCCTGAAATCGTTTAAGACAATCACTTTCCATTTCACGCAAACTAACACTGTCAGGCTCCTGATCAATAGATTTCTGAATATCATCAAGTTCAGCACGCAATCCCTCCACCCTCTTATGCAAATTACCTTGCTTAAATAAGAGATTTCGAAAAGGAGTCTTTAGTTGCTTTAATTTCTTTACTACTCTGTACTGATTAACCCCATCAACATCAGTATTCCATGCCTGCTCAACAATCCCCTGAAATTCAGCCTTAGTAGTCAAGAAGTTCGCAAATTTAAACGGGGGTTTCCTACCTCGAGCAATATTAGGTAACTTCAAAACACAAGGAGAATGATCAGAAACTCTATAAGGTTGAAAAACAGCACAAGCAGATGGAAAACAATCGGTAAAATGAATGTTTCCCATAACCCGATCAATCTTTTTGAGAATACCAATTCCATTTTTCGGCTTTTGATTCCAAGTATAATGCAGCCCCGAGCTATTAATATCAAACATTTCCAAACTATTAACGCATTCCTTGAAATCCCTCATCCCAATGCTAATGGTAGATGTACCCGAAAAACTGTCCTCTAGTTCTAGAGCAGAATTAAAGTCTCCAAGTATACACCAAGGTCGATCCTTAACAAAATTCTTATGATAACATAGATTTTGCCATAAAACCCTTCTATTCTTATAGTAATTATCAGCATTTTTTTTTGGTTAATGGGATATCCCTGTAAATTTTATACCATCACCAAAAAACATTACAAACCAAGTGGTCGAGCTGAATGCTCACCATTCATACATATGACATGCCATATGTATGTATTTCAACAAATAACTAAATAAAGAACTATATGGAAACTATGGAATACAATTAGAAATCAATGCATAACTATCTTGATCAAAAAAACTCTTGCTGCTGGCGAGCATTCATCTCTTGATAAAGGCAATATCTCGTGGCACCTTTCATGCTTGTAACCAATGATCAACCACCTTTGTATTCTTGAACCTGAGTGTCACTAATTTGAGTCGAATAGTAGAAATAATGTGTTCAATAATCACATCAGGTGGTCTCCTCTCATGAGTGAAAAGGCGTAGATTTCTCTCTTGCCAAACAAAATAAGCCGTGGCTGCAACAAGCAATCTTCCAATCACATTCTTGAAAGATCTCGACTTCCATTTGATAATCAGCCATTGTAGTATATCATCCCATTTGTCAGAAACGGATAGAAATTCAGACAAGGTCTTATTCTGCTCCAAATCTGTGAAGAAAACGAACATTCAAAAAATAAATGATCATGTGAGTCAGGACCTTTTTTACACAACGAGCAGCACATGAGATTGAGGTTTGCGTTTCCATTTCTGTTCCATTGCATTAGCATATCTTGTGTCTTAAGCTTTTTTCTCACAATCAGCCATACAAGAAATGCATGTCTAGGTACACATTGAGAAAACCAAATAACATTCGACCATGGAACTTCAGATTGTCTAGCTCTAATAGTATCCCAGCATTCTTTAGATAAAGAATTCTTGAATTTACCTTCCTTATCCACCGAACACAGTTCATCACTTTTGTCCGATTGTAACATTGTCCCTGGTATGTTGTCCAGTATTGGATACTCAGTTCGCCATTGATCAGGCCAGTTCCATACCCCGTTATTCAACACATCACGAGATCATTGGGCTCAATGGACATTGCTCAGCCCATCTATCAAACCATATTGAAGTGTCTTTTCCATTCCCAAGTTTCGACCAAACAAACGGTCTGATTAGATGGCGTAGCTGAAGCATTTTACGCCATCCCCAACTGCAGTTAGATGGTTGAGGGACATCCCAAAAACTCCTATCTTTAAGCCTATAAGAGTGAATCCATTTAACCCATAACGATTCCCTGTTCGTTAAGATGCTCCACATATGATATACCATTAGTGATTTATTAACCTCATCAAACCTTCGAATACCCAAACCACCCTTAGATTTTGGTAAACATATAGCTTTCCACGATACCTTTGCTTTACCTTGGCACCACAGAAATCCTCTCAACTTTTTTTCCAATTCTTTAATAATGCTAGAAGGGAGAATAAATACAGAAGCCCAATAAAGATGAAGAGAAGATAATACTGACCGAATTAACTGAAGTCTGCCAGCGAAAGATAATGATTTGTTCTTCCAATCAGTAATTCTGTTTTCCAATCTTTCAAGTAATACCTTACAATCCTTATGCAGGAGACGTGAAGATATTAGAGGAACTCCCAGATATTTGACGGGTAACCTTCCCTCCACAAAGGGCATAACATCCAGAATTGCTTGTTTCACATGTTCCGGTACATTACAAAAGAATGCAGTGCTCTTCGGCATACTTGGCACCAATCCAGACATATCTTTAAATTCATTTAAAGCATTCATCACTATTTTTGCTGAATTGGTTTCCCCCCTTGCAAACAGAAAAAGATCATCCGCAAAACATAGATTAATAATCCGCTCCTTTTCACATTGGTTATGGAATCTGAAACTAGCTGTCGTCATGACATTATGCTGAAGTATAAGTGTTAAAACTTCCATAACTAATGTGAAAAGATAGGGGGACATAGGATCCCCTTGTCTGAGCCCTCGCCTTCCTTTAAAAAACCCATGGAGATTCCCATTAATGGCTATCGAAAACGAAGTAGATGAAACACAAGCCATAATCCACCTCGTCATTTTGGGATGAAAACCGAATCCATGTAATGTGGCTTCAAGGAATTTCCAGTCAACAGTGTCATATGCCTTCTGAATATCAATCTTAAACGCACATCTTGGTGGTCCAACATCACGATGGTAGTTATGCATAAGGTCCTGAGTAAGAAGTATATTATCGGAAATTCTTCTACCAGGAACAAATGCAGATTGATTGATGTTAATAATATCTTTCAAGCTATCCTTAATCCTGTTTGTGATAATCTTACTGATACATTTATAAATGGTGTTGCAGCAAGATATAGGTCGATAATCAGTAACACTAGCAGGAGTCGGAACTTTTGGAATAAGAGCTAATAATGTATGATTTATCTCTTGTAGGAGCTGTCCATTGCGAAAAAATTCTTGAACTGCACTACATACATCCTTCCCAACAATATCCCATGTACCTTTAAAGAAAGTGGAAGTGAATCCATCAGGCCCCGGTGCTTTGTTTTCTCCAATTGCAAACATTGCAATTCTGATTTCTTCATCTGACACATTGCGAACCATATGGGCAGCTTGCTGACCTGATATCTTCTTCGTAAACAATTGAGGTGATGGGTGGCTGTTAATCTGTCCTTCTAACCCAATAAAGTGTTCATAATGGCTAACAAACACTTTAGGGGCTGCACTCCCGTCATGTAACACACCTTCACAAACACGAACTACTTCAATCCTACTTCTGTGATTCTTACTTTTCACCGAATTATGGAAAAAAGATGAATTAGAGTCACCCACACATAGCCATTCAACCTTGGACTTTTGCTTTAGGAACCGTTCCTCATCAAGTTGTGCAGTTTGAAACTCTTGCAAGCAAATTGCCTCTTGTTGTTGAAGATCCAGATTACTCGGGTCCGCATCAATCTGAGTTTGAATCCTACCTAGTTCATCCCGTAGCTTAGAAACCTTGCTGTGGAGATTACCTTGCTGTTTAAGGAGCTTACGCATTCGGTTTTTTACATGCTTTAATCTTTTTGACCAGTTTAAACAGATGGTGACCTTGAACATCCACCTCCCAAGCACTACCCACTGCTTCCAAAAAACCCTCTTTATGTACCAGAAAGTTGGGAAATTTAAATGGTTTCGGCCGATTTCGTGTAATGGAAGGCAATTTCAAAATACATGGGTAATGGTCAGAAACCCTATATGTTGAAAGATCGCACAAGCAGCCAGAAACTCGTCAATAAACGAGATATTACCCATAATTCGATCTATCTTCTTAAAAATACCCACTCCTTTCTTAGGTTTTTGATTCCAGTAAAATGCAATCCCGATCTATTTATATCAAAAACCTCAATATTATCCACACATTCTTTAAAATCACGCATACTAGTAGTGATCTGCGAAGAGCCATGTAGGTTATCCTCAAGATTTAATGATGAGTTAAAATCCCCTAACATGACCCATGGCTTACCACGCACAAACAACTTATGAACACATAGGTTCTGCCATAACTCTCTTATGTTCTTATAATTATTATCTGCATAGATAAACGAACAAAAAAGAGATTTTTGGTCCTCTTTAAATATAAGCTGAGCATGTACAACCTGATCGGTTTGTGACAAGACCATAACATCAACAACATCTGTATTCCATCCAAGTATAATACGTGTACCTTTAGAACACAGATTTCCATTTGACGTCCAGTCCCAAGTTCACATATTTTCTTACAAACATTAACTAAATTAGACACATCCATATGAGACTCCATGATAGCACATACATTCAAGTAGTTATCAGAAACCACCTGACGAACCTCTTTTTGTTTCAGGGGGCGGTTCAACCCCCTTATATTCCATGAGGCTATGCTACCCATTGAAACCATTTCCACCGGGAGTGCTTGCCCCCTCAGTAATATCATTATTATTCATACCAGATTTCATGAAATTGTTTGTCTCATTATATTCCTCTTCAACCTCACTATCATCAGAAACTTCAAACATACTGTTAATCTTTTGTTGTCTCTTCTGTTCCTTCTCGACCCTCTCATGCATCGGTTCAGTAGCATCATTGCTATTATCAGTTAAGACTTCATAAGAATTCTTTGTATCTACTGTTTTTGATGAACTTGCACCCTCGGGGTTACTCTTTTGTTTAACAATTGGCCGATAAATCATTCTTGGCTTTTGTTGTTTAGTCGGGAAACCTTGTTTACCCTTATTCTTCTTACCAACAACAGTTTGAAAGCCATCCCCATCTATAGGTTGTACCACTTTTTCCACGACTACAATCTTTTTCGGGCAATGGAGTCCTCATGACCAAAGATTTTGCAGTTTGAGCATCTCGGGGGCTTCCATTCATATTCGACTTTCACCGTTTCCTTCGTATATCCCTCCCCATCAATATGTGGGACTCCCACCACAAGTTCATTCTTGAAATCCTGATCGGCACTTAATTCAATTAATGCCCTAGCAAAACTATTTCTTCCCCATGACTCGATACACATATCAATAGTGTATGAGTCTAGCTTCTTTGGATCCCCTACTTTCGACATCAACATACTTAGTCCATCATCTGTGTAAGCCACCATCGGTACATCATGGAATTTGACCCAAACTGGAATATTCTTAACATCAGATTTCGTCAAACTCACATTAGGTGACCACACATTTAGAATCATATGAGCATTACGAATGAGCCATGGTCCATTCTCAAGCACATAGTCCATCCCAGCTTTCGTTCGAAATTTAAAGAAGAAAAATCCATGGGCATTCATCATGACTCTTGCAATTCCATGCTTACCCCATGCATTCTTGACAAAATTTTCAACTACTGGAAACGCAATTCTTTTACCCAAGAAGTACCCATATAATGTGTTATCATATCGAGAGCATACCTCTTTCAGCGATTCTCTTGGCAAAATAACATCAACACCATCAGCTTGAAATGATGTATCTATCTTCCTTAAATTGATCTTCCTCTTCTCATCTCCCTTATTCGTCAAGCTTCCTTTTACTGTATCAGCAAATGAAACTTTTTTTGTACTAGTCATAGCAAGATCTTGATTTGTACCAGCCATATCAGCAATGAAGTATTTATTGTTTCAGTATTCTGTGTGCCAAAACTTAAATCTTCAACAAGTGGCTCAGGCTGGTTCGGAGCAAAGGAGAATTCAGAGCTATTAGCAAATTTAAAATTCTTATTTTGCTCATCATTAACACTCGATCTCTTCTCCATATCACTATCAGCAGCCCTGGAACTATCATCTACCAACGCAAACCCATCATTCTTATTAGAGTTTTTAATCGACATTCCTTCACCATCAGACTTGGGGTTTGCATCCGGCAAAGGGTTTGGCATCCCATCATCAAACGTCGCCTCAGAAGCTTCTCCACCAGGAGTTTTTGGGGTAGTATCACAACTACCACCTGGTTTATCCATCCTCTCGTTCACATCAGTTCTTTCCCCCCATCACCAGAACTGGTTGTTTTCTAGGGCTATAATTTTATTCTTTTTCTTCTTCCCTGACATCGCCTCAACAGGTGGCCGATCAGAACCACCTGTTTTCAACCTGTTTATACGATCTTCAATCTCTTTAAAATTAAGTGTCCACTCTCTCTTCATAAACTAAAAATAACCATGCATCAAAAAAACCTAATAATACAACAGCAGCGAAACAGGAAAACCCTACTCACCAAAAACCCTAATCCAGAAAACCTAAAACTTTATCAATTATAGAGACTCAGCGATCTAGCTGAACTATAAAAATAGCCGCGATCAGAATCAATATAATTAACAAGAATAGATAAAACCGAATTAAGGCCAGCGAAATAAAAGAAAAACGGAAATCAGAACCCTAAATTGAAAAAACCCAACTCAAACGTGCACATCAACGAACATCAAACCCTAATGGATGCAATGTTCATGAGAGGGACACATTCACAAGCTAGATTAGATCAAAGAAGAGAACAAATTGAGGAAAAGAGAAGGGCAGGAAATCGCCATGGTGAGAGAGATAATAGGGTAAATTCGGAGCCATGCTATCCCAATATCTTCCTTTGCCTATAATTATCAGCATACACAAAAGAGCAGAAGAAGGCTTTTTGATCAACTTTAAAGACTACCTGAACATGCACCACTTGGTCCGTTTGAGATAACAACATAACATCAACCACATCAGAATTCCAACCAAGAATGATACGTGTTCCTTTATTACAAACACCTCCATTTGAAATCCAATCCCAAGATCGACAAATCTTTTTGCAAGCATTAAAAAGTTGGGAAACATCCATATGTGACTCAAGTATTGCACACACATTAAGCTGATTTTCCAGAGGGCGGTTCAACCCCCTTATATTCCAAGAGGCAATACTACCCATTGGAAACCCCATGAGCAGGAGTGCTTGCCCCTGATGTGCTTCCTACAGGTTTCGTCCCAGAGTTCATAAAATGGGCTGTTTCATTTTCAATGATTTCAATAACTTCTTCCCCATCCGAGTCAAGATCAACATTATACCCATTCACACCATCCTTTGGTTCCTTCCTTTCTTTAGCATCCCTATTCTTTTCAGAATTATCTGCATTTTCCATGTCAACATTTCGTGCACCAAACGAGTTACTAGTCTGAACATTCACATTATGAAAACTAGTCTTCTCAAAAGTACTTGGATTATCCATGGGTTCTTTTTGTTTTACAATCGGCCTATATTCCACCTTGGATTTCTGCTTATTAAGATTAAATCCCGATTTTTGCATTCTCTTTCGCCCTTTGACCTCCATGAAACCCTCACTGTCCACCTTTTCCTTTTGCTTTGCTGGTCGAACTTGTTTAGGACATGAGTTAGAATGATGTCCGAATATGCAGCAATGTGAGCATCTAGGTGGTTTCCATTCGTATTCAACCTGCATTGTCTCTCTCGTATACCCATCCCCATCTAATTCCGGAATTGCAATAGATAAAACATCCTTAAAGTCAGACTTAGCTGATATCTCAATAAGTGCTCTAGCATAACTACTACGTCCCCACGATTCAGTACACATCGCACTAGTATGTGTATCAAGAAGTTTTGGGGAACCAAGTGTAGATGCAATCATACATAGCCCATCCTCCGAGTATGCTGCAATAGGGACATTATGAATCTTGATCCAAACCGCTACCTCCTGAATTTCATGTTTCTTCAATTGCACATTTGGTGACCACACATTAAGAAATATAGGCATATTACGTATCATCCATGGTCCCCCTTCAAGCACACTCATCATACCTTTCTTATCAGAAAACTTAAAGAAGAAGAAATCATTCGCATTCATCATTACTTTTTGTAACCCAAATTTCGTCCAATTCGTTTTCACAAAATACTCCACTACCGGATAAGCATGCCTATCACCCAAAAAATATCCAACTAATGTATTAGCAAACTTATCTTGTACTATCCTAACCGACTCCTTGGGAAGCACCACATCAACACCCTCTTGAGTAACCAGGTTGTCAATTTTTCTGAAATTCACAACCTTCTTTATCAAACCACCTTTCAGTTTCGCAGCATATGATTGTGTTTCCCTCTGATTCATATCAATGTTTTCATTTACTAGCATTCTAAGGCCGTCACCCCTTGCTAACTTTATATCATCACGAATAAAAACAGGCAACTTGGCTGAAATACCAAGCTGACTTACAAACATCCACACAAAACATGTGTAAACCGGTGGGGATGGCATACCACGCCCCAATTACCTATCTAGCCAATACAACCAATCAGTAAAACAAGAATTACAATGACTAGAATAAGAAACGACTAGTTAATTAATGAGACTGGAAGATCCCATGCATTAAGGAACCTCTCAACACGTCGGGTGTGCTTGAATCTGCAAGTAAGAAGCTTGAGACGAACAGTATGTATAATTACTCCCACGAGTTGATCACTTGAACGTTTCTGCTTTCGGAAAAGTCGACCATTTCTTTCATTCCAAATGAAATATGTAGTAGACCATAAAATCAGCTTGGCCACCACACTTTGCACAGAGTTTGTATGCGCAATCTGAAGAAAACCAGCCACAACAGAATCCCAATCATGAGGTAAAGTGAATAATTCAGCCTTCTGTTTAACTTGGTTCCAAACCTGTAAAGAGAAAGGGCATTCAAAAAAGAGATGAGTATGTGAGTCAGGTTGCACCTCACACAAGGATCAGCACAATGGAATCGATGTGAGATCCCACTGGTTCATCAAGTCTTGAGTCTTGAGCTTGCGCCTGAAAATCAGCCATAAAATAAAAGCATGCTTTGGGATGTACTGTTTGAACCATACAATCGGGTACCAAGTTACATAAGAATCCCTTGGTCGTAAATCCTCCCATGCAACCTGAACAGAAAAATCAAGTAGATCATCATTTTTATCCCTCCATAACAACTTGTCCTTGGTGAGTATATCAATATCCGGCACTTGAATATGTGAGAATTTATTTGTCCATTCAGGCGGCCACTTCCACACCCCATCCTCAATGAGATCCGCTACTTTATCAGTAAGAGAGAAACCAGCACTGGTAATGGCTCTCGTTGTTAAATGCTCAGCCAGTGGAGTATAATTGTTCCAATTATCATACCATGCCGAGGCCATTAATCCATTTCCAATATTAAACCACAGATGCTTACGAACAAGATCTCTAATCTGAAGAATTTTACGCCAGCTCCAAGACAAAGAGCCACGGATAGGTACCTCCCAAAGTGATCGTCCCTTCAGCTTGTAAGTGTGAATCCACCGCACCCAAAGGGACTCTTTTCCAGCAACAATATTCCATATATGGCTTGCAATCAGAGCTGTATTAAAAGCTTCAATACGCCGGATGCCCAACCCTCCTACATCCGTTGGAAGACAAACCACCTCCCAAGCAACCTTGGATTGTCCTCGTTTTAATTCACCACCACTCCGAAGAAACCCTCTCATTAGTTGCTCAATTTCCTGAATGACCTAAAATGGTAAAATAAAAGAGGAAGACCAATACACATGCATAGAGGAAATAACAGAATTAATAAGCTGTAGACGACCCGCAAAAGAAAGGAACCGATTTTTCCAGTCATTTAAGCGTTTCTGAATCCTTTCAATAAGGCCCTTGCAATCTCTGTATCGAAGTCGAGAAGAGATCAGAGGCACCCCCAAATACTTAACCGGTAAACAACCCTCTTCAAAAGGAAGGACATTAAGAATAGCGATCTTATCACAATTCAACACATTACAAAAGTATGCAGTACTTTTCAGTAGGCTAGGAGATAAACCAGAAACTTGTTTAAATTCATCCAAAGCACTAGCAATGACTCTAGCAGATGCTACATCTCCATGAAAAAATATGAAAAGATCATCCGCAAAGCATAAATTAACAACCTCATGTTCTTCACAATGACGGTGATACAAAAAGTTTCCCGACCGCCTAACTTGACGCTTTATAATCAAAGTTAAGACTTCCATGACCAAAGTGAATAAGTAAGGGGAAAGCGGGTCACCTTGTCTAAGACCCCTTTTACCACGAAAATAACCATGCATAATACCATTGATAGACAGCGAAAACGTAGTAGTGGTCACACATTCCATAATCCAAGAAACCATACGAGGATGAAAACCAAAAGCTAGCAAAATTCTTCTAAGAAAGCCCCAATTAACAGTATCATAAGCCTTCTGAATATCAACTTTGAATGCACATCTCGGGGTTCCCCTATCTAAATGATAATTGTGCATAAGTTCTTGAGTTAAAAGAATATTATCAGTGATTCTTCTTCCCGGGACAAAAGCAGACTGATTATCACTAACCAACTCATGCAAAGAATCTTTTAGTCTATTAGATAGAATCTTTGTAATGCATTTAAATAATACATTACAAAGAGCAATCGGTCGATAATCAGTAACAGTTGAAGGAGATTTTACCTTTGGAATCAAAGCAATAACAGTGTGGTTAAGCTCCTTTAGTAAATTACCACTCGAAAAGAATTCTTTAACAGCTTGTATGATATCAGGCCCGATTATGTTCCAAGCAGCTTTGAAAAACGAAGCAGAGAAACCATCTGGACCAGGTGATTTATCATCACCCATAGAGAAGATAGCATCTTTAACCTCATCATCAGTAAGATCACGAACCATATGAGCAGCTTTCTCTTGAGACAGCTTAGCACCAAAAAGATAAGTGGAATTCAGATTAGAGACATACTCATTCACACCAAGAAATTGTGTATAATGAGTGAGAAAAGCCTCCTTGACATTATCCCCATCCACCAAAATACCATTAGAGTCAAAAACCATATCAATTCGGTTGCTGGCTACCTTACTTTTAACAACTCTATGGAAGTAAGCTGAGTTGGTGTCGCCAACCCTCAACCATTCTATTTTAGATTTCTGTTTCAGGAATCTTTCCTCATCAATCACAGCTTCATTAAAAGCATGAAGATAAGCAGCATGATCCTCTCTTAGCATAGCATTAAACGGATCCAAATCAAGTGCTTTTTGTGCCTCATCTAGCTCATGTCGAAGTAACTCAACCTTCTTATGTAAATTACCTTTGTCAAAAAGAAGCTTGCGAAATGGCTTTTTCAATCTTTTAAGTTTTTGTACCACCCGATACATAAGGAAACCATGTATCTCCTGTTCCCAAACCTCCGACACAACCTGCTGAAAACCTTCATTATGAATCAAAACATTAGAAAACTTGAACGGTTTTGGAATAAACTTGGCAACCATAGGCAGCCGCAAAATGGCAGGTGAGTGATCAGAAATTCTGTACGGTTGAAAAACCGCAACAGCCCCCGAAAAGACATCAGAAAACTTCACGTTAGCCATGATTCTATCAATCTTCTTCAACAGACCACCCTTACCACTTGGTTTCTGATTCCAAGTATAGTGAAGCCCAACTTTATTAACATCAGAAATCTCAATGTTTTCCACACATTCATTAAATTCACGCATAGAGATATCCATAGTAGAAGTACCCATCGATCGATCTTCCATATTTAGAGCAGCATTAAAGTCCCCTAAAATGCACCATGGATTATTATGAACAAACACCTTATGAAGACACAGATTACTCCAAAGATCACGCCTTTGGGTATATCGATTATGAGCATAGACAAAGGAGCAGTAAACAGACTTCTTCTCAAGCTTAAGAACAACCTTAGTGTGTATCACCTGATCGGTTAGTGAAAACAACATAACATCTACCAGATTTGGATCCCAACCTAAAATAATCCGCGACCCTTTAGTACACATAATAGCATTCGAGATCCAACTCCATTTTGGGAAAACTTTAGAACAAAGATCTTGTAGTCTAGAAGAATCCACGTGAGATTCCAGAATAGCACATAAACACAACTGATTTTCAGAAATAATCTGACGAACCTCTTTTTGTTTGGGGATCTGGTTCATCCCCCTTATATTCCAAGATGCAAAATTATACATGAGGAATCGAATGAGAAGGAGTGCTTGCCCCTTTATTGCTATAAGTTCCATCAGATTCATCAAAAACATTTTCCACCTCATCATCATCACTATCCGGAGGAACAGTAGGTGAATTAGAGGTCTTTTTGCTAGGATCTTGTAGTTTACTTCGAACATCATATCCATCCTCATCCACTTCTCCATCTAAAACAGAAAAGGTGTTACTTGTATTTGTCTCATGAGCTTTAAAGGCATTACTCGTCCCACCTTTATTTGGGTTAACAGAAGGTGATGTAGTCTTCCCAGAAGAGGAAGAACCACCCATATTAGGAGATGGTTCAGCTGGCTTCGCATGAGAGGTAGAAGTCTGTCTCGCTCTATACACAAACGTAGGTTTGGGTTTGTGCAATTTAATAGCCTCAATTTGTTTTCCCTTATTTCTACCCTTTTTACGAACAACATGAATAAAATCATCATCCTGTGCCTTTTCAGGAACCTTTTCCTTCACTCGTAGCGGACAAGTTAACTCATCATGGCCAAAGATCTTGCATTTTGCACAATGGGGAGGCTGCCATTCATATTCTATAGAAACTTCCTGCTTAGAAAATCCCTCACCATTTACATTAGGAATTCCAATCACTAAAGTATCCTTGAAACCACGAGTAGCATCAATCTCAATTAAAGCTCTTGCATAAGAGTGCCGACCCCAAGAGTGCATACACATCTGGGTCGTATAAGTATCAAGCAAAACAGGCTTACCTAACTTGGAGGCCAACATGCTTAATCCATCCTCAGTATAAGCAGCGAGAGGGACATCATAAAGCTTAATCCAGACAGGAACTGATGCGTAAATCACGCGACAAACGACAGCGGAAGACTACTTTTGGTATTTTCTGGATTTTATATGAAATAAACAACTAAACGAGACAATAAAGTAAAATGATAGATAAAAGAATCCACCACCAAGACTCGTAAAGGCTAAGCCACCGGAATCAAGGATAAAGGAAACACTCCGCTCCACCACTACAATCGATAAAGGTCTAGCCACCACGATTATAGATAAGGAAACCGAAGATTTTAAGACCTCACCACAATATTTGATAAAGAATAAATCACCACAAATATTGATAAAGGGGCCACTCCTAACCACCAAGATCAAAGATCTATAAAGGTAAAAGAAGATTTGTAAGAAATAGAGGTTGCTCTATTAATTTTCATTCAACATCAACTACTTACAATGAGAGATAAAACCTCTATTTATAGCCACATGCTCTACCTAGGAATTAACGACATAATAATAAAATAATAAACAAAAAGCTGTCACACGCTAAACCACTAATCAATTTGGACCAATAGAAAATGGACACGTAAGCTTCTAGAAACATTCCCCTGCAAGTGGTCCCATAATACTGTTAGAAACGTCTTGTCACACGCGCCTTCCTTAACAGCTGTCATTCTTCTTTATTGGGCCCACAAACGACTTCAGTTGGGACTTTATTAATTGGCAACTGGACACATAAATCTGGATCGCCACTGGAGACAAAATCTGGAGCACTTCACTAGAGGATCTTCAGTAGTGGTCACTGGAGAGTTCATCTGGAGCAAGCTACTGGACATCCTCACTGGTGGATTATCAGAGTTGGTCACTGGAGCTTGCCACTGGAGAAGTGTTACCACTGGTGACTGGACTGGTTCAGAAAAGACTTGTCCGAAATGGGCCACTGCTGGCAGAATCAACATGGCTTGTTCAGATGGCATGATCAGTTCACTGGGTTTCTCCAGTTCAGTGAATCTGGACATTTCCGCATCATTCTCCCCCTCTGAAAAGAGACTTGTCCTCAAGTCTTCGAGGTACTCATCCTCCAGGTAAGGCATCAGATCTCCCACATTAAAAGTACTTGAAACTGCCATGTCTCCAGGTAACTCAACTTTGTAAGCATTATCGCCATATCTCTCCAGAATCTTGAACGGACCTTCAGCTCTGGGCATCAGTTTACTCTTTCTCTTCGCTGGAAACCTTTCTTTTCTCAGATGCACCCACACAAGATCACCTGGTGAAAAACTGGGATGCTTTCTATTCTTGTTTGCTCTGGCCTTGTAACTGGCATTTGCCTTCTCTATTCTGGCCTTCACTTCTCCATGAATTCTCTTTATTTCTTTTGCTCTGGTTTCAGCTTCAATGCTTGCTTTTGGTTCAATCGAAAATGGAATTAAATCAATGGGAGTCAGTGGATTGATACCATAACAAACTTCAAATGGGGATTTACTGGTAGAATAGTTAGGAGCTCTGTTGAAAGCAAACTCAGCATGAGCAAGCTTCAGATCCCAATCCTTCAGCGTCTTCTTCACCAGTGTTCTTAACAACATACCAATTGTTCTGTTCGTAACTTCAGTCTGTCCATCAGTCTGACGATGGTGAGACGTACTGAACAACAATCTGGTACCCATCAATCTCCATAGAGTCTTCCAGAAATAGCTCAAGAACTTCACATCTCGATCTGACACAATCGTCTTGGGAATTCCATGCAACCTGACAATCTCCTTAAAGAACAAATTTGCTACTGCTGAAGCATCATTGGTTGTGTTACAAGCAATAAAATGTGCCATTTTTGAAAACCTATCAACAACCACCATTATTGAATCTTTCCCCCTCTGTGTTCTGGGCAGTGCAACAATGAAATCCATACTGAGATCTTCCCATGGCTGGTTTGGAACTGGAAGAGGAGTATACAATCCCTTGTGAAAAGTAGTCTTCGCCTGGTGACAAGTTGGACAGCGACTGATAAGACTCTGGACATCCTTCAGTAGACTTGGCCAGTAGAAGTGTTCAGTGAGGATCTCTCCAGTCTTGTTAATGCCAAAATGGCCAGCTAAGCCTCCTCCATGTGCTTCTCTTATCAGCAAATCTCTTACGAACCCCTAGGGATGCACAACCTTCTATTTTTAAATAAGAAACCATCGTGAACAATAAATGGTCCTTTCTGGTTAGCTTCAGTGAGGTGATCAGCAAAGTCTGGATCAGTAGCATACAACTCCTTAATGAAAGAAAATCCAAGAACTCTTGCTTCCAGAATTGATAATAGTGAATATCGTCTAGACAATGCATCAACAACAACATTAGCTACTCCATCTTTGTGTTTAGAAACAAACGAATAAGACTGCAAAAATTCCACCCATTTTGCATGTCTGGCATTAAGCTTGTGTTGACCATTTATAAATTTTAGGGCTTCATGATCAGAGAATAAGACAAACTGCTTCGGCTTCAGATAATGTGACCAGTGAGTGATAGCACGAATAATTGCATAAAACTCCTTGTCATAAGTGCTATACTTCAGTTTAGAGCCATTAAGCTTTTCACTGAAATATGCAACTGGACGCCCTGCTTGTACCAGAACTGCACCAATACCTACTTCACTGGCGTCACACTCTAATTCGAATAATTGATCAAAATCTGGCAAAGATAGAACTGGAGCTGAACTGAGTTTTTCCTTCAGTGACTCAAAAGACAACTGGGCTGACTTTGGCCAGTCGAATACCCCCTTCTTCAGACAATCAGTGATTGGGGCCACAACTGTAGAAAATTCTTGATAAACCTTCTGTAAAAAGAAGCCAGTCCATGAAAACTTCTTACTTCAGTGATTGTAGTTGGAACTGGCCATGATCTGATGGCATCAACCTTAGAGGGATCCATAGAAATTCCATTCTTAGACACAACATATCCCAAGAATATCACACTTTCCACCATAAAATCACATTTCTTCAGTTTGCCATACAACTGGTGTCTTCTCAACAGTTCAAATACACTCTTCAGATGATTAACATGTTCAGCTTCAGATTTTGAGTATACTAGAATATCATCAAAATATACAACAACAAACTGACCAATGAGTGGCCTGAGAACTTCGTTCATCAGTCTCATGAAAGTACTGGGAGCATTAGATAAGCCAAAAGGCATGACTAACCATTCATACAACCCTCCCTTGATCTTGAAAGCAGTTTTCCACTCATCTCCATCCTTCATCCTTATCTGGTGATAGCCACTTCTGAGATCAATCTTGGAAAACACTCTGGAGCCATGTAACTCATCAAGCATATCATCCAATCTGGGAATGGGATATCTATACTTAATGGTTATATTGTTGATGACCCTGCTATCAACACACATTCTCATTGTACCATCTTTCTTTGGAACCAGGAGAGCTGGAACTGAACAAGGACTCATACTTGCTCTCACATAGCCTCTGGCAACCAACTCATCTACCTGCCATTGCAACTCTTTTGCTTCAGTAGGTGAACACCTATAAGCAGCTTTGTTTGGAAGAACTGAACCTGGAACCAGGTCAATCTGGTGTTCAATTCCTCTCACTGGTGGCAAACCTTCAGGTAGGTCTTCTGGGAAAACGTCAGTAAATTTCTTCAGTAAAGTCTTCAGGAGACTGGGGACACCAGTGAACTCCTTCTCTTCAGATTTTTCTACGACCAGTAACATCATAACTGGAGAGCCTTCAGATAACTCTTCTTCGACTTCAGATTGAGATAAAAACAAAGGCTTACTGGGCTGGTCTTTCTTGACTTTCATCAGTTCATTAGGCTTCAAAGAAGTCAGTGTGACCTTCTTTCCACTTATATTCAAAGAATACGAGTTTATACGACCATCATGAAGAACATAATTATCAAATAACCATGGTCGACCCAATAAAATATGACAAGCATCCATAGGTACAACATCACAAACAATTTTGTCTTGATAAACTGACCCAATTGAAAACGGAATAGTAACTTGACGATTAACTTTTACCTCTGATCCCTCACTGAGCCATTGCAACTTGTAAGGTCGAGGGTGCTTAACTGTAGGTAACGCCAATTTCTCTACCATGTAAGTTGAAGCAGCATTAGCACAACTCCCACCGTCAATGATCAGATCACAAACTTTTCCTTTGACTGTGCATCTGGAGTGAAAATGTTCTCCCTCTGGGCAGTATCAGTGGTAACTTCATCAGCATGCATCACTCTTCTGACAACCAACATTTCTCCAACATCTGCACCAACATAAGATTCTTCATCTTCTTCTTCATCTTCATCATACACTGGCTCACCTTCTTCAGTGTCGACATCTGGCAAACATTCAATTTCTCTGGCAGTCAAGGCTCTTTGATTAGGACACTGGGCCTGGAAGTGACCAAAGCCATGGCACTTGAAACATTTTCTTCCAACTGGTTCTTTCGTTCCTCCAGTTTCCTTTTCTTTGCCTCTGAAGGATTTCTGGACAGTTTCAGTGACTCTGGGAACTGGTTGACTGGAAACTGGTTGACTTGCACTGGCAGGAACCTTACTGAATGACTTGTACGAAACCTTCTTCTTCAGTTGTCTTTCAATCTGGATAGCTATCTTGCATGCACCTTCATATGTCCAGATAGGCTGCAACTCAATCTTCTCAGTAATGGCAGCGTTCAGACCACCAAGAAATCTGGCAATAGTGTGCTCTTCAGTCTCATTCACACCAGTTTTGGTCTTCAGATGCTCAAACTCTCTAATGTACTCCACAACTTCCTTGGATCCTTGCTTCAGATTGTTCATCAGTAGATACTGATCTTGCTTGTACGACTGGGGAACAAACCTCTTCTGCATGACCTCCTTCAGTTTGGACCAGGTCTTGATTTTACTTTTGCCCTTGTATTCCCTTTCAGACTTCATATTATCATACCATGATGAAGCATATTTCTTAAGTTTAATTATGGCAACCTTGAAACTTTTTCTATCATCATATCCTTTTATTTCCATTATTCTGTCCATCACCTGGACCCATTCAAAATACTCTTCTGGGTTAGATGACCCATTAAAATCTGGTGGATCTATCTTAATATCCCTAGTATCATCACCCTTATGCCTCCTACGCCTTTCTCTAGGATGTGGTTCATCAGATTCACTAGAGTTTCTAGGTGTACTATCAGATCTTATGCTAGGACCTTGAGATTCAGAATCTTTTTCACTGGCAACAACGTTTTCTCGATTAAATCGTAAACCACCATCTTATAACATATGAACAACTCTACCAAGTGCTTCTTGTAGATCTTCAATTTGCCTATCTCTCCTAGCATTATTAGCTTCATCTAACGTCATATTTCTTCTAAAAGCCATTTATATTCAACAAGACAATAGATCTATACTAGCAACAACTAGATCTAAACAACCAACAAACAGATCTGACTAAATCGAAATGAGATCTAGACAAACAATACCCCAACGGACAAAAAGATTAAGAAACCTTTTTCAAACCTGGCTCTGATACCAAATTTGATGCGTAAATCACGCGACAAACGACAACGGAAGACTATTTTTGGTATTTTCTGGATTTTATATGAATAAACAACTAAACGAGACAATAAAGTAAAATGATAGATAAAAGAATCCACCACCAAGACTCGTAAAGGCTAAGCCACCGGAGTCAAGGATAAAGGAAACACTCCGCTCCATCACTACAATCGATAAAGGTCTAGCCACCACGATTATAGATAAGGAAACCGAAGATTTTAAGACCTCACCACAATATTTGATAAAGAATAAATCACCACAAATATTGATAAAGGGGCCACTCCTAACCACCAAGATCAAAGATCTATAAAGGTAAAAGAAGATTTGTAAGAAATAGAGGCTGCTCTATTAATTTTCATTCAACATCAACTACTTACAATGAGAGATAAAACCTCTATTTATAGCCACATGCTCTACCTAGGAATTAACGACATAATAATAAAATAATAAACAAAAAGCTGTCACACGCTAAACCACTAATCAATTTGGACCAATAGAAAATGGACACGTAAGCTTCTAGAAACATTCCCCTGCAAGTGGTCCCATAATACTGTTAGAAACGTCTTGTCACACGCGCCTTCCTTAACAGCTGTCATTCTTCTTTATTGGGCCCACAAACGACTTCAGTAGGGACTTTATTAATTGGCAACTGGACACATAAATCTGGATCGCCATTGGAGACAAAATCTGGAGCACTTCACTGGAGGATCTTCAGTAGTGGTCACTGGAGAGTTCATCTGGAGCAGTCATCTGGAGCAAGCTACTGGACATCTTCACTGGTGGATTATCAGAGTTGGTCACTGGAGCTTGCCACTGGAGAAGTGTTACCACTGGTGACTGGACTGGTTCAGAAAAGACTTGTCCGAAATGGGCCAATGCTGGCAGAATCAACATGGCTTGTTCAGATGGCATGATCAGTTCACTGGGTTTCCCCAGTTCAGTGAATCTGGACATTTCCGCATCAGGAACACTGGTCATATCCGGCTTAACAAGGGAGATGGGCGTGGATCTTATCATCCATGGACCTTTTTCCATAACTTGCATCATTCCATTTCGGTTTTCAAATTGAAAGAAAAAGAAACCAGCATTATTCATCATTACTTTTTTCAATCCAAATTTTGCCCAAGAATTCTTCACATAATATTCCACAACAGGAAACGCAAGCCTATCACCAAGAAAATATCCATACAGAGAGTTGGAGAATCGACTATTTACCTCAAGCACAGAAGCAAGGGGAAGAAGAATATCGACTCCTTCAGTATCTGAAACAACATCCATTAAGCGAAAATTAACCTTTTTAGGTACAACATTAGTCTTAATAGCAGCAGCATAAGAAACTGGAGGTGTGGTTGAAACTCTATGCACATGAGACTGCGAATTAGGGTTTTGATCAGGTTGCATAAGAGGGACCTCTCCACTTTTGTTGATATTAATAGATTCAGGAATAGAAGCAGAATTTAGGTTTTGAGCATCCCCATTCTGATCTCCATGGTCTTCAGATACAGAAGCCCTGCTTGGCTGCGATGCCATCTTATTTTCATCAGAAAAATCACCATTATTATTCTCCTTGTTGCTGCAACCCATCGGTTGCATCCCATTATCCAAATCAGAATTCAATCTGGAATTATGATGCTCATCATTAATCTCAATAACCTCGTCACCTTCTTCATCCACCACAACCTTGAACTTAGCAGGCAACCCACTTTGTTTATCCTCCTTCTCTTCGGTTTCCGGTGGAATGGGCAAGACATTAGGTCTCATAGGAACGTCATCAGCTACATCCTTCTTAGAGGGAGAAGGCGAATTAGGGTTTTTAGCAGATTCTCCATTCTTTGAGGGAAAAGGCGAATTAGGGTTTATACCCCTCTTCGGCTTCTTCATTAAAGAAAAACCTTTTCTTTTTTTGATTTTATCAAGTTGAAAACATAAACTATCAAAATTAATATCACAATCAGCTCTCCTCATCCACCAACAAAAACCATGCACGTAAAAACCATGAAAAACACAGCAGAAAATAAAATAAAAACGACCAGGAAACCCTAACCCTAGAAAAACCGAAACCTAATTCAAACAACCCTTAATCCGTTAGAAATTGATCAGCGATCTAGCTAAACTACAAAGGTAGCCGCGATCAGATACAATTGCTAAAAGATCAGGAAAAGTAAGAAGGTAGGCCACGGATACGATCAACAGAAAAAAGAAAACCCTAGATGAACCGAAAAAAGAGATCTCTAACATGCACATCAACTAATCCAAAGATTAATGAGAGGAACACATTAGCAAGAATAATCTAATTCGATTCAAGAAGGGAAGGAAAATAAGAACGAAGATAGACTTCATGGAAATCTATTTGTTTTGCTTAGCTCTAGGCAACAATTTTATATCAATGTTTTCATTAGCATTACTTTATCCTCTTTAATGGAATCTAACCCATCTTCAGCTACCTGAACTGGTGGCGAAACATCATCCTTTCTCACACCAGATTGTGTGTTCTTAGTACCATCCATAGCATTGATATCGATATTTCCAACATCTTCACCACTTACAGTATTATTCTCTCTAATCACATCACCGGCTGGATTTGAGTTCATACACCCAGGAGTTTGATTAGTGGATTGAGTACCGCCACCTGGTTGTTCGACATCACCACTAGATGACATCTTATCAGCCTTCACATCAGAATCTGGACTCACATAAGGTGACTCTCCTTTATTCGAATCAGCACCAATATTATTACCATCAGTCGTAGGGTTTCGCCCTTTATTAGGGCTGCCACCCTTTTTCTTTTTGCCCGACATCTCCGGTTGAACACAAGAACCTGATCTTAATCGATTAAAATGTTCCTCTAATGCTTTAATATCAAAAGCTGGACGATCTCCCTTCATACAATAAAGACCATGCAACAAAAAAACCTAAACACCACGAAGATAAGAAAAACAAAACCCTAACCCTAAATCTGTTAGAAACGATCAAGACTACCCCATGATCAATTAGTAAACCGAAATAGTCCAAGAATTGGATCGCCAAATCAACAATTCCAATAGTTTCAGTCCAATAATCGAGTAGAAGTAGCAGCAATCGAACTAACAGAGGCGGCGAAAAAGAAAAGAGTGAAACCCTAAACGAAAAACAAAATAGAAAAAGCTCAAACACGCACTTCAACCAATCGAAATTAGTGAGAGGGACATACTTACAAGCTATTCTAGATCGAAATCAGATAGGGAGACATGGGAAGAAGATATCGCCAAGTAGGGTGAGAGAGAAAGGGTGAAGTTTTAGACTCGGGTTTTTTGAATTGTCATTTTATAGATACTAATAATGAGGCAGAATACGAAGCTTTAATTTCTGTCATGCAATTAGCTAGGGATATGAATATTAAATACCTTAAAGTATATGTAGATTCTTTACTCTTACTAATCATTTTAATAGAACTTATGCTGCAAAGGGAGAAAGATTAATGCAATATTTAGAAATAGTTAAGAAATTATCTGAAAATTTTGATTTATTTGACATAAAACAAGCGCCTAGAGAAGAAAATACTGAGGCTGATGCTTTAACAAATTTAGGATCAACACTTAGAATGTCACCAGATACGAAAATCCCTATAGTGCATGTATTATACCCAGCAATAGATAATGAATCAACTAATATATTAGCTATTCAAGATGATGAACCTCAAAATACTGGGGACAGTCAGGATTCATGGGTCACACCAATTATAGAATATATTAATAATGGGACAATACCAAAAGATGAAAACCCAAAGGTCTTTCGCATGAAAACAACCCATTATTCTATGATCAATGGTATTTTGTATAGAAAGTCCATTGCAGGACCATATCTTAGATGTCTAGGACATCCTGAGATCCATGAGGTTCTTAAAGACATACATGAGGGAGAATGTGGAAATCATACAGGTGGGCGATCATTATATTCAAAGATATTGAAAACAGGTTATTATTGGCCAACGATGAGACGTGATGCTGAGGAATATGCAAGGAAATGTGGCGCTTGCCAAAGACACAGTAATATTCATCATCAACCGGCTGAACCCATGTACCCAATATTATCACCATGACCATTTATGAAGTGGGGGATGGATATCGTTGGGCCAATGACTGAATCCTCTGGTGGGAAGAGATTTTTTCTAGCCATGACGGATTACTTCTCAAAGTGGATTGAGGCTGAAGCATATGCTAAAATTCACGAGACACATGTAATATCATTCATCAAGAGAAACATATTAACAAGATTCGGAGTACCAGCAGAGCTAATTTGTGACAATGGATCTCAATTCATTGGAAAAAAGACCACAAGCTTCCACTCTAGTTCACCCACAAGCTAATGGACATGCAGAATCGAGCAATAAAATTGTTGTAAATAATTTAAAGAAGAGACTGGCACAAGCAAAAGGAAAATGGGTTGAAGAATTACCATTTGTCCTATAGGTTGATCGTACAACTTCAAAAAGGGCCACTGGACAAACACCATTTTCTCTAGTCTTTGGAGCAGGATCAGTTTTACCCACTGAAATGGATTTTCCTACTGCTAGAGTTAGTCTCTTAACTTATGAAAAGAATAAAGAGCTGATGCGTGAAGATCTTGAAGTTAATGAAATGAGAGAAAGAACAAAGATAAGAATAGCAGCCTGTCAACAACGAATTGCTAAATTTTATAATTAAAATTTAAGATTAAGGCGATTTCAAGTTGGTGATTAAGTTCTTAAAAAAGTCTTTGGAAACACTAAAGTCAAAGCAGATGGCAAACTTAATCCAAAATGGGAAGGTCCTTACTTGATCGAAGCGGAAGCTGGCAAGGGATCTTATTGGCTTCAAGATATGGAAGGTAGTTTAGTTCCAAGAGCTTGGAATGCTATACATATTAAAGCTTACCATGTATAATTAATTTTGTCTTTTGACAAAATCAGGTATGATTTCTTACTCTAAAACTTTTTCTTTTTTATGAGTATTTTTTTAAGATGATGATACTGACTTGAGCGTCGGAGTGGCGTTAGCCAACAGGCTAAAGCCAGTTTCTAAGAATATGTTTTGTAGATTAAGGAACTTGAAGAATGGTCACTACCAACAAAAGCAAGCATAGCATAGTGGAACAAGTAAAAGGCTGAATGCCACAGGAAAAACGCTAAGAAAAACCCTAAACTCTCTCTCTATGGTGGCCGACTTTTTTCACTTTTTTTCTACCTTATTTCGATTCGATTTCAATGGATTTCTTCTTCTTTCATACACGATTATGTTTTGAAGGATTCTTGTTTTCTGATTGATTAGGGTTTTCTTTTACTTTAGTCGACTCCTAGATTAGGGTTTTTGTGTTTCGTTTTTTTTTTCCCGTCCCTCCTTATTGAATTGCGATTGATTTCTTCTGATCCTTTAGCGAAATACCTGATCGCGGCCACCTGTGTGGTTAAGCTAGATCGCTGGTACGTTTCTAAGGGATTTAGGGTTTTCTATTTGCTTTTTTCTAGGGTTAGGGTTTTGGATCTTCCTTGTTCGTTGTGTGCTTGGCTGGTATTGGTTACTTGCTGTTCTTGTTGTTGATGACTGATTTCGAGAGAGGTGTATGACGGATTCGTCTGAGAATTCTGATATTCATAGTTTTCGTGCAAAATTAGATATTTTGAAGAAGTCATTTGATAATTCTGGCCACAATACGGATATGAAAAAGAACAAAAAACACAAGAATGGGTCTTCATCGCCAAGCAAAACTACTGGTGGTGGTGGGAATCAATCTGGTCCTCCATCACCAAACAAAACTCCAGTAGTTAATATCCCAGATGGCAAGATGAATGTTGGTTATGAGTTGTTGCGAAAGATTATGAGAAACCATCGGGTGGTGGTGTTGATCCTACTATGGAAACTCCTGATGGTGAGAGTGGTGGTTATTCTAAACCTGTTGTACAAGAAGAAACAAAGAAGGATGAACAAGTTATGCAACCACCATTGGAGGGTTTCCAAGATGACGATAAGAAGAATGGTGAGGATGTGCATGAAACTGGGGCTGCGAATGGAGTGAATACGACCAGCTCTAAGAAGAATGGTGAGGATGTGCATGAAAATCTGGCTGCGAATGTAGTGAATACGACCAGCTCTTATGCTGCGAAACTGAAGGCTGGCTCCATTAAAGCAGTGGTAAACTTCAGGAAAATTGAAAATATGGTAGAGAAAGAAGGTGTTGATGTAGTACTACCAAAGGAATCTGTTCGACAAGTGCAAGATAGATTTGCGAATACTTTGTTTGGTGATAGAATTGCATTCCCGGTGGTTGATTACTTCGTAAAAATGAATTGGAAGAAGTTTGGTTTGCAAAAAGTAATGATGAATGCTAATGGTTTCTTTTTCTTCAAATTCGCAGATAAAAATGGTATGCAAAATGCACTTGAAGGAGGACCGTGGACAATTCGAGGTATGCCGTTGTTTTTAAAGGTTTGGTCCCCAAATGTGAAGCTACAAAAAGAAGAAATAAAGGAGGTGGCAGTATGGATCAAAATCCATAATGTCCCGATTGCAGCTTACTCAGATGATGGTTTAAGCATGCTTGCTTCTAGGCTTGGTAATCCGAAACAACTTGATGCTTATACAAGTGCCATGTGTACTGAGTCGTGGGGCCGTAGTAGTTATGCAAGAGCACTTATAGAAATTTCGGCAAATTCTGATTTTAAGGATGTATTATCTATTGAAATTATATGGATGGTGATGGCTATACGAAGGAATTCAAGAAAATTGAGTATGAATGTGATGCGGAAATGTCCAGATTCACTGAACTGGAGGAATCCAGTGAACTGAAGAAGTCAACTGAACTGATCATGCAATCTGAACAAGCCATGTTGATCCTTCCAGCAGTAGCCCATTTCAGACAAGTCTTTTCTGAACCAGGCCAGTCACCAGTGGTAACACTTCTCCAGATGACTGCTCCAGATGGATGCTCCAGTGACCACTACTGAAGGTCCTCCAGTTGCAAGCTCCAGATGACTGCTCCAGATGGATGCTCCAGTGACCACTACTGAAGGTCCTCCAGTGAAGTGCTCCAGATTTTATCTCTAGTGGTGGTCCAGATCTATGTTCCAGTTGCCAAATAATAAAGTCCCCACTAAAGTCGTTTGTGGGCCCAATAAAGAAGAATGTCAGTTGTTAAGAAAGGCGCGTGTGACGTTTCTAACAATATTATGGGACCACTTGCAGGGGAATGTTTCTAGAAGCTTACGTGTCCATGTCTTATTGGTCCAAACTAGTTAGTGGCTTGCACATGACAGCTTTTATTGTAATATTTTAATTTTGTCGATGATTCCTAGGTAGAGCATGTGGCTATAAATAGAGGTTTTATCTCTCATTGTAGTTAGTTGATGTTGAATGAAATTAATAGAGCAGCCTCTATTTCTTACAAAAATCTTCTTTTACCTTTATAGATCTTTTGATCTTGGTGGTTAGGAGTGACCCCTTTATCAATATTTGTGGTGACTTGTTCTTTATCAAATATTGTGGTGAGGTCTTTTAAATCTTCGGTTTCCTTTATCTATAATCGTGGTGGCTAGACCTTTATCGATTGTAGTGGTGGGGCGGAGTGTTTCCTTTATCCTTGATTCCGGTGGCTTAGCCTTTACGAGTCTTGGTGGTGGATTCTTTATCTATCATTTTTATTTTATCGTCTTGTTTGATTGTTCATTTCGTATAAAATCCAGAAAATACAAAAAATAGTCTTCCGCTGTATTTGTCGCGTGATTTACGCATCAAATTTGGTATCAGAGCCAGGTTTGAAAAAGGTTTCTTAATCTTTTTGTCCGTTGGGGTATTGTTTGTTTAGATCTGTTGAGGGTTTGTTTAGGCCTGTTGATTGATTGTTTAGATCTATTAGTTATTTGCTTAGATCTGTTGATTGTGAGTTATTTGTTGGTTATAAATGGCGTTTAGAAGAAATATGACTTTAGACGAAGCTAATAATGCTAGAAGAGATAAGCAGATTGAAGATCTACAAGAGGCACTTGGTAGAGTTGTTCATATGTTAGAAGATGGTGGTTTAAGATTTAATCGAGAAAATATTGTTACTAGTGAAAGAGATTCTGAATCTCAAGGTCCTAGTATAAGATCTGATAGTACACCTAGAAACTCTAGTGATTCTGATGAACCACATCCTAGAGAAAGGCGTAGGAGGCATAAGGGTGATGATACTAGGGATATTAAGATAGATCCACCAGATTTTATTGGGTCTTCTAACCAAGAAGAGTATTTTGAATGGGTCCAGGTGATGGACAGATTATGGAGATAAAAGGTTATGATGATAGAAAAAGCTTCAAAGTTGCCATTATTAAACTGAAGAAATATGCTTCATCTTGGTATGATAACATGAAATCTGAAAGAGAGTACAAGGGCAAGAGTAAGATCAAGACCTGGTCCAAACTGAAGGAGGTTATGCAGAAGAGGTTTGTTCCCCAGTCGTACAAGCAAGATCAGTATCTACTGATGAACAATCTGAAGCAAGGAGCCAAGGAAGTTGTGGAATACATTAGAGAGTTTGAGCATCTGAAGACCAGAACTGGTGTGAATGAGACTGAAGAGCACACCATTGCCAGATTTCTTGGTGGTCTAAACGCTGCCATTACTGAGAAGATTGAGTTGCAGCCTATCTGGACATATGAAGGTGCATGCAAGATGGCTATCCAGATTGAAAGACAACTGAAGAGGAAGGTTCCGTACAAGTCATTCAGTAAGGTTCCTGCCAGTGCAAGTCAACCAGTTACCAGTCAACCAGTTGCCAGTCAACCAGTTCCCAGATTTACTGAAACTGTTCAGAAATCCTTCAGAGGCAAAGAGAAAGAAACTGGAGGATCGAAAGAACCAGTTGGAAGAAAATGTTTCAAGTGCCATGGCTTTGGTCACTTCCAGGCCCAGTGTCCTAATCAAAGAGCCTTGACTGCCAGAGAAATTGAATGTTTGCCAGATGTTGACACTGAAGAAGGTGAGCCAGTGTATGACGAAGAAGAAGATGAAGAGTCTTATGTTGGTGCAGATGTTGGAGAAATGTTGGTTGTCAGAAGAGTGATGCATACTGATGAAGTTACCACTGATACTGCCCAGAGGGAGAACATTTTTCACTCCAGATGCACAGTCAAAGGGAAAGTTTGTGATCTGATCATTGATGGTGGGAGTTGTGCTAATGCTGCTTCAACTTACATGGTAGAGAAACTGGCGCGTGTGACGTTTCTAACAATATTATGGGACCACTTGCAGGGAATGTTTCTAGAAGCTTACGTGTCCATGTCTTATTGGTCCAAACTAGTTAGTGGCTTGCACATGACAGCTTTTATTGTAATATTTTAATTTTGTCGATGATTCCTAGGTAAAGCATGTGGCTATAAATAGAGGTTTTATCTATCATTGTAGTTAGTTGATGTTGAATGAAATTAATAGAGCAGCCTCTATTTCTTACAAAAATCTTCTTTTACCTTTATAGATCTTTTGATCTTGGTGGTTAGGAGTGACCCCTTTATCAATATTTGTGGTGACTTGTTCTTTATCAAATATTGTGGTGAGGTCTTTTAAATCTTCGGTTTCCTTTATCTATAATCGTGGTGGATAGACCTTTATCGATTGTAGTGGTGGGGCGGAGTGTAAAAAGTAAAAATCACCGTAGTCGGATTGAAGTCATTAGAGATACTGATGGTGTTTTGCATGAAGGCGGGGCTGCTCCAAAAGCTTTTGTGCAACACTATGAGAAGTTCTTGGGATGTGAAGGGGCTACGAGCTCATCCCCATCCCCTGATTTGTTTACAAGAAAGTTATCTAGTCAGAAAGCCTCTGAAATGGTTCGAAATGTATCAAATGAGGAGATTCGGCTTGCCATGTTCTCTATTGGTGAGGATAAGGCTCCTGGACCATATGGGTTTACCTCTACATTCTTTAAAAGTGCATGGAATATAGTGGGAAATGATGTATGCCCTCCTATTCAGGAATTTTTCCGAAACAGTAAGCTACTTCTGGAGGTAAATCATACTTTGATTGCATTAGTTCCAAAAGTTCCTACACCATCTTCTGTTCTTGATTACCGGCCTATTTCTTGCTGTAACACTATTTATAAGTGTATTAGTAAGATAATCACTAATAGAATTAAGGATGGTCTACATGATATAGTGAGTATAAACCAATCAGCATTTGTTCCTGGTCGTAGAATCTCGGATAATATATTACTCACTCAGGAATTGATGCACAACTACCATCGTAATTCTGGTCCCCCTAGATGTGCTTTTAAAATTGATATTCAAAAAGCTTACGATACGGTTGCTTGGAAGTTTCTTGAGACTGCTCTTAATGGATTTGGCTTTCACAAACAAATGATCAAATGGATTATGGTTTGTGTCACTTCTGCTTCTTTCTCTTTGGTGGTAAATGGGAATGTATATGGTTATTTTAAAGGAGGAAGGGGATTAAGACAGGGGGATCCATTATCTCCATATTTATTCACCCTGGTGATGGAAGTTCTTACACTTGTCTTGCAGAACTCGGTGCTCTCTACTGCTAGCTTCCGATTTCACAATAAGTGTGAGAAAGAGCGCATTATTAACCTTTGTTTTGCAGATGACCTTTTTTTATTTGCTAGAGGAGAAACAAACTCAGCTAAAACGGTTATGAATGCTGTGAATGGCTTCAAGGATATGTCGGGGCTAGTTCCAAGTATTCCTAAGAGTAAAGCTTATTTCTGTAATGTTGCTGATCATGTGAAGCAGGCTATTTTGTTGGTGATGCCATTTGAAGAAGGTTCACTTCCTGTTCATTATCTTGGAGTTCCATTAATAACGACTCGGCTTTTTCACAAGGATTGCAATATGCTTGTTGAGAGATTGGAAAACAGGATTACGGATTGGCGCAACAAGTCTTTATCTTTTGCGGGAAGAGTTCAATTGGTAAAACCTGTCCTCTCTTCTTTTCATATCTACTGGGCTTCTGTTTTTATATTGCCAGCTAGTATTATTAAGGATCTTGAAAAGAAAATGCGGTCATTTTTATGGTGCCAAGGGCCGATGGGAAAAGGTAAGGCTAAAGTGTCTTGGAAGTCAATTTGTTTACCAAAAAGTGAGGGTGGTTTGGATATTCGTAGGATAACTGAAGTTAATAAATCACTTATGGTATTTCATATTTGGAGCCTCCTATCTCATAGAGAATCCTTATGGGTAAAATGGGTGCACTCATATAGGATCAAAAATAGAAGTTTTTGGGATATAAAGCAGCCTAAGAATTGTAGCTTGGGGATGGCGTAAACTATTGCAGCTTAGAGATGTAGTTAGGCCATTTTTATGGAAGAAAATTGGAGATGGAAGAAGCACGACATTATGGTTTGATAAATGGGCTGATGTTTGCCCATTAAATTCGTTAATTTCTCCTAGGCAGATTGCACAAGCCGGCCTCTCTTTAAGCTCAAATGTTGCTGATGTAATTCAAAATGGTGAGTGGAAATGGCCAACTGCTTGGCTTGATCTTTTTCCTGTTTTAATTAACCTTCCATCTATCAATTTACATGCAAATCAAATGGATACTATTGTTTGGAAGGAGTTGGATGGAAGGGAGAATGTGTTTTCCTCTAGAGTGGTTTGGAACTCGATTAGGATGAAGGGCAACGAGGTTAATTGGGCAAAAGTTATATGGAATTCGCATAGTATCCCTAGACATGCGTTTTTGGTATGGCTGATTTACGAGAAAAATTAAAACCCAAGACAAAATGATGCAATGGAGTCGGTCGAGCGGCAACACAAACTACCAGCTTCTTTGTTGTTCCTTGTGCAAACAAGGACCGGACTCCCACTCACATTTGTTTTTTGAATGTAATTATTCTTCACAGGTATGGAAGAGGATTAAAGCTATGGCAAAAGTGCCTGATATGACTGATTCATGGGCTGACATACTCCAATGGCTTATTGTGAAGTCTATTTCAAGATCAGCAAAGAATGTAATTGGAAGATTACTGGTGGCAGCCACAGCTTACTTCATATGGCAAGAGAGGAACAATCGGTTATTTTCTAACCATGATAGACCTCCAGACCAGATTGTTGAGCTCATTGCAACCACGGTCAGATTTAAATTGGTTACTATTCGGTTCAAGTATACTCCTGCAGTCGATTGTTTGTTGGAAGAATGGAAGTTACCACGCCATTTAGTGGTAAATCCAAGATAGGCGCTGCAAATCTGTATTTCAGTCTTTGCTAGATACAACACATTAGTTATCTTTGTTGCTACTAGTGTGTAGGTTTTTTCTATTGCTTAAATTGTTTTGCTTTCTAGATTGTTAACATATATATGGCCTGTCATATATATGAATTGGTTGACACTCTGTCAATCCACTTGTACCTAAACTTTTCAGTGTTGTAGAATATAATTCATAGGGGTATCCCATTACCCAAGAACAAATGCTCATGCGAATCAGGTTGCAACTCACATAAAGAACACACCGAAGATAATGTAGATGTGGAATTGACATCCCAAGCGTGAAGCATATCTTGCGTCTTTAACTTCTTCTTCATAACCAACCATAAATGAAAAGCATGCTTTGGTATGCATTCCGTAAACCAAACTAGAGGAAACCAAACTACCTCTGGAGCTCTCGGTCGTATACATTCCCAAACCATGGAAACCGAGAAATCCTGAACAATCCCATTACAATCCTTCCAAACAAGCTGATCTGTAAGATCAGAAATCACCGGTGGGGGAAAATTAGGGAGGTGAGCGCTCCAATCTGAAGGCCAACTCCACATACCTTCATTAATAATATGCGCAACTCTTGAGTTATTATGAAAACCCGCATTAACAATTGAACGAGAGGAAACTCTTTCACATAATGGGCTGAAATCACACCAGTTGTTGTACCAAGCAGAAACGTTCATACCATTTCCAATAATATACCAAAAAAATTTCCGAACAACCGGGCGAATTTGAAGTAACTTACGCCAGCTCCAAGTCAAATTACCCCTATATGGAACCTCCCTACAACAGAATTTGAGTACATAGAATCTTAAGAAGCTGAGATGGAAGTTGTTTGAATTAGGAAGTTTGTTTATGGGCTACATGTTACTACCGCAAATAACAGTACCTGTGGATATTGCAACAATTTTGTAGCAATCATTATAGCCAACGAACTTGGAGTTCAGAAAGGCACCAAAATCTATCCAACAAGATATCACCATGTTCGAGAATTAATAGAAATTGGTGAAATCAATCTAATCAAAGTTCACACAGATTGACTATCTAGCTGATTTGGTTACGAAGGCTTTGCCAAAAGGAAAGCTTACTTAATGTGCTAAGAGCATCGGACTTCGTCTAGCTAGTAGTCACATGCAAATCTGTGTTTAGTATTTGGATAAGGGATGCTGAACAATTATTATTCAAATAATGAATTAAAGTACTTGGTATGTTTATTTTCATTTAATAATAATTGTATCCTATATTTGCAAGTTTAACTCTGTAAATAACTTTTGCTTTGCAGATGATCTCATTATATTTCTTCATGCTGATGTTGCATCTGCTGTTGTTATTATGGAAGCATTGGAGGAATTTAAAAGTGTATTTGGATTGGCACCGAGTATTCCCAAAAGTACAGCGTTCTTCTGTAATGTTCTTAACCATGTTAAAATTTCTATCCTGAGCGTTTTACCTTTTGAGGAAGGTAAACTCCCTGTTAGGTATCTGGGCGTTCCTTTGGTGTCTTCCAGGCTGATTTATAGAGATTGTCGGGGTTTAATTGAGAAAGTTCGAAATAGAGTTGCTGATTGGAAGAATAAGTTCCTTTCGTTTGCAGGTAGACTCCAACTTGTTTAGTCTGTTTTATCTTCTATGCATGTCTATTGGGCTACGATGTTTATGCTACCTGATGGGGTGGTGCAAGAAATTGAACAGATTATGCGAGGCTTTTTATGGACTCAAGGTACATTACAAAAAGGTAAATCGAAATGGCATGGGAGGTTGTTTGTATGCCAAAAACAGAAGGAGGGTTAGGAATTCGAAGCCTTCATGGATTTAATATTCCTCTTTTGTCTGTTCATGTGTGGAATCTGCTTACCCGTAAGGAATCTCTATGGGTTCAATGGATTCATATGTATAAAGTCAAAGGAAGAAGCTTTTGGGAGATCCCATACCGTGGCATCATGACTTAGAGTTGGAGGAAATTACTTCAAATTAGGCCTTTACTTCGTGACTTTTTCTATACGAAATTGGGTAATGGTTGGTCTACTTCGGCTTGGTTCGACAATTGGTGTGAATATGGTCCTTTATGCAATTCGTTATCCATCAGAACCATTTCTAATTCTAGTTTTTGTTTAGATTCAAAGGTAGCTCATCTTGTTGAGGAGGGGACTTGGGTTTGGCCAGCAGATTGGACAGTAAAGTTTCCGAATCTTATTCCTCCAAATTTGCTACCTGATGTTCCTGATAAGTTGTTTTGGAAAGATAGACACGGATCTCTTATGCATTTCTCAGTTACGAATACATGGGAGACAATCAGGCCATGAGCTGAAGAAGTTACTTGGTTTCATACTGTTTGGTTTACTAATTGCATACCAAAGCATGCTTTTCATCTCTGGCTAGTTATGAAGCGCAAGTTGAAGACTCAAGATATGCTTAGAACTTGGGATGTTTGTTCAACGGACCCTATTGTATGTTCGCTATGTGAGGTTGAACCTGATTCCCATACCCATCTTTTCTTTGATTGCCCATTTTCTACACAGGTATGGAAGTATGTATGTGACTTTGTTGGATTTTGCTACAACTCTGATTGGGATGGTATAGCTATGCAAGTGAACCAGGTCGCAAAGCAAAAAACAATTGATGTCATCATTTTGAAGCTGGTGTTTGCGGCATCTTCTTACTTCATTTGGCAAGAAAGATATGCACGTTTATTCAAGAAGGTTAAGAGGTCTCCTAAACAGGTCTATGATGTTATTATTGCTACTATTCGGTTAAGAGTTGTTTTGTTTTTTTTGCACTTGCAATTGGTGCATTGTTTGTAATTGTCGTACTAACATACAGTTAGTACGCCAGAACTTTATTTGTTTGATTTATAAATCTAACCAGGGGTGACGGCTGATGCAGAAATTTCCAGGTTCACTGAACTGACTGACACCAGTGAACTGGAGAAACCAAGTGAACTGGAGAAGCTAATTGACCCGATAATGCCATCTGAACAAGCCATGTTGATTCTGCCAGTAGTGGCCCATTTTAGGCAAGTATTTACTGAATCAGTCCAGTCGCCAGTAGTAACACTTCTCCAGTGGCAAGTTTCTCCAGTTGCGGCCAGTAGTGATCCACCAGTGAAGCACTCTAGTGACCAGCTCCAGTCTAGTCTCCAGATGGATGCTCCAGATTTAAGTCTCCAGATGGAAGTTCCAGATTTACGTTCCATTTTTCATTAATAAAGTTTGTTTCAGTCACATGTTTATGGACCCAATAAAGAAGGAATGACAGCTGTCAAAGACGATAAGGGAGAGGCGTGTGACAACGTTAATCCTAACGGTTTGTGGGCCCTTGTGCAGAGGGAATCTTTCTAGAAGCTTTGCTTGTCCATTTTCTATTGGTCAATTAATTAGTGGTTGTCCTTAGCACATGACAGCTTTTTATTTATTTTATTATTGTATTTTCTTTTCTGGAAAATAGCATGTGGCTATAAATAGGGGCTCATTCTCACTTGTAAAGGTAGACTTGATTGATTGAATGAAATTAATAGAGCAGCCTCTATTTCTTATCCAAAATCTTCATTTACCTTTATGGATCTTTGATCTTGGTGGTTTGAAGTGATCCCTTTATCTATATTTGTGGTGGTTCGTCCTTTATCAAATATAGTGGTGAGATCTTAAATCTTCGATTCCTTTACCTGTGTTTGTGGTGGCTAGACCTTTATCAAACATAGTGGTGGGTTGGAGTGTTTCCTTTATCCTTGATTCCGGTGGCTCGTCCTTTACGAATCTTGGTGGTGGATTCTTTATCTATCTTTTATTTTTGTTGTTGTTTGTTTCTAAAAATCAGAAAAATTCCAAAACTAGTCTTCCGCTGTCGTTTGTCGCGTGATTTACGCATCAACGGCCTTTTACCGAAATAACTTATGTTATTATAAATTGTCCATTGTTGATTAATTATACGGGAGTATAGTTAAATTAAGACAAATCTGAGTGATTGGTAATATTTTAGAATAGTAAAGAATGTGTCCGCCAAACTCACATGATATTCACAAGTTTGCATATCGGACTACCCCAACTAACGAATTATCACTTTATGGATCGACGTCATCAAGTGAAATTCGTAAGTGATTTTCTTTGCTAATCCTTAGACTTGAGATGCAAGTAGGTCTTGACATGTGTGGATCACATTTGTTTTTTTCTTTGGGTAAAAAGGGTACAACTATACGTCGGTTAGTGTATTAATCACCCAAAAACATTGAAGTTCAGGCGATATGACTAGGTATCATATCCACTATTTACATCAACATGCAATAAGCAACAACCAAAACACCTATTGTGAGAAAGTGACAAACCAGCCTCACAACCAATCTAGACAGAAATTAAACAAACAACTAAATCTATCTAGATGTGTACAAGCAAACCCAACTATGGAGGATCAGTAAGCCGGGGAGAAAGCTTCCACCAAACCAACACTACTTCAACTCTTGAGTTCTTCCTGAATCGAAATGTCATAAGCTTAAGCCGAATAGTAGATAAGATCAACCCAACCAAATGAGCCTCCACTCGTTTTTGTTGTTGGAAAAGTCTGGAATTCCTTTCTTGCCAAATGAAATAAACCGAAGTAGCCAAGACCAGCTTAGAAATCACACTTTGGCAAGAGCTTTTCCTTGCAATAGGAACGAGATCTCTAAGTATATCATCCCAATCAACGGAAGCCTGATTTAAACCCGCAGCAACATTAACTTGAAGCCAAACATTAGAAGAATATGAACACTCAAAAAACAAGTGCGGATGCGAATCAGGAATGGTATTACAAAGCGGACAGGTCAATACCAATTTCGTTTGATGTTGAATGTCCCAAGACCGATGTTTTGGTAAAAAAATTACCCAAGATAATCAACCTTGAAGACTTAGATCAATTATGTAACCAAACTTTTGTTCGTGAGGTTAAGGGCTTGTAAAATATGTTAAGTTTCAAAGATGCGTAATAAAGAAAAGATTTGTTAAAGAAATATGTCGACTAAACAAGGATTAAAAGGACAAATGTAATCAAGGAAAAAATAATATGTATCAAAATAATGTAAAGAACAGTAAATTATGCTAATTATAGTAAAGATCTAGTAATTAACAAAATAAAAGTAAAGATAAGGGAACAAGAACACCGAGATTTGTTGACGAGGAAAAGCCCTTAATCCTTATGGATCGTCGGCATAAAAACCCAGGGAGGAAACAATCGTCCCTGCCTTTGTTCTCTTATTAATGATTGTTAAAATGATTACAATGGTGGAATTCGGTTGATCGATATTGCTAAGTGTGAGAATAATGATGAGAGGATCGAGAGCAAAGTGTGTGAATACAAGTGTGTAGTGTCGTAGCAAGTGAGTAAAAAATTCCCTAAATCGATCAGCCTCATTCGTTTATATAGACCTAGATACTAACTAACTATGCGAGTTTGTAGGGATCTTCCAGGTCTTCAATATTTGAACGTTGGAGAGTATCTTGACCAGTCAAGTGAACGTTGAAGTATTTTCCTCATGCTGAAATTAACTTGAAGTCCGATTATGTTGGGAGACCGAGTCTTCTTTGCGTGTTGATGATTAATCCCATGTGTGAATTCCTTTTTGCACCGTTGGAGATATTTTTCATAGCCTTATATCGAATATTCTGGTGTCTGCACACTTAGCTCATGTGGAAATGATAATAACAAGTAATTCATAACGTTAGCGAGATAATAATAAGTCATCAGAATATCCATAAATGTCAAGATCCTGATAAGTCAAGATCTTAAGCTTTGATATTGGTACTTGAAATTTCACCCATAACAATTGTCCCCAAAGTTATTTTAATAAATACAATTTTGTTGAAATAACTTTGAATCTTCTAGAAAAAGCTTTGACCGAAGTCAATCAGTTAGTTTTGAAACCATCTTAAAGATAAGGCGCGCGTAAACGGATAACCAAGAGTTACTTTAGGTATTATAAGTAGACAGTTTTCACACAAATAGTTCAAAATTTACTCACACTCTCATTTTTACAGATCTCAAACAGTTCTTTCACATTTCTTCAAGATGTCTAATGAGTTCCCTATCCTAGAGGTACTATTTTTCACTGATTTCTATATGTTGACATTTTAATAACGTCATTATCTATGTACATTTTCAGGCACTCGGTGATCTTAAGCTGAAGCATGAAGAAAAACATACTATGAACGATAGCATTATCAACAATTTGAGCAAGGTTATCGAATCTTTCGAAAAGAAGGCTAAGACAGAAAGGGAGATGGCTGAAAAGATGAAGAAGTGTTTTGAATCCGAGGTTGCAGCCATGCACAAGTTACTTCTTGAAGCATATTATGAGATCGATCTTTTAGAAGAACAATTGATCCATACCAGGAAATGACATGACTTAGCAGCGGCTCGACTCGATAGATTTGAGAGAGAATACCCTTTGGAGGCCAAATTACTTTTCACTAGTAAAGAAAAATCAGTCCTTTGAGCAGCAGATATGGGCGATGAAGGATAGATGAACAAGGCTAGAGCCCATATCTTTAGACTCTTTTGATGTTAGGAATGCAAATCGGTAAGGGAAGTGTATCGTAGAATGATAATGTCTTTTAGGAGGGGAGAGATTGGTCTGGTGTGATCAATCATGGTTGTAAAAAACTGCATTCGGGTAGTTCTTTGTAAATATTTTATTAATGAATGAAATCTATCTTTTGATCCATTTGAACTCGAAAATCAAAACTGTTCCACTCCATCAACAACCTCACTATTATCCAAAGAATACGACCTAAAATTAGCTTTACGCTGAACCACATTCGTTTGAACAATATTAGCATAAGATTGTTTAGGAGCATTAGTTTCATTCGACACCACAGCAGGTTCCCCATTATTCACACTACCAGAAGACGGAGGCATACCACCAGGAGACGATGGCATACCACCAGGGGGTGGTGGCATATCGGAATTGATCTGCCCAGAATCGGAAACCCCACCCATTTTAGGGTTTCTAACAGCCGAAAACTTAGATGAAGAAGACAAAGTACGAATTCTATCAAGCGTAGCACGTAAATTATTAATATCTATATCAGAAACAGCTCTCTTCATTTACCAACTAACCCATGCAAGCAGATTACGACCACAATTCAGATAAACAAAGAAAAACGCAGCAGCAAACCCTAACCCTAAAAACCCTAAACTAACAACTCTTAATCTTAATCAGTTAACAAGTTGCCAATGAGCTAACTGAACTAAACAATTAGCCGTGATCGGGCAACCTGCTAATTAATCAGAGAAGAGCGAAATCTAGGGTTTTAATACGATCAAGGCGAAAACAAAAAAGAAAACCTAAAAAAATCGACCGAAACTCCTCTAACATGCACTTCAACCAATTCCACAATCCAAACGAATTAAGGAACTAATGAGAAGGACACAATAACAAGGAAATTAAGGACGAAATTGATAGATTGAAGAAAAATGATCGCCCAAGGGTGTTGCCTTTAGAGGTTGTTCGTCAAGTGAGTTCCAGATTTCAGAACACTTGATATGGGTATTTTCTAGGTACAAGACTAGCATTTCCGGTAGTTGAAAATTATGTGAAAAACACATGGGCGAAATTTGGACTCAAGAAAGTGATGATGAACTCGATGGGATTTTTCTTTTTTAAGTTTGACACTGCTGATGGATTGAACAGAGTTTTGGAGAAAGGTCATTGGTTGATTAGATCGAACCCAATCTTTTTGTGTAATTGGAACCCGAATGTGAATTTAGCTAAACATGAGGTGACTAAGGTTCCGGTTTGGGTTAGAATGTAGAATATTCCACTGGTTGCGTTTTCAGAGGATGGTCTTAGCTTGATTGCTACGAAAATTGGTACTCCATTGATGTTGGATTCATATACGAGTCACATGTGCTTGGAATCTTGGGGACGTAATTCGTTTGCTAGGGCACTTATTGAGTTGGATGCGTGTAATGATTTGAAAAAGGAATTAGTTATTGGTATTCCCAACGATCAAGGAAGTGGGTTCTCTAAGTAAGTTATACATGTCGAATACGAATGGACTCCTCCTAGGTGTGCTACATGCAAAGTTTTTGGGCATTCTGACTCTCAGTGTCCGAAACAGGTAAATTTTGATAAGGAAGTTAGAGTCGACAAGGATGGATTTGAGACGGTTAAGCGTAAAGGTAAAGGAAAACAGGATGGTGGCCAGAAGCAGAAAATTGAAGGTATAAGGTTTAATAAGCCTAAACCAAATTTTGTTTATAAGCCTAAGAGTAATGTGGGTGATGTCCAGAAGAAGAAGTCCCCTGTTGATCCCAATTCTGCCTCCTCATCAGGTATTCACACGACTAATGTTTTTCATGTTCTTAGTAATTTGGATGAATCTGGTGGTGCTACGGTTTCAGATTCAGGTGATATAAATCACTTGGAAAAGGTTGACAAAGGGGAAGATGAGGATGAGAGTGATGATGATGTGATTAATGTGCATGATGAAACTGCTGATTTTATGGCACATTCTACAGGGGCAAGCACTCCTGCTATGAATGTTTCTCATGATTAATATAGCCTCATGGAATATAAGGGGTATGAACCAAACCCCAAAACAAAGTGAGGTTCGACAGGTGATTAGTGAGAATAAGCTTTCTGTTTGTGCTATTTTTGAGTCACATGTGTCTATGGATAACTTAGATAGTTTATGTGTTCGTGTCTTTAGGGGGTGGAATTGGACGTCTAATGGTAATGTTTGTAACAAAGGATCTCGAATCATTTTAGGTTGGAATCCTGATGTTGTGGATGTTATGATTATTACTCAGAAAGATCAAGTAATGCATGCTCAATTGTTTTGTAAAGCTGATAAAAATTTATTTTTTGTTCCTTTGTGTATGCGCATAATGTGTATATTCAGAGGCGCATTTTGTGGCAGAATTTACTTGCTCATAAAGTCTTTGTTAAGGATAATCCTTGGGTATTGTTAGGAGATTTTAATGCAGCTTTATTCCTAAGTGATAAGGATACTGGTTCTTCAAGAATGGATATTTCTATGCGGGAGTTTAAAGACTGTGTTGATAATCTTGGTGTAATGGATGTTAATAATTTGGGGTTGAGATTTACTTGGAATCAAAAGCCAAAAGGTAATAATGGTATACTTAAGAAGATTGATCGGATTATGGCTAATCAAGTTTTCTTATCATCATGGGTAGGAGCTTATGCTATGTTTCAGCCATACCGTTCTTCCGATCATGCCCCTGCCATGTTGTGTATTCCCAGTGCAGCAAAGTTTAAGCCGAAACCTTTTAAATTCACTAATGGTATTGTTCATAATGCCCATTTTAAGCAGGTGGTTGCTGAAAGCTGGAAAGAAGTGTTTGATGTGTATCATATGTTCCGATTGGTTAAAAAGCTGAAGATTCTGAAAAAACCACTTCGCAAACTAATATACAGTAGGGGAAATTTGCATGAAAAGGTTGATAAATTAAGGGTGGAGCTTGATGAGATCCAAAAAGTCGTGGATAAAGATCCTGCCAATGTTCAGTTTCGAGATGATCAAGCTACCCTTGTTCAAGCTTATAATGATGCATTAATTGAGGAAGAAAGATTTTTGAAGCAGAAAGCTAAAATAATTTGGTTAAGGGTGGGTGACTCGAATAATGCTTATTTTCATAAGGTTGTTAAGGCTTGCACATCTAAAAAGAGGATTGATGTTATTCTTGATTCGGCTGGTAATTGTGTAAGTAGAGATAATGTGGCTACAGTCTTTGTTGAACATTATAAAGATTTTATGGGTTCTCCGGGGCAGGTTGCTGATCTGGATACTACAGATTTATTTTCCAAGACTTTATCTCCTGATTCAGCGTTATGTATGGTTAAAGATATCACGGATGCTGAGGTAAAGGTGTCTTTATTTTTTATGGGTAACGATAAGGCTCCAGGTCCAGATGGGTTTACAGTTGAATTCTTTACTAATGCTTGGGATATAGTAGGGTCTTATTTTATTCATGCAGTTAAAGAATTTTTTGTTCAAGGTCGACTTTTGAAGGAATTGAACCACACAATTATATCTTTGTTGCCTAAGGTTGCGTCACCTAATAAGGTAACTGATTAAAGATACATGGGCTGGTGAGCGTGAATCAATCTGCTTTCATTCCGGGAAGGCGCATTTCCGATAACATTTTGATGACGCAGGAGCTGATGCATAACTATCATTTGGATAGGGGAACGCCAAGATGTGCTTTTAAAGTGGATATCCAAAAAGCATATGATACTGTGGATTGGTGTTTCTTGAAGAAGATTTTGATCGGTTTTGGTTTTGATGCTAGGATGGTTCATTGGATTATGACTTGTGTGGCTACTACCTCTTTTTCTGTTAGTATTAATTGGGTGCTTCATGGGTTTTTTGCGGGTAAGAGAGGATTGAGACAGGGTGATCCACTTTCTCCGTATTTGTTTATGCTTGTTATGGAAGTGCTTACACTTATTTTGAAAAGGAGAGTGGCATCGTCTGATAGGTTCACATTTCATCAGAAATGTGATCGGTTAGATATTATTAACCTTTGTTTTGCAGATGATTTGATTATATTCCTTCATGGTGATGTCGAGTCAGCAAAGGTTATTATGGAGTCGCTAGAGGAGTTTAAAGAAGTTTCTGGTTTAGCTCCTAGTTTACCTAAGAGCAAGGCATATTTTTGTAATGTGTTGAATCATGTAAAACTTGGTATCTTGAATGTTTTACCTTTTGAAGAAGGTACACTACCTGTAAAGTATCTTGGTGTTCCTTTGGTTTCTACGAGATTAGTTTACAGGGATTGTAAAGAGATGATTGAAAGAATCAGAAATATGGTGAACGATTGGAAGTCTAAATTTCTTTCTTTTGCGGAAAGAATTCAATTGATACAATCGGTTTTGTCGAGTATGCATGTTTACTGGTCTACGATTTTTATGCTTCCCTCTAGTGTGATTGCAGAAATCGAATAAATCTTGCGTGGTTTTCTCTGGTCTCATGGGAGCCTACAGAAAGGCCGATCTAAAGTTGCTTGGGAGGTTGTTTGTTTACCGAAAAATGAGGGTGGTCTTGGTATAAGGCGTCTCCAGGTGTTTACTATTGCCCTTATGTCTGTTCATATATGGAATTTATTGACAAGAAAGGAGTCTCTTTGGGTACAGTGGATTCATATGTACAAGATTAAAAACAGGAACTTTTAGGAGATTCCATGTCGGGGTAATATGCCATGGTTTTGGAGAAAGATGCTTCAAATTCGACCGGTAATCCGTAAATTCTTTTGGTTTTTGATTGGAAATGGTACTTGGTGTGATCTTAGTCCGTTACATGAGAAGTTATCGTCTAGGTCAATAGCTAATGCGGGTTTCCATAATGGTACTACTGTTGCACAATTGTTTTTTGAGGGTGTTTCTGTGCCTTCACATTGGAATCATGTCTTTTCTAACATTCAGGGGCCGAATTTTAATGATAGTCCTGACCGGTTAGTATGGAAAGATTGTAATGGAGTCATTCAGGAATTTTTGGTTTCAATGGTTTGGGACTGTATTCGGCCTAGATCATCGGAAGTGAACTGGTATCCTTTAGTTTGGTTTACTAATTGTATATCGAAGCATGCATTTCATCTATGGTTGGTTATGAAGGAAAAATTAAAAACGCAAGATTTGCTTCGTGTTTGGAATGTTCATGCGTCATCTCCAACAAGTTTATTATGTCCTTTGTGTGAGCTGCAACCGGATTCTCATGAACATTTGTTTTTTGAATGTTATTTTTCATGCGTCATCTCCAACAAGTTTATTATGTCCTTTGTGTGAGCTGCAACCGGATTCTCATGAACATTTGTTTTTTGAATGTTATTTTTCATCGCAGGTTTGGACTAGTATATGTGCCATGGCGAATATTGATTTCGTCTCATGCAATTGGTCTTCTGTTATTTCGCACATGCTGCCTTGTGCTAGGAGAAAAAGTGTGGATGTGATTGCTAGAAAGCTTATTCTAGCTGCTGCTGCTTACTTCATTTGGCAAGAAAGAAACAATCGTTTTTTCAGTAATACTAAAAGATCGGTTCAGCAAGTGAGTGAAGTAATTTGGGCTACGGTTGTTCTCAAGTTCTTATCTATGCGCTTCAAACAGAATAATCGTGTTGAGAAGCTGGTCCAAGATTGGAAGTTACCTATTTCATTAGTTAGTGGAATGTAAATAGGTTGTTTATAGCTTTTTTTGTATGTAACTAGTTGATTTGGTCGTTAGTGCTTGGAATGCTTGTATTCCTTGCACATTGGTTGTGGTTGTTGCCGTTTGGCGTTCTTTGTATTATGTCCGTTTGGTATTCAGCCTTACCGCCAGAACTTATTTGATATATATAAATTTAATCAGAGGTGACGGTCTTTTACCGGAAAAAAATCAAAAACTGTTATTAAGGGTAATTATGGTAAATAACTAATAATGTGACGACAGTTAATTATTACCCTAGACTTATTCAACCACTTCAACAGAAAATAATCATATCAATGTAATAATTAAACAGTAAGTGATGTGGAAATGTCCAGGTTCACTGAACTGACTGACATCAGTGAACTGGAGAAGTCAACTGAACTGAAGAAGTCCACTGAACTAAAAGGAACTGAACTGATAATGCCATCTGAACAAGCCATGTTGATTCTGCCAGCAGTGGCCCATTTCAGACAAGTCTTCACTGAACCAGTCCAGTCGCCAGTAGTGACGCTTCTCCAGTGGCAAGAGTCTCCAGTGACAACCAGCAGTAATCCACCAGTAAAGACTACCACTGAAGCGCTCCAGTGACGAGCTCCAGTCCAGTCTCCAGTAGGGATGCTCCAGATTTATGTCACCAGTTTCTAATTAATAAAGTTGTTTCAGTCACATGTTTTGTGGGCCCAATAAAGGAGTGCGCTTGACAGCTATTGATGGGATAAGAAAGGAGCGTGTGGCAACATTAAATCATAACGGTTTGTGGGTCCATGTGCAGAAGAAATATTTCTAGAAGCCCTGTATGTCCATTTTCTATTGGTTAATTAGCTAGTGTCTGTCCTTAGCACATTACAGCTTTTATTTAATTTATTATTGTATTTTCCTATTTTAGAAAATAGCATGTGGCTATAAATAGGGGCTCTTTCTCATTGTAAAAGGCAGTTGATGTTTGAATGAAATTAATAGAGCAGCCTCTATTTCTTATCCAAAATCTTCATTTACCTTTATAGATATCAGATCTTGGTGGTTTGAAGTGACCCCTTTATCTATAATTGTGGTGACTCGTTCTTTATCAATTATAGTGGTGAGGTCTTTAAATCTTCGATTTCTTTATCTGTGTTTGTGGTGGCTAGACCTTTATCAAACATAGTGGTGGGTTGGAGTGTTTCCTTTATCCCTGATTCCGGTGGCTAGTCCTTTACGAATCTTGGTGGTGGATTCTTTATCTATCATTTATTTTATTGTCTTGTTTTGTTTGTTTTGTTTCATAAAATCCAGAAAATACCAAAAATAGTCTTCCGCTGTCGTTTGTCGCGTGATCTAGGCATCAATTTGGTATCAGAGCCAGGTTTCCAAAAGGTTTCTTAATATTTTAATCCGTGGTTTTTTGTTGTTAGTTTGTTGGAGTTTGTTTGTCTTTTGTTAGATCTGCTATTGTTAGTGTCATATTGTTGAATGTTAATGGCTTTTAGAAGAAATATGACTCTAGAAGAAGCTCATAATGCTAGAAGAGATAGGCAGATTGAAGATTTGCAAGAAACACTTGGCAGAGTTATTAATCTGTTTGAAGATGGGGGTTTAAGATTTAATAGAGAACATGTTGTTGTAAGTGAAAGAGATTCTGAATCTCAAGGTCCTAGTGAGAGATCTGATAGTACACCCAGGGATTCTAGTGATTCTGATGAGTCTAATCAACCTAGGGGAAGACGAAGGAGACATAAGGATGATGACACTAAAGATATTAAGATAGATCCACTAGATTATGTTGGTTCTTCAAATCCTGGAGAATACTTTAAATGGGTTCAGGTTATGGATAGGATAATGGAGATAAAAGGCTATGATGATAAGAAAAGTTTTAAAGTTGCCATTATTAGGTTGAAAAAGTATGCTTCATCCTGGTATGACAATATGAAAGCTGAAAGAGAATACAAGGGTAAAAGTAAAATCAAGACCTGGTCCAAGCTGAAGGAAGTCATGCAGAAGAGGTTCGTTCCTCCGTCGTACAAGCAAGACCAGTATCTTCTAATGAATAATCTGAAGCAAGGCACAAAAGAAGTTGTGGAGTACATCAGAGAGTTTGAGCAACTGAAGACTCGTACTGGTGTGAAGGAAATTGAAGAGCATACTATCACCAGATTCCTTGGTGGGTTAAATGTTTCCATTACTGAGAAGATAGAATTGCAGTCCATCTGGACTTATGAAGGTGCTTGCAAACTGGCCCTTCAGATTGAAAAGCAACTAAAGAAGAAGGTTTAGTACAAGTCTTTCACTAAGATTCCTTCCAGTCCAAGTCAACAAGTTCTTAAGCCCAGTGAAACTGGTCGAAAGTCCTTCAGAGGAAAAGAGAAAGAAACTGGAGGATCAAAAGAACCAGTTGGAAGAAAATGCTTCAAGTGTCATGGCTTTGGTCACTTCCAGGCGCAGTGTCCCAACCAGCGAGCACTCACTGCCAAAGAGATTGAAAGCTTGCCAGATGTTGATACTGAAGAAGGTGAACCAGAGTATGATGACGATGAAAATGAAGAGGCATATGTAGGTGCAGATATTGGAGAAATGCTGGTAGTAAAAAGAGTAATGCATGCTGATGAAGTTGTAACTGATACTGCCCAGCGAGAGAATATCTTCCATTCCAGATGTATTGTTAAAGGCAAGGTGTGCAACCTGATCATTGATGGTGGAAGTTTTGCTAATGCTGCTTCAACTTACATGGTAGAGAAACTGGAACTGCCTACAGTAAAGAATCATTGTCCTTACAAGTTGCAATGGCTCAGTGAAGGATCTAAGGTAAAAATTAATCGACAAGTTACTATTCCTTTTCCATTGGATCTGTTTATCAAGATAAGATTGTTTGTGATGTTGTTCCTATGGATGCTTGTCATATTTTATTGGGTAGACCTTGGCTGTTTGATAATTATGTATTTCATAATGGTCGTATGAATTCTTATTCATTATTTGTAAGTGGGAAGAAGGTCACTTTGACTTCTTTGAAACCCAATGAGTTGTTGAAAATTAATAAGAAAGACCAGCCCAACAAGTCTTTATTTATGTCCCAAACTGAAGTTGAAAAAGAACTCACTAGAGGTACTTCAGTCATGATGTTACTGGTGCTTGAGCGTACTGAAGAAGGTGAACCAGAGTATGATGACGATGAAAATGAAGAGGCATATGTAGGTGCAGATATTGGAGAAATGCTGGTAGTAAAAAGAGTAATGCATGCTGATGAAGTTGTAACTGATACTGCCCAGCGAGAGAATATCTTCCATTCCAGATGTATTGTTAAAGGCAAGGTGTGCAACCTGATCATTGATGGTGGAAGTTTTGCTAATGCTGCTTCAACTTACATGGTAGAGAAACTGGAACTGCCTACAGTAAAGAATCATTGTCCTTACAAGTTGCAATGGCTCAGTGAAGGATCTAAGGTAAAAATTAATCGACAAGTTACTATTCCTTTTCCATTGGATCTGTTTATCAAGATAAGATTGTTTGTGATGTTGTTCCTATGGATGCTTGTCATATTTTATTGGGTAGACCTTGGGTGTTTGATAATTATGTATTTCATAATGGTCGTATGAATTCTTATTCATTATTTGTAAGTGTGAAGAAGGTCACTTTGACTTCTTTGAAACCCAATGAGTTGTTGAAAATTAATAAGAAAGACCAGCCCAACAAGTCTTTATTTATGTCCCAAACTGAAGTTGAAAAAGAACTCACTAGAGGTACTTCAGTCATGATGTTACTGGTGCTTGAGCGTACTGAAGAAAGGGAGTTCACTGGAGTCCCCAGTCTCCTGAAATCTCTACTGAGGGAATACACTGATGTTTTTCCTGAAGACCTACCTGAAGGTTTACCACCAGTCAGAGGAATTGAACACCAGATTGACCTGGTTCCAGGTTCATTTCTTCCAAACAAAGCTGCTTATAGATGTTCACCTACTTAAGCAAAGGAGTAGCAAAGGCAGGTAGATGAGTTGGTTGCTAAAGGTTATGTGAGAGCAAGTATGAGTCCTTGTTCAGTCCCTACTTTCCTGGTTCCAAAGAAAGATGGTTCGATGAGAATGTGTGTTGATAGCAGAGCCATTAATAATATAACTGTTAAGTATAGATATCCCATTCCCAGATTGGATGATATGCTTGATGAGTTACATGGCTCCAGTGTGTTTTCTAAAATTGATCTCAGAAGTGGTTATCATCAGATTAGAATGAAAGATGGAGATGAATGGAAGCAGAGCCATTAATAATATAACTATTAAGTATAGATATCCCATTCCCAGATTGGATGATATGCTTGATGAGTTACATGGCTCCAGTGTGTTTTCTAAAATTGATCTCAGAAGTGGTTATCATCAGATTAGAATGAAAGATGGAGATGAATGGAAGCAGAGCCATTAATAATATAACTATTAAGTATAGATATCCCATTCCCAGATTGGATGATATGCTTGATGATTTACATGGCTCCAGTGTGTTTTCTAAAATTGATCTCAGAAGTGGTTATCATCAGATTAGAATGAAAGATGGAGATGAATGGAAGACTGCATTCAAGATTAAAGGAGGCCTTTACGAGTGGTTAGTAATGCCTTTTGGATTATCTAATGCTCCTAGTACTTTCATGAGGTTAATGAATGAAGTCCTCAGACCACTTATTGGTCATTTTGTTGTTGTTTATTTTGATGATATTCTTGTATATTCAAAAACTGAAGCTGAGCATGTTAATCATTTGAGGAGTGTGTTTGATTTACTGAGAAAACACCAGTTGTATGGTAAACTGGAGAAATGTGATTTCATGGTAGAGAGTGTAATATTCCTTGGATATGTGGTGTCAAAAGAAGGTATTTCCATGGATCCTTCAAAGGTGGAAGCCATCAGATCATGGCCAGTTCCTACTACAATCACTGAAGTAAGAAGTTTTCATGGACTCGCATCTTTTTATAGAAGATTTATCAAGAATTTCTCTACTGTTGTGGCTCCAATCACTGATTGTTTGAAGAAAGGTGTGTTCGACTGGCCTAATTTAGCCCAGTTGGCATTTGAGTCCCTGAAGGAAAAGCTCAGTTCAGCTCCAGTATTATCTTTACCAGATTTCGATATGTTGTTTGAGTTAGAATGTGACGCCAGTGGAGTAGGTATTGGTGCAGTTTTAGTCCAAGCAGGACGTCCAGTGGCTTATTTCAGTGAGAAACTTAATGGTTCTAAACTGAAGTACAACACTTATGTCAAAGAATTATATGCAATCATCCGTGCTATCAATCACTGGTCACATTATCTGAAGTCTAAACAGTTTGTATTGTTTTCTGATCATGAAGCACTAAAGTTCATTAATGGTCAACATAAGCTTAACGTCAGACATGCAAAATGGGTGGAATTTTTTGCAATCTTATTCTTTTGTCTCTAAGCACAAAGCTGGAGTAACTAATGTTGTTGCTGATGTACTTTCTAGAAGATATTCATTGTTATCCATTCTGGAAGCAAGAGTTCTTGGATTTTCATTTATCAAGGAGTTGTATGCTACTGACCCAGACTTCGCTGATCGTCTCACTGAAGCTAATCAGAAAGAACCATATGTTGTTCAAGATGGTTTCTTATTCAAAAGTGGGAAGTTGTGCATTCCAAAGGGTTCCATTGGAGATTTGCTGATAAGGGAAGCACATGGAGGAGGTCTGGCTGGCCATTTTGGTATTAATAAAACTAGAGAGATCCTCACTGAACATTTGTACTGGACAAGTTTACTGAAGGATGTCCATAATATTATCAGTCGTTGTCCAGCTTGTCACCAGGTGAAAGCGACTTTTCACAAAGGATTGTATACTCCTCTTCCAGTTCCAAACCAGCCTTGGGAAGATCTTAGCATGGATTTCATTGTTGCATTGCCCAGAACTCAACGAGGTAAGGATTCAATAATGGTGGTTGTTGATCGTTTTTCAAAAATGGCACATTTTGTTCCTTGCAACACTACAAGTGATGCTTCAGCTGTGGCAAACTTATTTTTCAAGGAGATTGTTCATTTGCATGGGATTCCAAAAACAATTGTTTCAGATAGAGATGTAAAATTTCTTAAGTTATTTCTAGAAGACCTTATGGCGACTGATGGGTACCAGATTGATGTTCAGTACGTCTCATCATCCTCAAACTGATGGACAATCTGAAGTCACTAATAGAACAATTGGAATGTTGTTAAGAACATTGGTGAAGAAGACACTGAAGGATTGGGATCTGAAGCTTGCTCATGCTGGTTTGCCTTCAATAGAGCTACTAATTATTCTACCAGTAAATCACCATTTGAAGTCTGTTATGGTGTCAATCCTTTAACTCCCATCGATTTGGTTCCGTTCTCGATTGAACCAAAGGCAAGTATTGAAGCTGAAGCCAGAGCTAAAGAAATCAAGCAAATTCATCAACAAGTGAGGGCCAAAATTGAGAAGGCAAATGCAGAATATAAGGCTAGAGCGAACAAGCATCGAAAACAGCCCAGTTTTGCACTAGGTGATCTTGTTTGGGTGCACCTCAGAAAAGAAAGATTTCCAGCAAGAAGAAAGAACAAATTGATACAAAGTACTGAAGGACCATTCAAAATTCTGGAGAGATATAGTGATAATGCTTATAAGGTTGAGTTACCTGGAGATATGGCAGTTTCAAGTACATTTAATGTTGGAGGTCTGATGCCTTATATGGAAGATGAGTACCTCGAGGACTTGAGGACAAGTCCCTTTTCAGAGAGGGAGAATGATGTGGAAATGTCCAGGTTCACTAAACTGACTGACATCAGTGAACTGGAGAAGTCAACTGAACTGAAGAAGTCCACTGAACTAAAAGGAACTGAACTGATAATGCCATCTGAACAAGCCATGTTGATTTTGCCAGCAGTGGCCCATTTCAGAAAAGTCTTCACTGAACCAGTCCAGTCGCCAGTAGTGACGCTTCTCCAGTGGCAAGAGTCTCCAGTGACAACCAGCAGTAATCCACCAGTAAAGACTACCACTGAAGCGCTCCAGTGACGAGCTCCAGTCCAGTCTCCAGTAGGGATGCTCCAGATTTATGTCACCAGTTTCTATTAATAAAGTTGTTTCAGTCACATGTTTTGTGGGCCCAATAAAGGAGTGTGCCTGACAGCTATTGATGGGATAAGAGAGGAGCGTGTGGCAACATTAAATCATAACGGTTTGTGGGTCCATGTGAAGAAGGAATATTTCTAGAAGCCCTGTCTGTCCATTTTCTATTGGTTAATTAGCTAGTGGCTGTCCTTAGCACATGACAGCTTTTATTTATTTTATTATTGTATTTTCCTATTTTAGAAAATAGCATGTGGCTATAAATAAGGGCTCTTTCTCATTGTAAAAGGCAGTTGATGTTTGAATGAAATTAATAGAGCAGTCTCTATTTCTTATCCAAAATCTTCATTTACCTTTATAGATCTCAGATCTTGGTGGTTTGAAGTGACCCCTTTATCTATAATTGTGGTGACTCGTTCTTTATCAATTATAGTGGTGAGGTCTTTAAATCTTCGATTCCTTTATCTGTGTTTGTGGTGGCTAGACCTTTATCAAACATAGTGGTGGGTTGGAGTGTTTCCTTTATCCCTGATTCCGGTGGCTAGTCCTTTACGAATCTTGGTGGTGGATTCTTTATCTATCATTTATTTTATTGTCTTGTTTTGTTTGTTTTGTTTCATAAAATCTAGAAAATACCAAAAATAGTCTTCCGCTGTCGTTTGTCGCGTGATCTATGCATCAGTAAGATACATGCACCTTTTCTCAAAAGCTTGGTAATCAAATATCCTGCAAAATAAAATCAAAGTTTCCGGATCCTATTTTCAAGGCCCAAGATCCTTAGAGACGAAGATATTTGAGCAAAGGTTAATAAATATATTCAAAGATAATTATCGATCTTTTAAATAATTAAATATTTATCAATCTTCCGGAATACTCTACCGCTATAGTTAAAAAGTAAGTGGTTAGTTACGCGGCACGTATCAAGTGAAGTTACTGCGGCGTATATATTAGGTTAAAGTTTTTCTCTTTCTTAATTATATACTTTTCACCGTTCATATCGCCTCACATTTTCTCTCAAGGTAATCTCTCTTCTTTTCACTTTCTTTTCATAATGTCTCTTGAATCTTCTTCCGCCATAGAGATTAGTGATTTCATGGAAACAAATGTTATTGATGATAATATTTTTAGTGGGATTCATATTTTGAACGTGTTAAACAGTATTTCCCCAAAGGTGCAATCTTTAGGGCTCCAAATCCTAAACTAAAAATTGACCTAGCTTCTGATGTTTGGATAGGATTCCCTGAATATCCCTTTAGGCATTTGAAATTAAGTTTCCCCTTTCCGAGTTTCATTACTCGGTTTTTCAAGTCAACGATGATTTCCTATGGTCAAGCTAGTCCTATGCTTTGGAGAATCTTATTTGTGTTGAATGACCTAATAACCAGTAAAAATCTAGAACTTAGGGTTCCAGACTTGAGTATAGTTTATAATTTAACAACCTTCGGTTCTGGATTTTACATCCTCAAAGTAAGAGATAGGAATAAGCGTTTGATTGGTGAAGTAACTCAGAACGATGATGCTTGGAAAACCAAATTCTTTTTTGTCAAAAGAAGTTCACTCCCTGTAGGCAACTCTTCCTCCTTCTTGGGTTGCTGGAGGTAAGATTGTTGAGTCTTTTTATAAAATCGTTTAATTATGTCTTAATTCTCTATATGTAGATATGATATATTTTCTTTTATCCGTAGCAAAACTGAAGGCTTCAAAGGACAAAGCGGCTCAAAAGAGGATCAACAGTTTCTTTGAGTTGGATAAAGAAGAGAGGAATTTTGGGCGGTACATTCTCAAATCTGCATCTTCAAACAAGACCAGCGACGACACAATGGATGACACTACTGCGTAATCTGCTCCGGCGAAGAAAAGCTCCCCCTCAGATGATTTTGGTGATCAAGGGTTGTTCGATATGAGCGAAACACCAAAAGCTCCATCAGCGCGTCGTTCTACTCTATCTAACACTCGTGCCAGCAAGAAGCTCAAGACTGAACCAGGATTGAAAGCTGAAACAGGGGTGAAAACTAATCCCGGAACAAAGGCTTGATAGATTTAACTGGAAAGAAGGCTCCTATGCTCAAGGTTCAGGATCCTATGTGTTTTGGTCAAAAATTACCCAAGATAATCAACCTTGAAGACTTAGATTAATTATGTAACCAAACTTTCGTTCGTGAGGTTAAGGGCTTGTAAAATATGTTGAGTTTCAAAGATGCGTGTTAAAGAAACGATTTGCTTAAAAAGATGTCGACTAAACAAGGAAATAAACGACAAAGATAATCGTAAATAAAGAACTTACACGTATCAAGATAATGCCAAGAACATAATGTAATGCTAATTATAATGAAGATCTAATAATTAACAAAATAAAAGTAAAGATAAGGGAACAAGAACATCGAGATTTGTTGACGAGGAAAAGCCCTTAATCCTTATGGATCGCCGGCACAAAAACCCCGGGAGGAAACAATCGTCCCTGCCTTTGTTTTCTTATTAATTATTGTTAAAATGATTACAATGGTGGAATTCGGTTGATCGATATTGCTAAGTGTGAGAATAAAGATGAGAGGATCGAGAGTAGTGTGTGTGAATACAAGTATGTAGTGTAGTAACAAGTGAGTAAAAGATAACCTAAATCGATCAGCCTCATTCGTTTATATAGACTGCTATGGGTGAAATTTCAAGTACCAATATCTTGAAAGCTTAAGATCTTGACACATCAGGATCTTGACATAGGTAAATATTCTGATAACTTATTAATATTTTGCTAACGTTATGTTTCAATTGTTATTATCATTTCCACATGAGTTAAGCATGCAGATTCCAGAATATTCGATATAAGGCTATGAAAAATATCTCTAACGGTATAAAAAGCAAAGTCGCACATGGAACAATTCATCAACACGCAAAGAAGACTTGGTCTGCCAGTATAATCGGACTTCAAGTTGATTTCAGCATGAGAAAAATACTTCAACGTTCATTTGACCAAGCGAGATATTCTCCAACGTTCAATTATGGAAGACCTGGAAGATCCCTACAAACTCGCGTAGTTAGTTAGTGTCTAGGTCTATATAAATGAAGGAGGCTGATCGATTTAAGATAACTTTAGCTCACTTACTTCATGCTTGTATTCACACACACTGCTCTCTATATTCTCATCTCTATTCTCACACTTAGCAATATCGATCAACCGAATTCCACCATTGTAATCATTTTTAACAACCATTAATAAGAGAACAAAGCAGGGACGATTGCTTCCTCCCGGGGTTTTTATGCCGGCGTTCCATAACGGATTAAGGGCTTTTCCTCGATAACAAATCTCGGTGTTCTTGTTCCTTACCTTTACTTTATTTCGTTAATTACTAGATCTTTACTATAATTAGCATTACTTATTGTTCTTTGCATTATTTCGATATACGTTATTCTATTTTCGATTATATTTGTCCTTCAATCCTTGTTCAGTCGACATACTTCTTTAACAAAATCTTTCCTTAATACGCATCTTTGAAACTCAACATATTTTACAAGCCCTTAACCTCACGAACAAAAGTTTGGTTACATAATTAATCTAAGTCTTCAAGGTAGATTATCTTGGGTAATTTTTGACCAAAACAATTTGGCGCCCACCGTGGGGCAAAAGGTGCTTTCAATCAATTAAAGAATTTTCAATTTTTATCAAAGAAAACCAATTTTCCGAAATTAATTCCGAAAATGTCGACTCAACCAACTAATTCTTCACAAAATGCTCTTGCTGTTTCTTCTTCTATAATGGGTCATTCTGCAGGAAATAATTCGTATCGAAGGAACAGAAATAACACGACACGAATCCCGAATCAAAACAAAGATAAAGGACCTGCTGATCAGGCCAATGACTTCAATGATGTTGGAGACGTTCCGGCGGGAAATTCGTCTCAATTGAACACTGGATCTGGCCGAGCAAAACGATCGAGCTTTTATAATTCTGAGGGCTATCCAGACCCATTTAATATTGGATCTAGAGATGCTACTCAAAATATTAATTCTGATGAAATTCCTAACCTATTTACTAATTTGCAGAATATCAATGATACAATTAAAACAAATCAGGAGTTTAATCAAGCTCAGTTTAGCATCTTGGAGTCCAGAATTTCAGAAAATGGACCATCATTCACTCCAAGAAACCTATTTTCAACTCCAAGAGCATCTGCAGCCCCTGGATCTGCACCACAAAGCACGTCATTCCCAACTGCAACTCCGAATTTTGGGAGCAATATTCCACAAAATACTCAGGCTGCTGGGACATCTGCGACCATGGGTGCAGGTTTACATAATTCTAATAATTTTACTTGTTCGTTTGGTTTTACAAATTCATCGCAGGGTCAAGCACCAAACGAATATACCGCAAGGGAGTTTCAAAGGCTCAAAGATATGATCTCTAGCGTTCCTGGATTCTGTAATCCAATTCCGTAGGTCAACCTAGCATCCTACCTTATCAACAGATATGGTGATAGAATCGCTAACGTGGAGATCCCAAAGAAGTTTCAAGTTCCAAATATGAAGCCATACGATGGAACTACAGATCCTCAAGAGCATATAGCACTATATTTGGAGAAAATGGAGACTGTGCCCATTCCCTTCAAATTTAAAGGAAGTAGAAGGTCAGCAACCACCGATCTATTATGTAAGTAAAAGTTTAATCGATGCTGAAACCAGGTACTCTCATCTCGAAAAACTTATACTAGCATTAGTTTTGGCATCTACTAAACTTAGACATTATTTTGAAACGCATACTATACATGTTAAGACTAATTATCCTATAAAGTGCGTGCTAAGAAAACCTGAAGTGTCTGGTAGAATGGCTAAGTGGTCTGTGAAATTAAGTGCTTTTAACTTAATTTATGAACCTAGGACTGCTATAAAATCCCAAGCTATAGTTGACTTTGTGGCTGATTTTAGTACCGATTTACAGCCTGAAGTAGATTTAGAAGTCAAAATGTTAGAAGAAGCTACTGAAAAATGGACTCTATATTGATGGTGCAGCTAATGTTAAAGGAATAGGATTAGGTATTGTACTAAAATCGCCACACGGGGATATCATACCCTAAGCAGTGAATTGTTATTTTATAGCCACTAATAATGAAGCGGAATATTAAGCTTTAATATCTGGTATGCAATTAGCTAAGGATATGAACATTAGAAATCTTAAGGTATATGTAGATTTATTACTATTAGCTAATCATTTTAATGGAACTTATGTTGCGAAAGGTGAATCCAGTTTCTTTCTCTTTGCCTCTGAAGGATTTCTGGACAGTTTCAGTAAATCTGGGAACTGGTTGACTAGTAACTGGTTGACTTGCACTGGTAGGAACCTTACTGAATGACTTGTACGGAACCTTCTTCTTCAGTTGTCTTTCAATCTGGATAGCCATCTTGCATGCACCTTCATATGTCCAGATAGGCTGTAATTCAATCTTCTCAGTGATGGCAGCGTTCAGACCACCAAGAAATCTGGCAATAGTGTGCTCTTCAGTCTCATTCACACCAGTTCTGGTCTTCAGATGCTCAAACTCTCTAATGTACTCCACAACTTCCTTGGCTCCTTGCTTCAGATTGTTCATCAGTAGATACTGATCTTGCTTGTACGACTGGGGAACAAACCTCTTCTGCATAACCTCCTTCAGTTTGGACCAGGTCTTGATTTTACTTTTGCCCTTGTACTCTCTTTCAGATTTCATGTTATCATACCAAGATGAAGCATATTTCTTAAGTTTAATAATGGCAACTTTGAAACTTTTTCTATCATCATAACCCTTTATTTCCATTATTCTGTCCATCACCTGGACCCATTCAAAATACTCTTCTGGGCTAGATGACCCATTAAAATCTGGTGGATCTATCTTAATATCCCTAGTATCATTATCCTTATGCCTCCTACGCCTTTCTCTGGGATGTGATTCATCAGAATCACTAGAGTGTCTAGGATTACTATCAGATCTTTCACTAGGGCCTTGAGATTCAGAATCTCTTTCACTGGCAACAACATTTTCTCGATTAAATCGTAAACCACCATCTTCTAACATATGAACAACTCTACCAAGTGCTTCTTGTAGATCTTCAATTTGCCTATTTCTCCTAGCATTATTAGCTTCATCTAACGTCATATTTCTTCTAAAAGCCATTTATATTCAACAAACAATAAATCTATACTAGCAACAACTAGATCTAAACAACCAACAAACAGATCTGACTAAATCGAAATGAGATCTAGACAAACAATACCCTAACGGACAAAAAGATTAAGAAACCTTTTTAAACCTGGCTGGCTCTGATACCAAATTTGATGCGTAAATCACGCGACAAACGACAGCGGAAGACTATTTTTGGTATTTTCTGGATTTTATATGAAACAAACAATAAAACAAGACAATAAAATTAAAATGATAGATAAAAGAATCCACCACCAAGATTCGTAAAGGCCAAGCCACCGGAATCAAGGATAAAGGAAACACTCCGCCCCACCACTACAATCGATAAAGGTCTAGCCATCACGATTATAGATAAAGGAAACCGAAGATTAAAAGACCTCACCACAATATTTGATAAAGAACAAGTCACCACAAATATTGATAAAGGGGTCACTCCTAACCACCAAGATCAAAAGATCTCTAAAGGTAAAAGAAGATTTTTGTAAAAAATAGAGACTGCTCTATTAATTTCATTCAACATCAACTGCTTTACAATGAGAGATAAAACCTCTATTTATAGCCACATGCTCTACCTAGGAATTAACGACAAAATAATAAAATAATACATAAAAGTTGTCACGCGCTAAGCCACTAATCAATTTGGACCAACAGAAATGGACAATTTGGTCTTCAAGAATTATTCCCCTGCAAGTGGTCCCACAATACCGTTAGTCACACGCTCCTTCCTTGACAGCTGTCATTCTTTCTTTATTGGACCCACAGACATAGGACTTCAGTGGGGACTTTATTATCTGGACACTGGAACATAAATCTGGAGATAAAATATCTGGACCCTTACTGGAGATAATATTTGGAGCACTTCACTGGTGGTCTTCAGTAGTGGTTACTGGACCATTTTTCTGGAGCAGTCATTTGGAGCGCTTTACTGGAGAGCTTCACTGGTGGACTACCAGAATTGGTTACTGGTGAAACTTGCCACTGGAGGAGTGTTACTACTGGCGACTGGATTTGTTCAGAAAAGACTTGTTTCAAATGGGCCACTGCTGGCAGAATCAGCATGGCTTGTTCAGATGGCATGATCAGCTCAGTTTCCTTCAGTTCAGTGGATTTCTTCAGTTCTCTGGGTTCCTCCAGTTCAGTGAACCTGGACACTTCCGCATCATTCTCCCCCTCTGAAAAAAGACTTGTCCTCAAGTCTTCGAGGTACTCATCCTCCAGATAAGGCATCAGATCTCCCACATTAAACGTGCTAGAAACTGCCATATCTCCAGGTAATTCAACCTTGTAAGCATTATCGCCATATCTCTCCAGGATCTTGAACGGACCTTCAGCTCTGGGCATCAGTTTACTCTTTCTCTTCGCTGGAAACCTTTCTTTCCTCAGATGTACCCACACAAGATCACCTGGTGAAAAACTGGGCTGCTTTTTATTCTTGTTTGCTCTGGACTTGTAACTGGCATTTGCCTTCTCTATTCTGGCCTTCACTTCTCCATGAATTTTCTTTATTTCTTTTGCTCTGGTTTCAGCTTCAATGCTTGCTTTTGGTTCAATCGAAAATGGAATTAAATCAATGGGAGTCAGTGGATTGACACCATAGCAGATTTCAAATGGGGATTTACTGGTAGAATAGTTAGGAGCTCTGTTGAAAGCAAACTCAGCATGAGCAAGCTTCAGATCCCAATCTTTCAGTGTCTTCTTCACCAGTGTTCTCAATAACATGTCAATTGTTCTGTTCGTTACTTCAGTCTGTCCATCAGTCTGAGGATGGTGAGACGTACTGAACAACAATCTGGTACCCATTAATCTCCATAGAGTCTTCCAGAAATAACTCAGAAACTTCACATCTCGATCTGACACAATTGTCTTTGGAATTCCATGCAATCTGACAATCTCTTTAAAGAATAAATTCGCTACTGTTGAAGCATCATTGGTTGTGTTACAAGCAATAAAATGTGCCATCTTTGAAAATCGATCAACAACCACCATTATTGAATCTTTTCCCCTCTGGGTTCTGGGCAGTGCAACAATAAAATCCATACTGAGATCTTCCCATGGTTGGCTCGGAACTGGAAGAGGAGTATACAAACCCTTGTGAAAAGTCGTCTTGGCCTGGTGACAAGTTGGGCAGCGACTGATAATATTCTGGACGTTCTTTAGGAGACTTGGCCAGTAGAAATGTTCAGTCAAGATCTCTCCAGTTTTGTTGATTCCAAAATGACCAGCTAGACCTCCTCCATGTGCTTCTCTTATCAGTAAATCTCTAATCGAACCTCTGGGAATGCACAATTTGCCATTCTTAAATAAGAAACCATCTTGTACAGTAAATGGTCCTTTCTGATTAGCTTCAGTGAACTTTTCAGAAAAATCTGGGTCTGCAGAATATAACTCTTTTATAAATGAAAACCCCAGCACTATTGCTTCCAGGATAGACAACAGTGAATATCGTCTGGAAAGCGCGTCAGCAACAACATTACAAACTCCAGCTTTATGTTTTGAAACAAATGAATAAGACTGTAAGAATTCTACCCATTTGGCATGTCTGGCATTAAGCTTGTGCTGACTGTTTATAAACTTCAGTGCTTCGTGATCCAAGACAAACTGCTTTGGCTTCAGATAATGTGACCATTGAGTGATAGCACGAATAATTGCATAAAATTCTTTATCATAAGTACTATACTTCAGTTTAGAGCCATTGAGCTTTTCACTGAAATATGCAACTGGACGCCCTGCTTGTACCAGAACTGCACCAATACCTACCCCACTTGCATCACATTCTAGCTCGAACAACATATCAAAATCTGGTAAGGATAAGACTGGAGCTGAACTGAGCTTATCCTTCAGTGCTTTAAACGCCAGTTGGGCTGAACTCGGCCAGTTGAACACACCTTTCTTCAGACAGTCAGTAATTGGAGCTACAACTGTAGAGAAATTCTTGATAAATCTTCTATAAAATGACGCCAGTCCATGAAAACTTCTTACTTCAGTGATTGTGGTTGGAACTGGCCATGATCTGATGGCATCAACCTTAAAGGGATCCATAGAAATTCCTTCTTTTGAAACAACATATCCCAGAAATATCACTCTCTACCATAAAATCACATTTCTCCAGTTTGCCATACAACTGGTGTCTTCTCAGCAGTTCAAATACCTTCTTCAGATGGCTAACATGTTCAGCTTCAGATTTTGAATACACCAGAATATCATCAAAGTAAACAACAACAAACTGTCCAATGAGTGGTCTGAGAACTTCATTCATCAGTCTCATGAAAGTACTGGGAGCATTAGATAAGCCAAAAGGCATAACTAAACATTCATACAAACCTCCCTTGATTTTGAAAGCAGTTTTCCACTCATCTCCATCTTTCATCCTTATCTGGTGATAGCCACTTCTGAGATCGATCTTTGAAAATACTTTGGAGCCATGTAACTCATCAAGCATATCATCCAATCTGGGAATGGGATACCTATACTTAATGGTTATATTGTTGATGGCCCTGCTATCAACACACATTCTCATCGTACCATCTTTCTTTGGGACCAGGAGAGCTGGCACTAAACAAGGACTCATGCTTTCTCTGACATAACCTCTGGCAACCAACTCATCTACTTGCCTCTGCAACTCTTTAGCTTCATTGGGTGAACACCTATAAGCAGCTTTGTTTGGCAGAACTGACCCTGGAACCAAGTCAATCTGGTGCTCAATTCCTCTTACTGGTGGCAAACCTTCAGGTAGGTCTTCTGGGAAAACATCAGTGAATTCCTTCAGTAAAGTCTTCAGGAGACTGGGGACACCAGTAAACTCCTTCTCTTCAGATTTTTCTACGACCAGTAACATCATAACTGGAGAGCCTTCAGATAACTCTTCTTCGACTTCAGCTTGAGATAAAAACAAAGGCTTACTAGGCTGGTCTTTCTTGACTTTCATCAGTTCATTAGGCTTCAAAGAAGTCAGTGTGACCTTCTTTCCACTTATACTCAAAGAATACGAGTTCATTCGACCATCATGAAGAACATAATTATCAAATAACCATGGTCGACCCAATAAAATATGACAAGCATCCATAGGTACAACATCACAAATAATTTTGTCTTGATAAACTGATCCAATTGAAAACGGAATAGTAACTTGACGATTAACTTTTACCTCTGATCCTTCATTGAGCCATTGCAACTTGTAAGGTCGAGGGTGCTTAACTGTAGGTAGCGCCAGTTTCTCTACCATGTAAGTTGAAGCAGCATTAGCACAACTCCCACCATCAATGATCAGATCACAAACTTTTCCTTTGACTGTGCATCTGGAGTGAAAAATGTTCTCCATCTAGGCAGTATCAGTGGTAACTTCATCAGCATGCATCACTCTTCTGACAACCAACGTTTCTCCAACATCTGCACCAACATAAGACTCTTCATCTTCTTCTTCATCTTCATCATACACTGGCTCACCTTCTTCAGTGTCGACATCTGGTAAACATTCAATTTCTCTGGCAGTCAAGGCTCTTTGATTAGGACACTGGGCCTGGAAGTAACCAAAGCCATGGCACTTGAAACATTTTCTTCCAACTGGTTCTTTCGTTCCTCCAGTTTCTTTCTCTTTGCCTCTGAAGGATTTCTGGACAGTTTCCGTAAATCGGGAAACTGGTTGACTGGTAACTGGTTGATTTGCACTGGTAGGAACCTTACTGAATGACTTGTACGGAACCTTCTTCTTCAGTTGTCTTTCAATCTGGATAGCCATCTTGCATGCACCTTCATATGTCCAGATAGGCTGTAATTCAATCTTCTCAGCGATGGCAGCGTTCAGACCACCAAGAAATCTGGCAATAGTGTGCTCTTCAGTCTCATTCACACCAGTTCTGGTCTTCAGATGCTCAAACTCTCTAATGTACTCCACAACTTCCTTGGCTCCTTGCTTCAGATTGTTCATCAGTAGATACTGATCTTGCTTGTACGACTGGGGAACAAACCTCTTCTGCATAACCTCCTTCAGTTTGGACCAGGTCTTGATTTTACTTTTGCCCTTGTACTCTCTTTCAGATTTCATGTTATCATACCAAGATGAAGCATATTTCTTAAGTTTAATAATGGCAACTTTGAAACTTTTTCTATCATCATAACCCTTTATTTCCATTATTCTGGTCATCACCTGGACCCATTCAAAATACTCTTCTGGGTTAGATGACCCATTAAAATCTGGTGGATCTATCTTAATATCCCTAGTATCATTATCCTTATGCCTCCTACGCCTTTCTCTGGGATGTGATTCATCAGAATCACTAGAGTGTCTAGGATTACTATCAGATCTTTCACTAGGGCCTTGAGATTCAGAATCTCTTTCACTGGCAACAACATTTTCTCGATTAAATCGTAAACCACCATCTTCTAACATATGAACAACTCTACCAAGTGCTTCTTGTAGATCTTCAATTTGCCTATCTCTCCTAGCATTATTAGCTTCATCTAACGTCATATTTCTTCTAAAAGCCATTTATATTCAACAAACAATAGATCTATACTAGCAACAACTAGATCTAAACAACCAACAAACAGATCTGACTAAATCGAAATGAGATCTAGACAAACAATACCCCAACGGACAAAAAGATTAAGAAACCTATTTAAACCTGGCTCTGATACCAAATTTGATGCGTAAATCACGCGACAAACGACAGCGGAAGACTATTTTTGGTATTTTCTGGATTTTATATGAAACAAACAATAAAACAAGACAATAAAATTAAAATGATAGATAAAAGAATCCACCACCAAGATTCGTAAAGGCCAAGCCACCGGAATCAAGGATAAAGGAAACACTCCGCCCCACCACTACAATCGATAAAGGTCTAGCCACCACGATTATAGATAAAGGAAACCGAAGATTTAAAGACCTCACCATAATATTTGATAAAGAACAAGTCACCACAAATATTGATAAAGGGGTCACTCCTAACCACCAAGATCAAAAGATCTCTAAAGGTAAAAGAAGATTTTTGTAAGAAATAGAGACTGCTCTATTAATTTCATTCAACATCAACTTCTTTAAAATGAGAGATAAAACCTCTATTTATAGCCACATGCTCTACCTAGGAATTAACGACAAAATAATAAAATAATACATAAAAGTTGTCACGCGCTAAGCCACTAATCAATTTGGACCAATAGAAAATGGACAGCGTGGGCTTCTAGAATTATTCCCCTGCAAGTGGTCCCACAATACCGTTAGTCACACGCTCCTTCCTTGACAACTGTCATTCCTTCTTTATTGGACCCATAGATATAGGACTTCAGTGGGGACTTTATTATCTGGACACTGGAACATAAATCTGGAGATAAAATATCTGGACCCTTACTGGAGATAATATTTGGAGCACTTCACTGGTGGTCTTCAGTAGTGGTTACTGGACCATTTGTCTGGAGCAGTCATCTGGAGCGCTTCACTAGAGAGCTTCACTGGTGGACTACCAGAATTGGTTACTAGTGAAACTTGCCACTGGAGGAGTGTTACTACTGGCCACTGGATTTGTTCAGAAAAGACTTGTTTGAAATGGGCCACTGCTGGCAGAATCAGCATGGCTTGTTCAGATGGCATGATCAGCTCAGTTTCCTTCAGTTCAGTGGATTTCTTCAGTTCCCTGGGTTCCTTCAGTTCAGTGGATTTCTTCAGTTACCTGGGTTCCTCCAGTTCAGTGAACCTGGACACTTCCGCATCAAGAATACTGAAGATGATGCTTTAGCGAACCTAGGATCAACACTTAAGATGTCACCAGATACTAAAATTCCGATAATTCATGTATTATATCCTGCTATAGAAAAAGAACCAACCGATATATTAGCTATTCAAGATAAAGAAACTGAAAATTCTTGGGACAATCAAAATTCATGGATTACACCAATAATTGAATATATAAATAATGGGACAATACCTAAAGATGAAAACCCAAAGGCCTTTTGCATGAAAACAACACATTATTCTATGATCAGTGGTATTTTGTATAGAAAATCTCTTGCAGGACCATATCTTAGATGCTTAGACTATCCTGAGACCAATGAGGTTCTTAAAGATATACATGAAGGAGAATTTGGAAATCACACAGCTGGAAGATCTTTATATTAAAAGATCTTAAGAACAGGCTATTATTGGCCTACAATGAAGCATGATGCTGAAGAGTATGCGAAGAAATGCGATGCTTGTCAAAGGCATAGCAACATTTATCATCAGCCTGCAGAACCCATGTATCCAGTCTTATCACCTTGGCCATTCATGAAATGGGGAATGGATATTGTTGGGCCGATGACGGAATCTTCAGCTGGGAAGAAATATTTTTTGGCAATGACAGATTATTTCTCAAAATGGATTGAAGCTGAAGCATACGCCAAGATCCATGAATCACACGTTATATCTTTCATTAAAAGGAACATATTGACAAGGTTTGGAGTACCAGCGGAGATTATTTGTGACAATGGATCGCAATTTATTGGAAAGAAAACTACAAACTTTTGTGAGAGATGGGGCATCAAGATGATTACTTCTACTCCAGTCCATCCACAAGCTAATGGTCAGGCGGAATCGAGCAATAAAATTATTATGAATAATTTAAAGAAAAGGCTGGGACAAGCGAAGGGAAAATGGGCTGAAGAATTACCATTTGTCTTGTGGGCTGATCGAACAACTTCGAAAAGTGCCACTGGACAAACTCCATTTTCACTTGTCTTTGGAGCTGAAGCAGTTCTGCATACTGAAATGGACTTACCTACTGCCAGAGTTAATTTATTAACTTGTGAGAAGAATAAAGAATTACTGCTTGAAGATCTAGAAGTTGTAGATGAACTAAGAGAAAGAACCAGAATAAGGATAGCAGCTTATCAACAACGGATCGCTAAGTCTTACAACAAAAATTTGAGATTAAGACGATTCCAAGTTGGTGATTTAGTTCTCAAGAAAGTTTTAGCCAAACCAGATGGCAAATTAAACCCAAAATGGGAAGGTCCTTATTTGATCGAGGCTGAGGCTGGAAAAGGATCTTATTGGCTTCAAGATCTACAAGGTACTTTAGTTCCAAGAGCTTGGAACGCCATACATCTCAAAACTTATCACGTGTAATTTATTTTGTCTTTAGACAAATTCAGGTATGATTTCTTATCTTTCCTTTTTCTTTTATTTCCTTTTTTATTATTTTTTTCAAGATAATGATACTGACTTGAGCGTCGGAGTGGCGTTAGCCAAATGGCTAACGTCAGTTTCTAAGAATTTACTTTGTAGACTTTGAAGAACTATCAACATCAACAAACACATGCATTACAACGTGGAACAAGGTCTTCACCTTTTGGCTTTCACGCCAACTTTTGGTTGAAGGTTTTCACCTTCTCTTAAAATCGCCAGTGTCGCACGTTAATTAATTTCACGGTTGAAGGGTTAAATTCCAAGGTCGTCGAAATTAATTATGTTGGTTGTCGGTGTTACCATCGATCTCCCGAATTGGCTAACCACGCCACCCATTACACAAACACACGAAATGGCTAACCACGCCTCCCATGCAAGTTCAAGATATGGAGACACCCTCTAGATCTTGAACACCAATGTCCCTAAGTGAATCTTAAAATTAAGAATCCCATTCTTAATTTTAATCCCCTCCAAAAAATCAACTTAGTCCCACACACATATTATTTTAATGCAGGAATAAGTGGGGACTCACAGTCATTAAAGATACTGCAAGCTAGGGATCATAGCCTATAAGTGGAGTCTAAGATATACATCAAAGGTGCATGTATCTTACTCTTTAATTACTGCGCTAATTTGATTACTCACTGTTTAAGTAGTCGAGTAAGTCAAGGTTAATTATTACCTGACATATGACATCATCTAGATATTAGTCATTTACCATTTTTACCCTTAATAACATTTTTGCTTTTCGGGTTCAAAACAAAATGGATCAAAAGAAAGATTTCATTCATCTTATATTTACAAAAAACCACCCGAAAGCAGTTTTTACAACCATGATTGATCATACCAGACCAATTTCTCCCCTTCTAAACATTGTTATTTTACGATACACATCCCCTACCGATTCAGATTCCTAACAAACAAAAGAGTCTAAAAATATGGGCTCTGGCCTTTTCATCATATCCTTCATCGCCCATACAACACAAAGTCACCTACAAAAGAACATCCCAGTAGACTGAAGGATTTGTTTCCCTCAGCCTTTCCAGGCTAGACTTCATCCTACCCAACTCATCTCTTGTGTTCTTGAGTTCCTCCTGAGTCGAACCAAGTTCAATGTAGAGATCTCGCAAGGCATTGTTCAGAACTCTGATCTTGGCCTCTAAACCATTCTTCACTTCCAAACCCATTTCTTTCTCTATCTCAATAGATAAGACTTAATCAGGCCTTGCATTGTCTCTATGATTTCATCATTCAACTTATCTTTAGCGATTTGTTGCTTCTCGAGTTCAGTAAGAGACTGAAATATAATGCAAAGATAAGTTAGAAGAAATAAGAAAACAACTTTAGCCTCGCTCAAATGGACCAGGTTAGCTCGCTATGGGATGACATTAGGCAATGGCTGATCCAGAGAGCCAACTTAAACTCAGCAAAGTCAGTCATTGGTAAACTCTTAGTAGCGGCTACGGCTTACTTTATATGGCAAGAAAGGAATTACCGGTTGTTCTCCAATAAAGCAAGACCAATCCCCCAGATTTGTGACTTGGTGGCATCTTTTGTTCGCATCAAGTTAGTAACTATGCGCTTCAAGAACACTTCTCAGGTGAATCAATTTGTTGAAGCTTGGAATCTGCCACGAGACCTTGTGGTATATCAACAACCTCGGCGCTAAAGATATAGTGTTTATATATGTTCTTTGAACCACGTCATGTTGGTTATGTTTAGCTAACATGAGTTAAGCATGCAGATTCCAGAATATTCGATATAAGGCTATGGAAAATATCTCTAACGGTATAAAAAGCAAAGTCGCACATGGAACAATTCATCAACACGCAAAGAAGACTTGGTCTGCCAGTATAATCGGACGTCAAGTTGATTTCAGCATGAGAAAAATACTTCAACGTTCAGTTGACCAAGCAAGATATTCTCCAACGTTCAATTATGGAAGACCTGGAAGATCCCTACAAACGCGCCTAGTTAGTTAGTGTCTAGGTCTATATAAATGAAGGAGGCTGATCGATTTAAGATAACTTTGGCTCACTTACTTCACACTTGTATTCACACACACTGCTCTCTATATTCTCATCTCTATTCTCACACCTAGCAATATCGATCAACCGAATTCCACCATTGTAATCATTTTTAACAACCATTAATAAGAGAACAAAGCAGGTACGATTGCTTCCTCCCGGGGTTTTTATGCCGGCGATCCATAACGGATTAAGGGCTTTTCCTCGATAACAAATCTCGGTGTTCTTGTTCCTTACCTTTACTTTATTTCGTTAATTACTAGATCTTTACTATAATTAGCATTACTTATTGTTCTTTGCATTATTTCGATATACGTTATTTTATTTTCGATTATATTTGTCCTTCAATCCTTGTTCAGTCGACATACTTCTTTAACAAAATCTTTTCTTAATACGCATCTTTGAAACTCAACATATTTTACAAGCCCTTAACCTCACGAACAAAAGTTTGGTTACATAATTAATCTAAGTCTTCAAGGTAGATTATCTTGGGTAATTTTTGACCAAAACAATTTGGCGCCCACCGTGGGGCAAAAGGTGCTTTCAATCAATTAAAGATTTTTCAATTTTTATCAAAGAAAACCAATTTTCCGAATTTAATTCCGAAAATGTCGACTCAACCAACTAATTCTTCACAAACTGCTCCTGCTGTTTCTTCTTCTATGATGGGTCATTCTGCAGGAAATAATTCGTATCGAAGGAACAGAAATAACACGACACGAATCCCGAATCAAAACAGAGATAAAGGACCTGCTGATCAGGCCAATGACTTCAATGCTGTTGGAGACGTTCCGGCGGGAAATCTGTCTCAATTGAACACTGGATCTGGCCGAGCGGAACAATCGAGCTTTTATAATTCTGAGGGCTATCCAGACCCATTTAATATTGGATCTAGAGATGCTGCTCAAAATATTAATTCTGATGAAATTCCTAACCTATTTACTAATTTACAGAATATCAATGATACAATTAAAACAAAATCTTTTCTTAATACGCATCTTTGAAACTCAACATATTTTACAAGCCCTTAACCTCACGAACAAAAGTTTGGTTACATAATTAATCTAAGTCTTCAAGGTAGATTATCTTGGGTAATTTTTGACCAAAACAATTTGGCGCCCACCGTGGGGCAAAAGGTGCTTTCAATCAATTAAAGATTTTTCAATTTTTATCAAAGAAAACCAATTTTCCGAATTTAATTCCGAAAATGTCGACTCAACCAACTAATTCTTCACAAACTGCTCCTGCTGTTTCTTCTTCTATGATGGGTCATTCTGCAGGAAATAATTCGTATCAAAGGAACAGAAATAACACGACACGAATCCCGAATCAAAACAGAGATAAAGGACCTGCTGATCAGGCCAATGACTTCAATGCTGTTGGAGACGTTCCGGCGGGAAATCTGTCTCAATTGAACACTGGATCTGGCCGAGCGGAACAATCGAGCTTTTATAATTCTGAGGGCTATCCAGACCCATTTAATATTGGATCTAGAGATGCTGCTCAAAATATTAATTCTGATGAAATTCCTAACCTATTTACTAATTTACAGAATATCAATGATACAATTAAAACAAATCGGGAGTTTAATCAAGCTCAGTTTAGGATCTTGGAGTCCAGAATTTCAGAAAATGGACCATCATTCACTCCAAGAAACCTATTTTCGACTCCAGAAGCATCTGCAGCCCCTGGATCTGCACCACAAAGCACGTCATTCCCAACTGCAACTCCGAATTTTGGGAGCAATATTCCACAAAATACTCAGGCTGTTGGGACATCTGCGACCATGGGTGCAGGTTTACATAATTCTAATAATTGTACTAGTTCGTTTGGTTTTATTAATTCATCGCAGGGTCAAGCACCAAACGAATATATCGCAAGGGAGTTTCAGAGGCTCAAAGATATGATCTCTAGCGTTCCTGGATTCTGTAATCCAATTCCGGAGGTCAACCCAGCATCCTACCTTATCAACAGATATGGTGATAGAATCGCTAACGTGGAGATCCCAAAGAAGTTTCAAGTTCCAAATATGAAGCCATACGATGGAACTACAGATCCTCAAGAGCATATAGCACTATATTTGGAGAAAATGGAGACTGTGCCCATTCCCTCCAATTTAAAGGAAGCAGAAGGTCAGCAACAACCGATCTATTATGTAAGTTTAATCGATGCTGAAACCAAGTACTCTCATCTCGAAAAACTTATACTTGCATTAGTTATGGCATCTACTAAACTTAGACATTATTTTGAAACGCATACTATACATGTTAAGACTAATTATCCTATAAAGTGCGTGCTAAGAAAACCTGAAGTGTCTGGTAGAATGGCTAAGTGGTCTGTGAAATTAAGTGCTTTTAACTTAATTTATGAACCTAGGACTGCTATAAAATCCCAAGCTATAGCTGACTTTGTGGCTGATTTTAGTACCGATTTACAGCCTGAAGTAGATTTAGAAGTCAAAATGTTAGAAGAAGCTACTGAAAAATGGACTCTATATACTGATGGTGCAGCTAATGTTAAACGAATAGGATTAGGTATTGTACTAAAATCGCCACAGGGGGATATCATACCCTAAGCAGTGAATTGTCTTTTTATAGCCACTAATAATGAAGCGGAATATGAAGCTTTAATCTCTGGTATGCAATTAGCTAAGGATATGAACATTAGAAATCTTAAGGTATATGTAGATTCATTACTATTATCTAATCATTTTAATGGAACTTATGCTGTGAAAGGTGAAAAATTAAATGCAATATCTAGAAATAGTAAAGAAATTAGCTGAGATATTTGATTTATTTGACATAGAACAAGTGCCTAGAGAGGAGAATACTGAAGCTGATGCTTTAACGAACCTAGGATCAACACTTAAGATGTCACCAGATACTAAAATTCCGATAATTCATGTATTATATCCTGCTATAGAAAAAGAACCAACCGATATATTAGCTATTCAAGATAAAGAAACTGAAAATTCTGGGGACAATCAAAATTCATGGATTACACCAATAATTGAATATATAAATAATGGGACAATCCCTAAAGATGAAAACCCAAAGGCCTTTCGCATGAAAACAACACATTATTCTATGATCAGTGGTATTTTGTATAGAAAATCTCTTGCAGGACCATATCTTAGATGCTTAGAGTATCCTGAGACCAATGAGGTTCTTAAAGATATACATGAAGGAGAATGTGGGAATCACACAGCTGGAAGATCTTTATATTCAAAGATCTTAAGAACAAGTTATTATTGGCCTACAATGAAGCATGATGTTGAAGAGTATGCGAAGAAATGCGATGCTTGTCAAAGGCATAGCAACATTTATCATCAGCCTGCAGAACCCATGTATCCAGTCTTATCACCTTGGCCATTCATGAAATGGGGAATGGATATTGTTGGGCCGATGACGGAATCTTCAGCTGGGAAGAAATATTTTTTGGCAATGACAGATTATTTCTCAAAATGGATTGAAGCTGAAGCATACGCCAAGATCCATGAATCACACGTTATATCTTTCATTAAAAGGAACATATTGACAAGGTTTGGAGTACCAGCGGAGATTATTTGTGACAATGGATCGCAATTTATTGGAAAGAAAACTACAAACTTTTGTGAGAGATGGGGCATCAAGATGATTACTTCTACTCCAGTCCATCCACAAGCTAATGGTCAGGCGGAATCGAGCAATAAAATTATTATGAATAATTTAAAGAAAAGGCTGGGACAAGCGAAAGCAAAATGGGCTGAAGAATTACCATTTGTCTTGTGGGCTGATCGAACAACTTCGAAAAGTTCCACTGGACAAAACTCCCTAAAGATGAAAACCCAAAGGCCTTTCGCATGAAAACAACACATTATTCTATGATCAGTGGTATTTTGTATAGAAAATCTCTTGCAGGACCATATCTTAGATGCTTAGAGTATCCTGAGACCAATGAGGTTCTTAAAGATATACATGAAGGAGAATGTGGGAATCACACAGCTGGAAGATCTTTATATTCAAAGATCTTAAGAACAAGTTATTATTGGCCTACAATGAAGCATGATGTTGAAGAGTATGCGAAGAAATGCGATGCTTGTCAAAGGCATAGCAACATTTATCATCAGCCTGCAGAACCCATGTATCCAGTCTTATCACCTTGGCCATTCATGAAATGGGGAATGGATATTGTTGGGCCGATGACGGAATCTTCAGCTGGGAAGAAATATTTTTTGGCAATGACAGATTATTTCTCAAAATGGATTGAAGCTGAAGCATACGCCAAGATCCATGAATCACACGTTATATCTTTCATTAAAAGGAACATATTGACAAGGTTTGGAGTACCAGCGGAGATTATTTGTGACAATGGATCGCAATTTATTGGAAAGAAAACTACAAACTTTTGTGAGAGATGGGGCATCAAGATGATTACTTCTACTCCAGTCCATCCACAAGCTAATGGTCAGGCGGAATCGAGCAATAAAATTATTATGAATAATTTAAAGAAAAGGCTGGGACAAGCGAAAGCAAAATGGGCTGAAGAATTACCATTTGTCTTGTGGGCTGATCGAACAACTTCGAAAAGTTCCACTGGACAAACTCCATTTTCACTTGTCTTTGGAGCTGAAGCAGTTCTGCCTACTGAAATGGACTTACCTACTGCCAGAGTTAATTTATTAACTTGTGAGAAGAATAAAGAATTACTGCTTGAAGATCTAGAAGCTGTAGATGAACTAAGAGAAAGAACCAAAATAAGGATAGCAGCTTATCAACAACGGATCGCTAAGTCTTACAACGAAAATTTGAGATTAAGACGATTCCAAGTTGGTGATTTAGTTCTCAAGAAATTTTAGCCAAACCAGATGGCAAATTAACCCAAAATGGGAAGGTCCTTATTTGACCGAGGCTGAGGCTGGAAAAGGATCTTATTGGCTTCAAGATCTACAAGTGTAACACCCGACATTTAAAAACATGGGTTTTCAAAAACTTTCACCTAACAGTGTTAAAAGATGCGGAAGAAAACTTTAAAAGTTCAAAACCAATAAAAACTGTTCGGTTTCTGCATTTATTGGTGTTACATGCCATACCATAAAATAAGTCTAAATGAAAACCCAACGGTTGCCCAACACAAAACAACCGTTCAACAATACTACATAAATTCGACATCAAGTACGAAATGTAAATAAATGTCTAAAGAGATAAATCGTCTATGGGTAGCTAAGTTCTCCTGCATGCATCTACCCAACTCTCACTCTTCCTGTATCAACTAGTCCTTCAAGCTAAACCTGAGGGAACAACCACATTTAAGAAACAAGTGTTAGCTAACGAATTAGCTAAGTAAGATAACACTATGTTATTAATACGTTTGTCCAATTAAAACAATCTTCATTATTAGACAAGTTTATTTAGGCACAACACACATCACACGTTCACACATAACCGCATATCAACTTCATATCAATTAGGGTGAATCCCCCTAAATGTGCCTATCCTTCATTTTATTCACACATTATCACACGTATCTTCATTAACTGCATATAAGTGTAACATAAGTCACACCCGACTAGATGCTTCACCAAAAGGCGAGTCATACTTCGTCGTTAAGGAATGGCAAGCCAATCCAAGAGTAATCCGTATATGGAGGTTGGTCAACCCCTCGTATTACTCGCCCTGCATTATAATGACCATGTTGCAAGGAGCCACCCAAGCAACAACTACGTTAACGCACTCGTCCGGCTAAGACCAGTACGGGTTAAGCTTAACACTTTCCCTGCATCATATTTACGAGCTCGGTTTCACACATATAGTTTAGGTAACACACACTCCTAAACCGTCACACACATATAGTCTAGGTAACACACATTCCTAGACATTCACACACTTTATCTTCATTACGCTTGGATCCTTAAACGTGCAAGTGACATGGCAACCTAATAAGTCTAGTGAGCTAGGTGTACAAGTCATGTAAGCATGCATATATCACGCATCACCTTCATTTCTACATTTCATGCATAATGAGATACTTCGTAATACTACATAAACTGCATTACAATACACTACATTAAGCAATACTTCATTTCACTACATTAGGGACTGCATTTCAGGTCTCATGGTCGACTACATAACCCATAATACCTCCCGTGTAACCCCATATGCCCATATGCAATATAAAGATACCAAATGGAAGTATTTATGATTTGAAACCAGCTTTTCGTTGAATCCCCCAGCGTGTCAAAGTAGTGTATCTTACCTCGGCGTAGTCCACAACAATCAACAACTAGTCACTGTGTAAAGTAACTATGCTCGTCTACCTATAATTAGTAAACGATCATTAGACCACTACACACTCACGTCATTAAATCCAATAGCTAGACCCACACACATTAATCCCAATCTTTCAGTTTAATCGATCTTTCTCTCTCAAAACACACACACACACACCAAGAACACACACTATCAAACCGCCATTGTTGAATCGAATTCAGTGATAAAATCGTGTTATAACAAGTGGTATCAGAGAGAAACATCAATCTGATGACGATCCATACCTGAATTCATTCACAAATTCATCAAAATCAAATTTATTCAAAAATTCTGTTCGTAATATTTCACCTACTGGTTCTTCAAAATTCACACATCAAATCTCATAAAATCACAGTTGTTTGTTCTTCAATAGATTCAAGGTTATTGATAACATAATCCTGTCAAGTTTCAAGTTCCAATTCAACCTAAATCTCGAGATTGAATTTTGAGTTTTGGCGCGTAATTTCAGGGATTTGAATCTGTTGTGTTCTGTGTTGAATTTTGTTCATAATCGTGTTGCGGACGTGAATTAAAACAGTTTGCAAGTGATTTCGTGATCTAACTCCTAGAAATTCATAAGATATCGAAGTTTTTTAAACTTGTTAATGGAGTTTTTCTGGAAATGTGTTCAGATGAAGAAGATGACCAAGACGATCTTCCTAAGATCGTTTCATTTTTTTTCCTAAGACGATTTTCATCCAGATCGTGTCATACCTTCAAAACCCAAGACGATCTTCAACAAGATCGTTTCATTTTTTTTCCTAAGACGATTTTCATCCAGATCGTGTCATACCTTCAAAACCCAAGACGATCTTCAACAAGATCGTTTCATTTTTTTTCCTAAGACGATTTTCATCCAGATCGTGTCATACCTTCAAAACCCAAGACGATCTTCCTAAGATCGTTTTAGTTCAGTGAGTTGTGACTTGATTAAGACGATCCTCACAAGATCGTTTTAGTTCAGTGAGTTGTGACTTGATTAAGACGATCTTCCTAAGATCGTTTTAGTTCAGTGAGTTGTGACTTGATTAAGACGATCCTCACAAGATCGTTTTAGTTCAGTGAGTTGTGACTTGATTAAGACGATCCTCACAAGATCGTTTTAGTTCAGTGAGTTGTGACTTGATTAAGACGATCTTCCTAAGATCGTTTTAGTTCAGTGAGTTGTGACTTGATTAAGACGATCCTCACAAGATCGTTTTAGTTCAGTGAGTTGTGACTTGATTAAGACGATCTTCCTAAGATCGTTTTAGTTCAGTGAGTTGTGACTTGATTAAGACGATCCTCACAAGATCGTTTTAGTTCAGTGAGTTGTGACTTGATTAAGACGATCTTCCTAAGATCGTTTTAGTTCAGTGAGTTGTGACTTGATTAAGACGATCCTCACAAGATCGTTTTAGTTCAGTGAGTTGTGACTTGATTAAGACGATCTTCCTAAGATCGTTTTAGTTCAGTGAGTTGTGACTTGATTAAGACGATCCTCATAAGATCGTTTTAGTTCAGTGAGTTGTGACTTGATTAAGACGATCCTCACAAGATCGTTTTAGTAAAGAGTGTGTTGTGGTAGTGTTGATTCTGGCTAATTAATCCAAAAGGATTGGTTTGGTCATTTCATACACTTAAAAGTTTTTGTGAAAGAAAACAAGACGATCTTCATACCAAGATCGTTTCATTTTTTTTCCTAAGACGATTTTCATCCAGATCGTGTCATACCTTCAAAACCCAAGACGATCTTCAACAAGATCGTTTCATTTTTTTTCCTAAGACGATTTTCATCCAGATCGTGTCATACCTTCAAAACCCAAGACGATCTTCAACAAGATCGTTTCATTTTTTTTCCTAAGACGATTTTCATCCAGATCGTGTCATACCTTCAAAACCCAAGACGATCTTCAACAAGATCGTTTCATTTTTTTTCCTAAGACGATTTTCATCCAGATCGTGTCATACCTTCAAAACCCAAGACGATCTTCAACAAGATCGTCATTTTTTTCCAAGACGATCTTCCTAAGATCGTTTTAGTTCAGTGAGTTGTGACTTGATTAAGACGATCCTCACAAGATCGTTTTAGTAAAGAGTGTGTTGTGGTAGTGTTGATTCTGGCTAATTAATCCAAAAGGATTGGTTTGGTCATTTCATACACTTAAAAGTTTTTGTGAAAGAAAACAAGACGATCTTCATACCAAGATCGTCTCATTTCCTTCTTACCCAGAACGATCCTCAAACCAAGATCGTTTCATTTTTTTTCTTTTAAGATCGTTTCATTTTCTATCATCAAGATCGTTTCATTTTCTATTCATTTCAAGATCGTTTCATTTTCTATCATTTCAAGATCGTTTCATTTTCTATTCATTTCAAGATCGTTTCATTTTCTATTCATTTCAAGATCGTTTCAATTCCTGGTTAATCAAGATCGTTTCAATTCCTGGTTAATCAAGATCGTTTCAATTCCTGGTTAATCAAGATCGTTTCAATTCCTGGTTAATCAAGATCGTTTCAATTCCTGGTTAATCAAGATCGTTTCATTTTCTATTCATTTCAAGATCGTTTCAATTCCTGGTTAATCAAGATCGTTTCATTTTCTATTCATTTCAAGATCGTTTCAAATTCTATTATGTCAAGATCGTTTCATTTTCTATTCATTTCAAGATCGTTTCAATTCCTGGTTAATCAAGATCGTTTCATTTTCTATTCATTTCAAGATCGTTTCAATTCCTGGTTAATCAAGATCGTTTCAATTCCTGGTTAATCAAGATCGTTTCAATTCCTGGTTAATCAAGATCGTTTCAATTCCTGGTTAATCAAGATCGTTTCAATTCCTGGTTAATCAAGATCGTTTCAATTCCTGGTTAATCAAGATCGTTTCAATTCCTGGTTAATCAAGATCGTTTCAATTCTTGGTTAATCAAGATCGTTTCAATTTCTGGTTAATCAAGATCGTTTCAATTCCTGGTTAATCAAGATCGTTTCAATTCCTGGTTAATCAAGATCGTTTCAATTCCTGGTTAATCAAGATCGTTTCAATTCCTGGTTAATCAAGATCGTTTCAATTCCTGGTTAATCAAGATCGTTTCAATTCCTGGTTAATCAAGATCGTTTCAATTCCTGGTTAATCAAGATCGTTTCAATTCCTGGTTAATCAAGATCGTTTCAATTCCTGGTTAATCAAGATCGTTTCAATTCCTGGTTAATCAAGATCGTTTCAATTCCTGGTTAATCAAGATCGTTTCATTTTCTATTCATTTCAAGATCGTTTCAATTCCTGGTTAATCAAGATCGTTTCAATTCCTGGTTAATCAAGATCGTTTCAATTCCTGGTTAATCAAGATCGTTTCAATTCCTGGTTAATCAAGATCGTTTCAATTCCTGGTTAATCAAGATCGTTTCAATTCCTGGTTAATCAAGATCGTTTCAATTCCTGGTTAATCAAGATCGTTTCAATTCCTGGTTAATCAAGATCGTTTCAATTCCTGGTTAAATCAAGATCGTTTCATTTCATAATCTTATCAAGATCGTTTCATTTGCCATTCTTAATTCAATTCAATCTTTCAATTCAAATCAATCTCAAATGGCTTCTCGTGAAGCGTTGGCATTGGGTTCAGATACAAGACCTCCAGTTCTCTACCATGGTTCTTACGGACTATGGAAGAAACGATTCATGGACTATGTGGAGAGTCAAACAAATGGTCATATGATGAAAGATTCCATTCTGAATGGACTTGCTGTTCATCGCCATCCCACAACTAATGCAGTTATTCTAACTCATGAACTTTTGAATGCTGAGCAAAAGGATCAAACAGCTGCAGATAACAGAGCAAGGTCATGTTTATACAGAGCTCTACCGGATGAAATCTATGGGTCTGTTGATTCTTATGATACAGCAAAAGAGATATGGGATGAGGTAGCTAGACAGATGGAAGGAGCTGATGTGACTTCAACAATCAGATTGACCAACATTTTGACTGAGTTTGACAACTTCTCCAAAATGCCAAATGAATCTCTTGAGGCAGTTTATTACAGATTCTGCAATGTCATAAATGAACTGAGGAAGAACAATGTCAAGAAAACAGAGATTGAGTTAAACATCAAATTCATCAAAGCTCTAGGTCCAGAATGGGAAGATTTTGGAACACAGATCAAGCAGCATCAAAATCTAACCAAGTTCACCGTTCATACTCTTTATGAATCGTTCAAGCTCAATGAAAACCAAGTCCTAAACAAAGCTTCATCGAACAAAATGCCAGAAGTTGTATCTTCTGATCCTTTGGCATTGATCGTTGAGAAGAAGATTTCTGAAGCTCTTAAAAGGCAAATGGTGGTTGTTTCTTCGTCTGATGAGGAGGGAGATGATGTGATGGCTACAAGAGATGGTGTTTCAGATGAACTATATCAAGCTCTTGCCGCAGTAACTAAGCATTTCAAGAAGAGATTTTACAAAGCGAGGCCAACAAACAACAATCTCCGCACTTCTTCAACAAGTGCATTTCCAAAGAAGGAACACCATCATCCAAGGAACAATGAGCAAGGTGAAGCCAATGGATCAAGATATGGTGAAAAGAAGGATGTTTATGAGAAACAAGCAGTTGAGAAGGGGAAGACATCAGACAAAAGGTGCTACAATTGTGGAGTTCCTGGACATTTTGCTGTTGATTGCAAACAACCCAAGAAGCGGAACTATGAGTACTACAAACAGAAGATGCTATTAGCCAAACAGGTTGAAGCAGGACATGCATTGCTTGCCGAAGATGACAAATGGCTGTTGCTCACTGATGATGAAGATCAAGATCTCTCCGCTAATGTTTGCTATATGGCATTGAGATTGAGAATCTTGAAAAACAAGTTGAGGAATTTAAAAAGAATATACTTTTCTATCAAGAAAAGCTATATAAAGTTGAACAAAATCCTCTCTTGAATTTCACTGCCTATTTCAACAAGTCAAAAATTGACAAAACAGAACTTCTTCTCGGGTTGGGATTTGAGAATATCACACCATTGCAAAAAGCCAAAGAAGAAATCGAACCCCTGTATGATGAAAAATTTCTTCGCCTTGGTATGATACAACAATTTATTCGTCCATTGGATGACGAATTTGAGACTGATGAAGTTGAGAGAATACCTAATCAAGATTTTTTGGTTAATTATGATGCAATCAATGATTCATAAAACACAAAGCAATCTTCAATTTTCAAATTGGAAGAAATTGAATCAAATTTTCAAAACCAAGAATCTGTTGGTACTTCACCTAAATCAACTAAAATGTATTTTCCAACCACATTTTTGGAAAAGCAAATAGAAGATTTACAACAAAAGGTGGAATCTCAACAAACAGTTATTAATCATCTCAAGTCTCAAAGTCCGAATCTAGAGGATAAATGTATTGTTGTTAATACTAAGAAAGTTTGTGAGAATGTTTCTACTCAAACTGACCAAAGTGCTTTAGTAGAAAATTCTACCCAAACTACCTGTGATTCATCTACCGATACCTCCACTCAGACCTTAACTGATTCTCTTGAATGTACTTGTCATACTGATGATTATGTGCAATCTGATTTATCTAATGAAGAACTTGCACATAGTTTAGTTTTGATATGGTACTTTTATAGGTTTTTCACATGCAACAATGTTGAACTCGAAAGGAAGATTTCTGATTTAAATCATAATTGTTTTCTAAAAGGCATTGAGATTGAGAATCTTGAAAAACAAGTTGAGGAATTTAAAAAGAATATACTTTTCTATCAAGAAAAGCTATATAAAGTTGAACAAAATCCTCTCTTGAATTTCACTGCCTATTTCAACAAGTCAAAAATTGACAAAACAGAACTTCTTCTCGGGTTGGGATTTGAGAATATCACACCATTGAAAAAGCCAATCAAGATCTTGAAATTCAAAAGACCAATGAATGGCTTCGGGCAAATGCGAGACAAATGGACGTTGATATTCTCAATAAGAAGCTCCAAGAAGCTAAACCAAACAATGTTGAACTCGAAAGGAAGATTTCTGATTTAAATCATAATTGTTTTCTAAAAGGCATTGAGATTGAGAATCTTGAAAAACAAGTTGAGGAATTTAAAAAGAATATACTTTTCTATCAAGAAAAGCTATATAAAGTTGAACAAAATCCTCTCTTGAATTTCACTGCCTATTTCAACAAGTCAAAAATTGACAAAACAGAACTTCTTCTCGGGTTGGGATTTGAGAATATCACACCATTGAAAAAAGCCAAAAGTTGAACAAAATCCTCTCTTGAATTTCACTGCCTATTTCAACAAGTCAAAAATTGACAAAACAGAACTTCTTCTCGGGTTGGGATTTGAGAATATCACACCATTGAAAAAAGCCAAAGAAGAAATCGAACCCCTGTATGATGAAAAATTTCTTCGCCTTGGTATGATACAACAATTTATTCGTCCATTGGATGACGAATTTGAGACTGATGAAGTTGAGAGAATACCTAATCAAGATTTTTTGGTTAATTATGATGCAATCAATGATTCATAAAACACAAAGCAATCTTCAATTTTCAAATTGGAAGAAATTGAATCAAATTTTCAAAACCAAGAATCTGTTGGTACTTCACCTAAATCAACTAAAATGTATTTTCCAACCACATTTTTGGAAAAGCAAATAGAAGATTTACAACAAAAGGTGGAATCTCAACAAACAGTTATTAATCATCTCAAGTCTCAAAGTCCGAATCTAGAGGATAAATGTATTGTTGTTAATACTAAGAAAGTTTGTGAGAATGTTTCTACTCAAACTGACCAAAGTGCTTTAGTAGAAAATTCTACCCAAACTACCTGTGATTCATCTACCGATACCTCCACTCAGACCTTAACTGATTCTCTTGAATGTACTTGTCATACTGATGATTATGTGCAATCTGATTTATCTAATGAAGAACTTGCACATAGTTTAGTTTTGATATGGTACTTTTATAGGTTTTTCACATGCAACAATGTTGAACTCGAAAGGAAGATTTCTGATTTAAATCATAATTGTTTTCTAAAAGGCATTGAGATTGAGAATCTTGAAAAACAAGTTGAGGAATTTAAAAAGAATATACTTTTCTATCAAGAAAAGCTATATAAAGTTGAACAAAATCCTCTCTTGAATTTCACTGCCTATTTCAACAAGTCAAAAATTGACAAAACAGAACTTCTTCTCGGGTTGGGATTTGAGAATATCACACCATTGAAAAAGCCAAAGAAGAAATCGAACCCCTGTATGATGAAAAATTTCTTCGCCTTGGTATGATACAACAATTTATTCGTCCATTGGATGACGAATTTGAGACTGATGAAGTTGAGAGAATACCTAATCAAGATTTTTTGGTTAATTATGATGCAATCAATGATTCATAAAACACAAAGCAATCTTCAATTTTCAAATTGGAAGAAATTGAATCAAATTTTCAAAACCAAGAATCTGTTGGTACTTCACCTAAATCAACTAAAATGTATTTTCCAACCACATTTTTGGAAAAGCAAATAGAAGATTTACAACAAAAGGTGGAATCTCAACAAACAGTTATTAATCATCTCAAGTCTCAAAGTCCGAATCTAGAGGATAAATGTATTGTTGTTAATACTAAGAAAGTTTGTGAGAATGTTTCTACTCAAACTGACCAAAGTGCTTTAGTAGAAAATTCTACCCAAACTACCTGTGATTCATCTACCGATACCTCCACTCAGACCTTAACTGATTCTCTTGAATGTACTTGTCATACTGATGATTATGTGCAATCTGATTTATCTAATGAAGAACTTGCACATAGTTTAGTTTTGATATGGTACTTTTATAGGTTTTTCACATGCAACAATGTTGAATCGAAAGGAAGATTTCTGATTTAAATCATAATTGTTTTCTAAAAGGCATTGAGATTGAGAATCTTGAAAAACAAGTTGAGGAATTTAAAAAGAATATACTTTTCTATCAAGAAAAGCTATATAAAGTTGAACAAAATCCTCTCTTGAATTTCACTGCCTATTTCAACAAGTCAAAAATTGACAAAACAGAACTTCTTCTCGGGTTGGGATTTGAGAATATCACACCATTGCAAAAAGCCAAAGAAGAAATCGAACCCCTGTATGATGAAAAATTTCTTCGCCTTGGTATGATACAACAATTTATTCGTCCATTGGATGACGAATTTGAGACTGATGAAGTTGAGAGAATACCTAATCAAGATTTTTTGGTTAATTATGATGCAATCAATGATTCATAAAACACAAAGCAATCTTCAATTTTCAAATTGGAAGAAATTGAATCAAATTTTCAAAACCAAGAATCTGTTGGTACTTCACCTAAATCAACTAAAATGTATTTTCCAACCACATTTTTGGAAAAGCAAATAGAAGATTTACAACAAAAGGTGGAATCTCAACAAACAGTTATTAATCATCTCAAGTCTCAAAGTCCGAATCTAGAGGATAAATGTATTGTTGTTAATACTAAGAAAGTTTGTGAGAATGTTTCTACTCAAACTGACCAAAGTGCTTTAGTAGAAAATTCTACCCAAACTACCTGTGATTCATCTACCGATACCTCCACTCAGACCTTAACTGATTCTCTTGAATGTACTTGTCATACTGATGATTATGTGCAATCTGATTTATCTAATGAAGAACTTGCACATAGTTTAGTTTTGATATGGTACTTTTATAGGTTTTTCACATGCAACAATGTTGATGAGTTAGTTGTTCACCCTAAGCCTAGTGCTAGTATAGGTGTTGATACGCCTACTCAATTTTCTTGTGAGACCAAAGACATGTCAGTACAAGTTGACCTAATTTCTGAGACTACCCATGATGAGAAGTTGGACACCAAGATTCCTGATTTTTCAAAACTTTCAAATGAATTTGAAACTAATCAATCTCCATTGCAATTTTCTTTTGATAAAGATTTCACAAAGGCTGATTTTGATAAATTCATGGAGGGAGAATATGTTTTTAATTCAGAAACTGAGAAAAAGATTGAATCTACCAAAATCAAAGTGGAATCTCAAAAACCATCGTCCAAAGCTCCAACTTCATATTACTCAAAGAAACGAGTTAAGACCAAACTCGTCAAGACTGAACCAAAGACTATTGCTACACCTGTGAAACATGTCATAGAAGAACAAGCTGAGATCCCATACAAAACAAAGTACACCAAAGTGAAACTTCCAAAAGACTGTTCAAATGCTTCTAAATCTAGCTCTCAATCTAGCTTTTTACCTAAGGTGTCTAAGTCTAGCTCAGTTTCGCTAACTAAAGATACATCAAATGGTTCAACTAGATATAGAGATAGATATGGGTGGTTTTCTCATGATAAACCAAAGAAGCAAGAAGTTTCCTCACCTTCAAAAGATTCCAAAAAGATGAAAGTGTTTAAAAATCCTAGTTCTAATCTTCAAAGTTTCAATTCAACAGGTGGAAAGAGCGTAACTAGTGGTGCTAAATGGGTTGCTAAAACTTTAGTACCTAAGATCACTAGTAATCAAAAGAATGTTGAGAAAATGAAGAAAAGAAGGAGGAGAAATGCTGTTAAAAAGAAGAAAAGTGCTTCTGTTAATCAAAACAATTCATCTTTGTTAATAAATGTTGAATGTGCCAAGGCAAGGCCTTGTGAGCTTGTAAACAATTTTAATTCTTGTGTGGTTGATATGAATGCTTGTAGACATGTTACTTTTAATTCTCGTGTGAATGTTCGTACATTTTATTCAAATATGTTTGTTGATAATGTGCTTGTTGATGCTTATGTTGATTCAATAACATGTTTGAATGCGCATCCTAAGTTATATACCCTGCCTGTTTTATCTAACCAAAAAGGACCCGTTTTCAAGTGGGTACCTAAAAACGGTTAAATTTCTTTGATTGCAGGAAATAACCATCTGTGTTTGGATACTCGATTCCGGGTGTTCGAAGCACATGACTGGAAATAAATCTTTGCTGAAGAATTTTGTTGAAAGATTCATGGGAACTGTTCGCTTTGGAAACAACAATTTCGCTCCTATCTTAGGTTATGGGGACATTGAACGAAATGGGATTATAATCAAGAAAGTTCACTATGTTGAAGGTTTAAGTCACAACTTGTTCAGTGTTGGACAATTCTGTGATAACAATCTTCAAGTTCTTTTTCGAAAATCTCTTTGCAAAGTCCAAACCTTAGATGGAGTTGATATTCTTTGTGGCGATCGTGACGATAACCTTTTTACCGTCAATCTCGATGATAACCAACCAACCGATAATATCTGTCTCATTTCAAAGGCTACTTCAAAGAATTCTTGGTTATGGCATAGAAGGCTCTCTCATCTGAATTTCCAAACAATCAATACTTTAGTCAATAAGCATCTTGTTGAAGGCTTACCTGACTATAAGTATGAAAGTGAGCATGTCTGTCCTTCTTGTGCTGTTGGGAAGATTAAGAGAGTTTCTCATAAACCGAAGAAATCTCCAAATTCTTTAGCACCTCTTCATTTGCTTCACATGGATCTTTGTGGGCCGATGAAAGTTCAAAGCCGAAATGGGAAGAAATACATCCTGGTTATTGTTGATGATTATTCAAGATATACTTGGGTTAAGTTCCTAGCATCCAAAGATGAAACAACTCAGATGTTGATAGATTTCATCACCAATACTCAAGTAAATCTTCAACTTCCAGTTCGTTACATCCGTTCGGATAACGGTACTGAATTCAAGAATGCTGTTTTTGATGAATTCTGCAAATACAAAGGTATTACTCATCAATTCTCAGCAGTTCGCACCCCACAACAAAACGGTGTTGTTGAAAGGAGAAATCGATCGCTGGTGGAAGCAGCAAGGACAATGCTTGCTTATTCCAAATTGCCATCCAATATGTGGGCTGAAGCTGTTGACACTGCTTGTCACACTCAGAATCGGTCCATTATCAATCAGCGGTTCGAAAAGACTCCTTATGAGGTTGTTAACAAACGGAAACCCAACATCAACTACTTCCACATATTTGGGTGTGTTTGTTACACGTTGAATGATCGGGAGAATCTTGGAAAATTCGAGAAGAAAGGTGATGAAGGATATTTTGTTGGTTATTCCAAAACATCTATTGCCTACCGAATCTATAATCGTCGAACAAACACAATTCAAGAGACGATGAATGTTTGGTTCGATGAGATGTCAGGCATGATTTTTGAGCAAGAAAGCTTGCTACCAACAAGTATGGATTCAAGTGCTTCAAGTACTTCTACAAGGAACACTACCTTAGCTTCTAAATTCAAGAAGTTTCCAACTCCAACCAGTGATGAATTAGATATTCTTTTTGAAGAATTCTATAAGTCAAAACCGATTCATGATCAAGAACCTCCAGACATCGTTGAACCAATTCAAAGCAATGAACCTCTTCATAACAACGATCCAGTTTCTAACAACACTCATGAATCGTCATCAAATTCTTCTGAGCAAAAATCATCTTCAAATGATTCTATTCCACCATCCTCTCCTGAGAATCCTACTCAATTGAATGTTCAAGAACAACCTTCTCAATTCACTCAGACAACTAATCCCCTGAACACTCCAAATGTGTATGTACCACTTGACTTTGATCATCCAGCATATGAGGAAAGGGTTATACCAAGTTATGATTCCATCTCTCAACAAACTTCAAGTTTCAATGATGGTGATGTTGATCTTCAACAACAAGATCCTCTTCCTCATGCTCACAAGTGGATTCGCATGCAGAAAAATCATCCTACTGATCAAATAATTGGAGATCCACAAGCAGGAGTAACTACTCGTACTTCAGTGAATGAGTGTCTCGTTGCACTTTCTCTTAGCAATATCGAACCCAAAACAGTATCTGAAGCTCTTCGAGATCCAGAATGGGTTAAGGCAATGCAAGAGGAACTCGCACAATTTGAAAGACTGAAGGTATGGAGATTAGTTCCAAATCCTAGAAAAGATGATCCAATCGGAACGAAGTGGATATTCAAAAACAAAAAGGATGAGAATGGAGTGGTAGTAAGGAATAAAGCTCGACTTGTTGCTAAGGGTTATTGCCAACAACCTGGTGTTGATTTCGACGAAACTTTTGCTCCAGTTGCAAGAATGGAGGCCATTCGAATTTTCTTAGCTTATGCCGCATTCCGAAACTTCACTGTGTTTCAAATGGATGTGAAAACTGCTTTTCTGAATGGTGACCTCAAAGAAGAAGTTTACGTTGATCAACCTGAAGGTTTTGTTGATCCTCAAAGACCAAACCATGTCTACAGGTTAGACAAGGCTCTCTATGGTCTTAAGCAAGCACCCCGAGCATGGTATGATTCTTTAACTACTTTCTTACTTAAAGGTGGATTTACCAAAGGCATAATTGACCCTACCTTGTTCATTCGCAAACAAGGTAAGCATGTTCTACTAGTTCAAATATATGTTGATGACATTATATTTGGGTCGACCAGTCAAACATTTTGCCGAAACTTTTCATCTCTAATGGTCAATCATTTTGAAATGAGCATGATTGGGGAAATGAATTACTTTTTGGGTCTTCAAATCAAACAATTACCAACTGGTATTTTTATATCACAAGGTAAATACATAAATGACATGTTGAAAAAGTTTGATATGACTTCATGTTCTTCAATTTCTACCCCAATGGCTGCTCGAACAACCATTAATACTGATACAAATGGGAAACCATTTGACCAAAAGAGATATAGAAGTATGATTGGTTCATTGTTGTACCTAACAGCATCTCGCCCAGATATAATGTTTGCAACATGTATGTGTGCTAGATATCAAGCTGCTCCAACTGATTTACATTATCAAGCTGTGAAACGAATCTTTCGTTATCTGAAGGGTACACCCGATTTAGGTCTCTGGTATCCAAGGGATACTGGATTCAATCTAACTGCTTATTCAGATGCAGATCATGCAGGTTGTAAACTTGATCGCAAGAGCACTTCCGGTACTTTACAATTTTTAGGAGATAAAATTGTGAGTTGGTCTTCCAAGAAACAGAACTGTGTTTCACTATCAACGGCTGAAGCAGAATATGTGGCTGCGGCTAGTTGTTGTGCTCAAGTCTTATGGATGAAGACACAACTGACTGATTATGGTCTGACATATGATCATATTCCTATCTATTGTGATTCTCAGAGTGCCATTGCCATTGCAGTCAACTCAGTAAACCACTCTCGATCAAAGCATATTGATGTTAGATATCATTTTCTCAAAGATCATATTGAGAAAGGTGACATCGAACTCTACTTTGTGGGAACTGAATTTCAACTCGCAGATTTGTTCACAAAACCATTGGACGAAAAGAGGTTTAATTTTCTGATCTCCAAGCTTGGTATGTTAAATCTTAAACCTTAATCTTTTTCATTTGAAGGAATTCTTGACACATTTCAGAAAACAAAATACAAAATTGAAAAATTACAAAAATAAACAAAAAGATTTTTTATGGCTTGCATATACTATGTATGTTTTTTTTTTTTTTTTTTTTTTTTTTTTTTTTTTTTTTTTTTTTTTTTTTTTTTTTTTTTTTTTTTTTTTTTTTTTTTTTTTTTTTTTTTTTTTTTTTTTTTTTTTTTTTTTTTTTTTTTTTTTTTTTTTTTTTTTTTTTTTTTTTTTTTTTTTTTTTTTTTTTTTTTTTTTTTTTTTTTTTTTTTTTTTTTTTTTTTTTTTTTTTTTTTTTTTTTTTTTTTTTTTTTTTTTTTTTTTTTTTTTTTTTTTTTTTTTTTTTTTTTTTTTTTTTTTTTTTTTTTTTTTTTTTTTTTTTTTTTTTTTTTTTTTTTTTTTTTTTTTTTTTTTTTTTTTTTTTTTTTTTTTTTTTTTTTTTTTTTTTTTTTTTTTTTTTTTTTTTTTTTTTTTTTTTTTTTTTTTTTTTTTTTTTTTTTTTTTTTTTTTTTTTTTTTTTTTTTTTTTTTTTTTTTTTTTTTTTTTTTTTTTTTTTTTTTTTTTTTTTTTTTTTTTTTTTTTTTTTTTTTTTTTTTTTTTTTTTTTTTTTTTTTTTTTTTTTTTTTTTTTTTTTTTTTTTTTTTTTTTTTTTTTTTTTTTTTTTTTTTTTTTTTTTTTTTTTTTTTTTTTTTTTTTTTTTTTTTTTTTTTTTTTTTTTTTTTTTTTTTTTTTTTTTTTTTTTTTTTTTTTTTTTTTTTTTTTTTTTTTTTTTTTTTTTTTTTTTTTTTTTTTTTTTTTTTTTTTTTTTTTTTTTTTTTTTTTTTTTTTTTTTTTTTTTTTTTTTTTTTTTTTTTTTTTTTTTTTTTTTTTTTTTTTTTTTTTTTTTTTTTTTTTTTTTTTTTTTTTTTTTTTTTTTTTTTTTTTTTTTTTTTTTTTTTTTTTTTTTTTTTTTTTTTTTTTTTTTTTTTTTTTTTTTTTTTTTTTTTTTTTTTTTTTTTTTTTTTTTTTTTTTTTTTTTTTTTTTTTTTTTTTTTTTTTTTTTTTTTTTTTTTTTTTTTTTTTTTTTTTTTTTTTTTTTTTTTTTTTTTTTTTTTTTTTTTTTTTTTTTTTTTTTTTTTTTTTTTTTTTTTTTTTTTTTTTTTTTTTTTTTTTTTTTTTTTTTTTTTTTTTTTTTTTTTTTTTTTTTTTTTTTTTTTTTTTTTTTTTTTTTTTTTTTTTTTTTTTTTTTTTTTTTTTTTTTTTTTTTTTTTTTTTTTTTTTTTTTTTTTTTTTTTTTTTTTTTTTTTTTTTTTTTTTTTTTTTTTTTTTTTTTTTTTTTTTTTTTTTTTTTTTTTTTTTTTTTTTTTTTTTTTTTTTTTTTTTTTTTTTTTTTTTTTTTTTTTTTTTTTTTTTTTTTTTTTTTTTTTTTTTTTTTTTTTTTTTTTTTTTTTTTTTTTTTTTTTTTTTTTTTTTTTTTTTTTTTTTTTTTTTTTTTTTTTTTTTTTTTTTTTTTTTTTTTTTTTTTTTTTTTTTTTTTTTTTTTTTTTTTTTTTTTTTTTTTTTTTTTTTTTTTTTTTTTTTTTTTTTTTTTTTTTTTTTTTTTTTTTTTTTTTTTTTTTAGTGATATGGGAAACGAAGGATCGAACGCCTTTGTGTACTCCCTTGTTCTCTCATATTGTACTAATTGATTGGATTTTCACTTTACTTAAATGTTTTTAATTGCCTCCAACATGTTGTTGTAAGATGCGACGGATTGAACGCCTTTGTGTACTCCCTTGTTCTCTCATATTGTACTAATTGATTGGATTTTCACTTTACTTAAATGTTTTTAATTGCCTCCAACATGTTGTTGTAAGATGCGACGGATTGAACGCCTTTGTGTACTCCCTTGTTCTCTCATATTGTACTAATTGATTGGATTTTCACTTTACTTAAATGTTTTTAATTGCCTCCAACATGTTGTTGTAAGATGCGACGGATTGAACGCCTTTGTGTACTCCCTTGTTCTCTCATATTGTACTAATTGATTGGATTTTCACTTTACTTAAATGTTTTTAATTGCCTCCAACATGTTGTTGTAAGATGCGACGGATTGAACGCCTTTGTGTACTCCCTTGTTCTCTCATATTGTACTAATTGATTGGATTTTCACTTTACTTAAATGTTTTTAATTGCCTCCAACATGTTGTTGTAAGATGCGACGGATTGAACGCCTTTGTGTACTCCCTTGTTCTCTCATATTGTACTAATTGATTGGATTTTCACTTTACTTAAATGTTTTTAATTGCCTCCAACATGTTGTTGTAAGATGCGACGGATTGAACGCCTTTGTGTACTCCCTTGTTCTCTCATATTGTACTAATTGATTGGATTTTCACTTTACTTAAATGTTTTTAATTGCCTCCAACATGTTGTTGTAAGATGTTGATATTGAAAAAGGGCGACATTCTGCTCCAGTCCCCGACTTCATTTGATCACGTTGTGTCTAGAGCTAATTTGATTGATCATTAAATTGATTATCGTTTATTCTTCTTAGAAACACATTCGAGTCATATCTTTGTGATATAATTGCTTATCTTTGTGATAAAGCCGGAACATTCGTAGTGATATCTTAATTGATATTCCACGATGATCGAATGGAAATTGCTAACATCTTTGCTATATAATTGCTTATCTTTGTGATATAATTGCTTATCTTTGTGATATAATTGCTTATCTTTGTGATATAATTGCTTATCTTTGTGATATAATTGCTTATCTTTGTGATATAATTGCTTATCTTTGTGATATAATTGCTTATCTTTGTGATATAATTGCTTATCTTTGTGATATAATTGCTTATCTTTGTGATATAATTGCTTATCTTTGTGATATAATTGCTTATCTTTGTGATATAATTGCTTATCTTTGTGATATAATTGCTTATCTTTGTGATATAATTGCTTATCTTTGTGATATAATTGCTTATCTTTGTGATATAATTGCTTATCTTTGTGATATAATTGCTTATCTTTGTGATATAATTGCTTATCTTTGTGATATAATTGCTTATCTTTGTGATATAATTGCTTATCTTTGTGATATAATTGCTTATCTTTGTGATATAATTGCTTATCTTTGTGATATAATTGCTTATCTTTGTGATATAATTGCTTATCTTTGTGATATAATTGCTTATCTTTGTGATATAATTGCTTATCTTTGTGATATAATTGCTTATCTTTGTGATATAATTGCTTATCTTTGTGATATAATTGCTTATCTTTGTGATATAATTGCTTATCTTTGTGATATAATTGCTTATCTTTGTGATATAATTGCTTATCTTTGTGATATAATTGCTTATCTTTGTGATATAATTGCTTATCTTTGTGATATAATTGCTTATCTTTGTGATATAATTGCTTATCTTTGTGATATAATTGCTTATCTTTGTGATATAATTGCTTATCTTTGTGATATAATTGCTTATCTTTGTGATATAATTGCTTATCTTTGTGATATAATTGCTTATCTTTGTGATATAATTGCTTATCTTTGTGATATAATTGCTTATCTTTGTGATATAATTGCTTATCTTTGTGATATAATTGCTTATCTTTGTGATACAATCGCATATGTGCATAATGACATTGATTCCAAATTTTGTCATTATGAGGGGGAGAAAATATTATGATTGATTCATAGTCTTTGTCAACTGAGCTTTTGCTTCGGAAATGAATTTGGTATTGTCTTCAAATGATACCTTCTCTCTATCCTTTTCCAAGGCATAGTTGGTGATAGAAATGGAATGAGAGTCTATGTTGAGAAATTTCTGTATTTGGGTGTTTCAAATGGGAAAAGGCTTATCAAAGTTTGTGTATAGGGGGAGAAAATATTATGATTGATTCATAGTCTTTGTCAACTGAGCTTTTGCTTCGGAAATGAATTTGGTATTGTCTTCAAATGATACCTTCTCTCTATCCTTTTCCAAGGCATAGTTGGTGATAGAAATGGAATGAGAGTCTATGTTGAGAAATTTCTGTATTTGGGTGTTTCAAATGGGAAAAGGCTTATCAAAGTTTGTGTATAGGGGGAGAAAATATTATGATTGATTCATAGTCTTTGTCAACTGAGCTTTTGCTTCGGAAATGAATTTGGTATTGTCTTCAAATGATACCTTCTCTCTATCCTTTTCCAAGGCATAGTTGGTGATAGAAATGGAATGAGAGTCTATGTTGAGAAATTTCTGTATTTGGGTGTTTCAAATGGGAAAAGGCTTATCAAAGTTTGTGTATAGGGGGAGAAAATATTATGATTGATTCATAGTCTTTGTCAACTGAGCTTTTGCTTCGGAAATGAATTTGGTATTGTCTTCAAATGATACCTTCTCTCTATCCTTTTCCAAGGCATAGTTGGTGATAGAAATGGAATGAGAGTCTATGTTGAGAAATTTTTGTATTGTTAGACTATATATAGCCCTCATACCTTAGAAATCATAACAACAACAACAACCAACACTTCATTCTTTACACACATTAATCCCAATCTTTCAGTTTAATCGATCTTTCTCTCTCAAAACACACACACACACACACCAAGAACACACACTATCAAACCGCCATTGTTGAATCGAATTCAGTGATAAAATCGTGTTATAACATATACAACATAATTACTTCATTAAACACCACTACATAGGCATTTATCTATATTTTACACACGTTTATACTACTTTAAACATTTAGGCTTTCAAGCCTCACACATATCACACACAATATCTACGTATAAATATTAAATCTACAATAGACTTAACGACACACATAATGTTGACTTAATGGCATTAGTCAATTGTTAAATAAAAAGTTTGGGATGTTACAATTACCTCCCCCTTAAGAGGATTCCGTCCCCGGAATCTCATCAGTAAGGAACAACTCCGGGTAGTTCTCCTTCATTACTGCTTCGGTTTCCCACGTTAAGCTTTCTCCATGATTATGCTTCCACTTTATCAACACAAGGTCAATCACTTTTCGGCGTAACTTCTTTTGCTTTCTTCCAAGTATCGCCACTGGTTCATCTACTATTCTCTTCATTGGGTCAATACTCACATCTTGAATAGGAATCACACTTGACTCCTCAGCTAAGCATTTCCTCAGCTAAGCATTTCCTCAAGTAATTCCAACTGATATGCCACATCTTTAATGCGCTTCAGAACTTTAAATGGTCCTCAGCTAAGCATTTCCTCAGCTAAGCATTTCCTCAGCTAAGCATTTCCTCAGCTAAGCATTTCCTCAGCTAAGCATTTCCTCAGCTAAGCATTTCCTCAGCTAAGCATTTCCTCAGCTAAGCATTTCCTCAGCTAAGCATTTCCTCAGCTAAGCATTTCCTCAGCTAAGCATTTCCTCAGCTAAGCATTTCCTCAGCTAAGCATTTCCTCAGCTAAGCATTTCCTCAGCTAAGCATTTCCTCAGCTAAGCATTTCCTCAGCTAAGCATTTCCTCAGCTAAGCATTTCCTCAGCTAAGCATTTCCTCAGCTAAGCATTTCCTCAGCTAAGCATTTCCTCAGCTAAGCATTTCCTCAGCTAAGCATTTCCTCAGCTAAGCATTTCCTCAGCTAAGCATTTCCTCAGCTAAGCATTTCCTCAGCTAAGCATTTCCTCAGCTAAGCATTTCCTCAGCTAAGCATTTCCTCAGCTAAGCATTTCCTCAGCTAAGCATTTCCTCAGCTAAGCATTTCCTCAGCTAAGCATTTCCTCAGCTAAGCATTTCCTCAGCTAAGCATTTCCTCAGCTAAGCATTTCCTCAGCTAAGCATTTCCTCAGCTAAGCATTTCCTCAGCTAAGCATTTCCTCAGCTAAGCATTTCCTCAGCTAAGCATTTCCTCAGCTAAGCATTTCCTCAGCTAAGCATTTCCTCAGCTAAGCATTTCCTCAGCTAAGCATTTCCTCAGCTAAGCATTTCCTCAGCTAAGCATTTCCTCAGCTAAGCATTTCCTCAGCTAAGCATTTCCTCAGCTAAGCATTTCCTCAGCTAAGCATTTCCTCAGCTAAGCATTTCCTCAGCTAAGCATTTCCTCAGCTAAGCATTTCCTCAGCTAAGCATTTCCTCAGCTAAGCATTTCCTCAGCTAAGCATTTCCTCAGCTAAGCATTTCCTCAGCTAAGCATTTCCTCAGCTAAGCATTTCCTCAGCTAAGCATTTCCTCAGCTAAGCATTTCCTCAGCTAAGCATTTCCTCAGCTAAGCATTTCCTCAGCTAAGCATTTCCTCAGCTAAGCATTTCCTCAGCTAAGCATTTCCTCAGCTAAGCATTTCCTCAGCTAAGCATTTCCTCAGCTAAGCATTTCCTCAGCTAAGCATTTCCTCAGCTAAGCATTTCCTCAGCTAAGCATTTCCTCAGCTAAGCATTTCCTCAGCTAAGCATTTCCTACTTAGTGCATCCGCCACTACATTGGCTTTTCCCGGATGGTATTTGATTTCACAATCGTAATCCTTAAGTAATTCCATCCACCTCCTTTGTCTTACGTTCATCTCCTTTTGATTAAAGACATACTGCAAACTTTTATGATCGGTAAACAAAGTGCATTTTGTACCATAGAGGTAATGTCTCCACAATTTCAATGCAAATACAACTGCTGCCAACTCAAGATCATGGGTAGGGTAATTCTTCTCATGTGGCTTCAATTGGCGTGAAGCATAGGCGATCACCTTGTCCCTCTGCATCAGGACACAACCCAAACCCGCAATAGATGCATCACTATACACAACCAAATCATCGGTACCTTCAGGCAAGGCCAGTATAGGAGCTTCACACAACTTCTTTTTCAATATTTGAAATGCATTCTCCTGCTTATCGGTCCACTCAAACTTTACTCCTTTCTTCGTTAGTTCAGTCATAGGCTTCGCTATGCGGGAGAAATCCTGAATGAATCGTCTATAATATCCAGCCAAACCAAGAAAACTTTTAATCTCAGTAGGAGTCTTTGGCTGCTCCCACTTTGAAACAGCTTCAATCTTTGAAGGATCTACTTTAATACCTTCTGATGAAATGACATGACCAAGAAACTGCACTTCCCGAAGCCAAAACTCGCATTTAGAAAACTTGGCATACAACTTCTTCTCCCTCAATACCTCCAAAACTGCTTTCAAGTGCTCACGGTGCTCTTCTTCTGACTTAGAATAGATCAAAATATCGTCAATAAACACAATAACAAAATGATCTAGAAAGGGACGGCATACCCGATTCATTAAGTCCATAAACGCGGCTGGAGCATTAGTCAACCCAAATGGCATGACCAAGAACTCATAATGCCCATATCTAGTCCGGAAAGCTGTCTTTGCTACATCCTCCTTCTTAACCTTCAATTGATGATAACCGGACCGCAAATCTATCTTTGAAAAATATGAAGCACCATGTAGTTGATCAAAGAGATCATCAATTCGTGGGAGAGGATATTTATTCTTAACCGTTCGCTTATTCAGCTCACGGTAGTCTATGCACATGCGCATAGATCCATCCTTCTTTTTAACAAAGAGAACCGGAGCTCCCCAATGCGAGGAACTAGGTTGTATGAAACCCTTGTCAAGTAACTCCTGAAGTTGAGACATTAACTCTTTCATTTCTGTAGGAGCTAATCGGTATGGTGCTTTTGCAACGGGTGTAGCACCGGGTATAAGATCAATCTGAAAAGTGACTTCACGATCGGGAGGAATACCGGGAAGATTATCGGGAAACACATCGGGAAAATCAGATACTACATCAACACTAGCAATAGAAGGCTTCTCCTTTCTTGCATCGATAACATAGGCCAAGAAATGACTCTTATTCTTCCTTATACATTTAATAGCCTTCATCATACTAATGACCTTTATCCCCCCTCTCTTCTTATCTCCATAAACCGTTACCACTTTACCATCGAGTAAAGGAATCCGAATAATCTTTTGGGAACACAAAATATTAGCTTCATTTCTAGACAACCAATCCATACCAATCACTACATCAAAACCGGCTAAGGTTACTGGCAATAACTGGACCGAAAACAAACGACCTTCAATCTCAATGTCACAATCATCATATCCCACACGTATATCACTAACCGTACCATTAGCAATCTCTACCTCTATTGAGCAATCTAAAGGGGTAGTGACTCTTTCTAGCTTAGGAGCAAATAAAGTAGACACGAACGACCTATTTGCACCCGAATCAAATAAAACAGTGGCAGGTTTTGAATTAACAAGGAAAGTACACTTACCACCTCGTCGTTGTTCTTAGCATCATCAACAGTCATCTGCAAGGCTCTCACTTTTGTTGCTGTCGTGGCTGTCCTCTTTCCGTCGTTCTTCATTTGTGGACAATCGGCAATGAGATGACCCGTTTCTTGACACTTGTAGCAACGAGTATTGTCCCTACATTCTGTTGCAAGATGTCCCGACTTCCCACACTTATGACACCTTCTTGTCTTGTCGGAACATTGACCTTCATGAACAGTCTTGCAAAAAGCACACCAAGAACCATTCTTCTTTTTATCTTTGTCACCACTTGAGCTAGAATTCCCACGGAACTTCTTATTATTATTATTGTTGTTAGATGACCAATTTGACCTTCTTTTGAACCCTGCTTTCTTGTCATCAACTTTCTCCACAACTTTCTCGCTTTTAAAGTCATCATCCAACCTCTTTGACTCCTTAATAGCCGCCGACAAAGTCACATGTTGTCTACATAATCCACGATAACTAGCGGGGAGACCATCACAATAAGCCTCAATTTGGTCCTCCTGCCTTCGAACCAAGTGTCCAACAAACTTCAACTTCTCCATAAATGAATGTGCATATTCAGAAATTGCACCGGGTTTCGCAACCAACGATCTAAACTCCTTTTCAATCAGTCTTAACTCACGAGTTCCCACATACTCCTCTAGAAACTTTTCCTTAAATGTTTCCCAAGGCATAACTGCAAGTACCTCAGGAGCCATAGAAACTGTAGTAGCCCTCCACCAGTTACGGGCTTTCTTCTTCAACATCCTACTAGCACACAAAACCTTCATATCATCCGGACAGTAACAAGATGCAAATACTACCTCAATATCTTCAATCCACTCCATAGCACCCACTTCATTTTGGGTACCATCAAACTCCTTGGCACCACATTTATGAAAGCTCTCATATTTAAAGTTGCTAATGCGAGGTGCATTCACAACTCTAGGTCGACCACCATTCACCTCATTAACCCCTACTGCTGCAACAACATTCTCATGAGCATGTTGTGACCTCGCCATTGATGGCTCAACACTTTGGGAGGGATTAGAGTAATTCCCATCCGAATGCTCACCCCTTCGTTCACTCTCATTCCTTTCAGCATCTCTTTCTGCCCTCATTTGTGCTAACTCTTCTTCATTTCTCATCAAAAGAGCTCGGATAGCTCTCAACTCTTCATGTAATTCTGCTTGATTGGGAACCTGTTCAATCACCGGGTTTGCCCTATCAATTTCTGACCTTGTGGGCTGTTCACCCGGGAGTGGCCTTCGCGGAGGCCTTTGGTTAACTCCATCTCCAGCCCCATTCCCATTAGGCGGAGCACCACTAGCATTAGTTCCATCTAGCTGACTGTTAGCACGAGTAATTGCCATCTTTCTACAAGGCAATGACGACGGTTAGCAAGAATTAAAGTAAGAACAAGGCTATTAAGGCTACACGACATCTACATAAATTGCATATAAACCACACACTAGCCTCAACCTACACTCTCACTCAATCCCAACCCGTCCTAAAGCTCTTCATCTCAAGCTAGGCACACCTACGTAGTCCTAACTTATCCTTCATCGGTTTAAGTCCAAAATCCTACGGTCAAAGTCGAATCTTGCTTCACTTAAACCAATTCTCTGATACCAACTTGTAACACCCGGCATTTAAAAACATGGGTTTTCAAAAACTTTCATCTAACGGTGTTAAAAGATGCGGAAGAAAATTTTAAAAGTTCAAAACCGATAAAAACTGTTCAGTTTCTGCATTTATTGGTGTTACATGCCATACCATAAAATAAGTCTAAATGAAAACCCAACGGTTGCCCAACACAAAACAACCGTTCAACAATACTATATAAATTCGACATCAAGTACGAAATGTAAATAAATGTCTAAAGAGATAAATCGTCTATGGGTAGCTAAGTTCTCCTGCATGCATCTACCCAACTCTCACTCTTCCTGCATCAACTAGTCCTTCAAGCTAAACCTGAGGGAACAACCACATTTAAGAAACAAGTGTTAGCTAACGAATTAGCTAAGTAAGATAACTCTATGTTATTAATACGTTTGTCCAATTAAAACAATCTTCATTATTAGACAAGTTTATTTAGGCACAACACACATCACACGTTCACACATAACCGCATATCAACTTCATATCAATTAGGGTGAATCCCCTAAATGTGTCTATCCTTCATTTTATTCACACATTATCACACGTATCTTCATTAACTGCATATAAGTGTAACATAAGTCACACCCGACTAGATGCTTCACCAAAAGGCGAGTCATACTTCGTCGTTAAGGAATGGCAAGCCAATCCAAGAGTAATCCGTATATGGAGGTTGGTCAAACCCCTCGTATTACTCGCCCTGCATTAGAATGACCATGTTGCAAGGAGCCACCCAAGCAACAACTACGCTAACGCACTCGTCCGGCTAAGACCAGTACGGGTTAAGCTTAACACTTTCCCTGCATCATATTTACGAGCTCGGTTTAACACATTTGGTTTAGGTAACACACATTCCTAAACCGTCACACACATATAGTCTAGGTAACACACATTCCTAGACATTCACACACTTTATCTTCATTACGCTTGGATCCTTAAACGTGCAAGTGACATGGCAACCTAATAAGTCTAGTGAGCTAAGTGTACAAGTCATGTAAGCATGCATATATCACGCATCACCTTCATTTCTACATTTCATGCATAATGAGATACTTCATAATACTACATAAACTGCATTGCAATACACTACATTAAGCAATACTTCATTTCACTACATTAGGGACTGCATTTCAGGTCTCATGGTCGACTACATAACCCATAATACCTCCCGTGTAACCCCATATGCCCATATGCAATATAAAGATACCAAATGGAAGTATTTATGATTTGAAACCAGCTTTTCGTTGAATCCCCCAGCGTGTCAAAGTAGTGTATCTTACCTCGGCGTAGTCCACAACAATCAACAACTAGTCACTGTGTAAAGTAACTATGCTC
>CM067172.1:99159393-99282529 GCA_034093135.1 Erigeron breviscapus | reverse complement strand
GTAATAGCGATCATTTTGTCGACCAACAGGGCACTGTTGCTAGCCTCCTTAGGAGCAGAAAAAAGACTTCCGCGAGAGGCCCGGGTGTTCCTCGTTCTAAAAAGAGAGCGAAACAGTCTGAGGATTTGGAGGAACCTCTTGGTATATATATTTTTTCGCTTAATTGATCCTTAGTTGTTGTTCTTCTTATTTGTGTATGTTCTCGTAGGGTTTAACCCTTTTGTACAGGTTCCAGATGAACCTTCTTGTCGTCGTAGTATTGAATCTCTTGCTCCCTTCGGGTGGTTTTCTAATCTGATGGATATGGATGTATCGAAACATTCTGAACTGTTTAATCAATTTTCCTTCTGTGTTTCTGTAATTGGAAATGTGTTGGATTCAAAACTTCGCGAATTTTCAGAGGATAGTGGTCCTACTTGTGAGCAGGTAGAGAAGCTTAAAGCTGAGAAGCTGGCGTTGGAATTCAAGGTGACAGAGTTGGAAGTTGGTTTTGATGGTTTGACTGCAGAGGCTTAAGTCTGCCCGCGAAGAGGTTCGGGCCAAAAGGGATGAGCTCAACATTTTAAAGGAAGAGTTATCTGCAAGTGATGCCTCGTTGGAGCAAACCCGAGTCGCTCTTTTTGATCATAAGGAAAGGTATAGGCATCTTATTGTCGAGGTAATTCGTCATGCTTGCAAGTCCTTTTTGAATGGTGCTGAGGTTGGCATGAAGATTTCCAGTTTATGCAATGCCAATAGAGTTAGTGTTAGTATGGGTCTTTGGTTGTTACACGAGGAGTGTATGATTGTATCAAGTCATGTTGGCATTTCAGCCATCGCGCCTGCACTTTATTGTTTTGGTATATATAACAGCTAACCTTTATACCAATAGAGTTGATGCTGAGTCAGAGTTGATCTGGTCCCTTGTTGCTGAAGGTCGTATTTCCCTCAACGGTCATGAGCTTGCTGAGGACACTTTTTTTGGTAAAAGGCCGTCACCCCTGGTTATATTACAAATCAATAAAGCTCAGGCAATCTAGTAAAGTACTAGATTGACTATTACAACCATGCACACACGTGCAACGTCAACTAAAACAGAAAGTAAAACCTACTTCCCAAACAGATTACATGAAGAATTGGAAAGAAACAAAAAGAATAAAGAATCAACTTCACTGGTGTGGAGGGCAGGTAGCTCCCACGTTATCCCCAATTCATCCAATCTTCGTAACTTCTTAAAGCGAAAAGTCATCAGTTGCTGATGTAATTCAAAATGGTGAGTTGGGGATGGCGTAAACTATTGCAGCTTAGAGATGTAGTTAGGCCATTTTTATGAAAGAAAATTGGAGATAGAAGAAGCACGTCATTATGGTTTGATAAATGGGTTGATGTATGCCCATTAAACTCGTTAATTTCTCCTAGGCAGATTGCACAAGCCGGCCTCTCTTTAAGCTCAAATGTTACTGATGTAATTCAAAATGGTGAGTGGAAATGGCCCACTGCTTGGCTTGATCTTTTTCCTGTTTTAATTAACCTTCCATCTATCAATTTACATGCAAATCAAATGGATACTATTGTTTGGAAGGAGTTGGATGGAAGGGAGAATGTGTTTTCCTCTAGAGTGGTTTGGAACTCGATTAGGATGAAGGGCAACGAGGTTAATTGGGCAAAAGTTATATGGAATTTGCATAGTATCCCTAGACATGCGTTTTTGGTATGGCTGATTATACGAGAAAAACTCAAAACCCAAGACAAAATGATGCAATGGAGTCGGTCGAGCGGCAACACAAACTACCAGCTTCTTTGTTGTTCCTTTTGAATGTAATTATTCTTCACAGGTATGGAAGAGGATTAAAGCTATGGCAAAAGTGCCTGATATGACTGATTCATGGGCTGACATACTCCAATGGCTTATTGTGAAGTCTAATTCAAGATCAGCAAAGAATGTAATTGGAAGATTACTGGTGGCAGCCACAGCTTACTTCATATGGCAAGAGAGGAACAATCGGTTATTTTCTAACCATGCTAGACCTCCGGACCAGATTGTTGAGCTCATTGCAACCACGGTCAGATTTAAATTGGTTACTATTTGGTTCAAGTATACTCCTGCAGTCGATTGTTTGTTGGAAGAATGGAAGGTACCACACCATTTAGTGGTAAATCCAAGATAGGCGCTGCAAATCTGCATTTCAGTCTTTGCTAGATACAACACATTAGTTATGTTTGTTGCTACTAGTGTGTAGGTTTTTTCTATTGATTAAATTGTTTTGCTTTCTAGATTGTTAACATATATATGGCCTGTCATATATATGAATTGGTTGACACTCTGTCAATCCACTTGTACCTAAACTTTTTAGTGTTGTGGAATATAATTCATAGGGGTATCCCATTACCCAAAAAAGTCATCAGTTTCAAACGAACAGTGTGCAAGATAACTTCGACCAATTGAGCTTGAGACCGTTTCTTCCGAGAAAATAATCTCGAGTTTCGCTCTTGCCAAATGAAATAGACAGAAGCCGCTAAAACCAATTTTGTAACAATGCTTTTGGTGGATCTTTTATGCGCAAATTTAAGAGCCTCTTCGACAATATCCTCCCAATTAGAAGAAACTAATTGGAATTGAGCTTTAACACGGACCAAATTCCAAACCTGCATAGAGTATGGACAATCAAAAAATAAATGAGCGTGTGAATCCCAATATAACGAGCAGACAAGACCACCAGAACCAGCCGTCATATCCCAAGATTGTAACAGGTCTTGGGTCTTGAGCTTCCTTTTAATAGCGAGCCAAAGCACAGAAGAATGCTTGGGAATACATTGCGTGAACCAAACCAGCTGAAACCAAGGTACTTTTGCAGCTCTCGGACGAATATCTTCCCAAGCCAAAGCAACCAAAATTCAGCCATATTACCATGTCTATCCCTCCACAAAACCTCATCCTATTTCATAACATCAAGAACAGAAGGATCCCCAAAAACAAACTGAGAACCTCATTCAATCGGCCAAGCCCAGCTTCCATTAGTTACCACATCAGAAACTTTTGAACTTAAATGAAAACCCGCATTTGCAATAAGTCTAGGTGACAGATTATGGATAAGTGGGTTGTTCTCACACCACGCATCAAACCAAACATTTGTTAACTTACCATCACCAATTTTATGCCAAAAATGCTGTGTAATTACTTGGAGAATCTGGAGTAATTTACGCCAACTCTAGGAAATATTTCCCTTTCGTTGTATCTCCCATAAGCTTTTGCCTCTTAACTTGTATGCATGAATCCACTGTACCCAGAGAGATTGCTTCAAATAAAGAAGTCTCCAAATATGAGCTGCAATAAGCGCAACATTAAATTGCTCCAGTTTTCGAACACCTAACCCTCCTTCATCCTTAGGAAGACAAACGATATCCCACGCCACTTTTGCTTGACCATGTTTTAGAGTACCTTGACTCCACAAAAAGCCTCTCATAATCTGCTCAATGTCAAGTATAACACGAGTAGGGAGAATAAAAACCGAAGACCAATAAACATGTAAAGAAGATATAACCGAATTGATTAACTGAAGTCGACCAGCAAAGGAAAGAAATTTGTTTTTCCAATCAGACACTCTTTTCTTTACCTTCTCAACCAATTCCTTGCAGTCCCGCAACATTAATCTGGAAGAAACCAAAGGAACCCCCAAATACTTAATCGGAAGTGTCCCTTCTTCAAATGGCAGCACGTTGAGAATGTCAAGCTTCACATGATTAAGAACATTGCAAAAAAGTGTTGTACTCTTTGGAAGACTTGGAGTCAAACCGGAAACAGATTTAAACTCCTCAAGAGATCTCATTACCACTTTTGCCGATTCCACATCCCCTCTTATAAAAATAAACAGGTCATCGGCAAAACATAAGTTGATAATATCAATATTTTCATTAAAAGGGTGAAAGCCAAATTCATTAGAATTTCTTACATTATGCTTAAGGATCAAGGTAAGAACCTCCATAACCAAAGTAAAGAGATAAGGAGATAACGGATCACCTTGACGAAGCCCCCGTCGCCCATGAAAAAATCCATGCAAGTTACCATTAATACTTAAAGAATAGGAAGTAGTAGAAACACACTCCATAATCCAGTGAACCATCGATCATGAAACCCGAAACACTGAAGAATACATCTCAAAAAGCCCAAATCCACCGAATCATATGCCTTCTGAATATCAACTTTAAAAGCAGCTCGAGGTGGGCCTCTATCCAAATGATAATTATGCATGAGCTCTTGAGTAAGAAGAATATTATCAGTAATCCTTCTGCCCGGGACAAACGCAGATTGATTAATACTAACCAAATCCTCCAAGCATCCTTTGATCCTGTTTGACAAAATCTTCGTAATACATTTAAAGATAATATTACAAAGAGAAATGGGTCGGTAGTAATTTATGCGAGATGGTGAAGAAACCTTAGGGATAAGAGAGATGATAGTATGATTCAGTTCTTTAAGAAGTTTACCACATACAAAAAAATCTTTAACAGCCCTAATGACATCAGAACTCTCAATATCCCAAGCCGCTTTGAAGAAAGCAGCCGAGAAACCATCAGGTCCGGTGATTTATCATCACCCATAGAGAATATGGCTTCCTTAACCTCTTTATCAGTAATATCTGCCACCATTGCATCAGCTTTATCCAAAGAAAATCGGGAAGAAAAAAGATTAGAATAATCAAAATCTGAAACCAAACCGGGCTGGCCCAGAAAGTTTATATAATGTGCCTCAAAAGCTCTAGCCGCATATTCTCCATCGAGTTGTCATCCATTTGAGTCAAGGATCATATCAATTCTGTTTGTAGCTTTACAAGTTTTCACAACTTTATGAAAATAAGCTGAATTCGAATCCCCAACTCGAAGCCACTCTATTTTTGCCTTCTGCTTAAGAAAACGTTCCTCATCAAGCAACGCATCATTAAAAGCTTGTAAATGGACAACATGTTTCTCCTTAAGAATCATGTTGTGCGGCTCTTTATCCAATTCTTTCTGAATGTCGTCCAACTCATTTTGCAACATTACCTTCTGATGTATATTACCATAATTATGTAACAATTTGCGAAGAGGTTTCTTGGCTGCTTTAAGTTTCTGAACAAGACAATACATAGGATATCCTGAAACATCCTTTTCCCATGCCTCTGAAACCACATCTTTAAATTTATTGTTATAAATAAGCAGATTAGATAACCTGTACGTTTGAAATAACGCTGAAGCACCCACGAAACAATCAAAAAATTCCAATTGGCCATAATCCGGTCAATCTTTTTCAACTGTCCAGAATCACCTCGAGGCTTTTGATTCCAAGTATATAGTAATCCAAGCATACTAACATCCTTAACACCCAGCACATCCACACAATCCCTAAATTCTCAAATAGAGATATCTATAGTAGACGAACCAGAGGCTTTATCTTCCAAATTTAACGCAACATTAAAATCACCAAGAAGCGCCCAAGGCCTACTACCAATGAACAGCTTATGCTTGATAAGATCATCCCAAAGGACTCGTCTATGAATATAATAGTTATGGGCATAGATAAAAGAGCACAAAAACACTTTCTTATTAGCTTTAAAAACAATTTGTGAATGAATAACCTGATCCGTCTGAGTTAGAACCATAAGATCCACCAAATCCGGATTCCATCCCAAAATAATTCTGGATCCTTTCCTACACAAACTACTATTTGAGGTCCAATGCCACTTCCAAAAAACTTTATTGCATATAGCTTGAAGATTTTCTGAAGAGACATGAGATTCCAAGATAGCACAAAGACACACATAATTATCAGAAATTACCTGCCGAACCTCTTTTCGTTTAGGGGATTGGTTCATTCCCCTAATATTCCATGCTGCGATATTAAACATTTGGAACCGAGTCAGCAGGAGTGCTTGCCCCTGTACCACCACCCGTATCCTTTATGTAGCCATATTCATCATAAATATTTTCAACCTCATCATCTGAGTCTGACACATCAAAACCTCTTTTGAAATTCTGTACAGGATCCATTCCATCCCCACCCCGAGTTGGAACCGAAGTGGATGGCTCACCCCTTCCTCAGCAACAAAACCATCTCCTAAAACAGAGAAAGTATTACTAGTACTTACTTTGGAAGTACTTGTCTCATTAGTCATCTTCGAACTCTTACCAGTACCATTAGCATTTCCCATATTTGCATTAATATTCTGATTTTGATTAGGCACCGGTGTTTTAACACTTCCAACAGGTTGCTTAGCCCGATAAACAAAATTCGGTTTAGGTTTAGTCAATTTGACATCCTCAACCTGTCAAGATTTATTCTTTTTCCTGACAACTCGGGTAAAACCATCATCAGCTTGCGCATCATTCTGTGTTACATTATGTTTAATCACTGGAGCCTTTAAAGGACAAGTAGTATTCTCGTGTCCAAACACCTTACAACGTTCACAATGCGGCGGCTGCCATTCATATTCAATACTAACCACTTCTTTAGTAAAACCCTCCCCATTAATGTTTGGTATACCCACTACTAATTCCTCTTCCAGCTTACAGGATGCGTCCAACTCGATCAAAGCCCTAGCAAAACTGTGCCTACCCCAAGAATTCATACACATATGACTGGAATAAGAATCAAGAAGTATAGGCTTACCCAGCTTAGTTGCCAACATACTCAAACCATGTCCAGTATATGCTGCAAGTGGCACGTCATACATTTTAACCCATACAGGAACGTTTGTAAGATCCGGCTTGGTCAAGGATGCATTAGAAGTCCATTCTTTCAAAAAAATTGGCGTTGAACGAATCATCCATGGCCCTTTTTCTAACACCTACTCTAAACCTTTCTTTGTCTCAAACTGGAAAAAGAAAAAACCCGCGCTATTCATCATCACTTTGCGTAAACCAAATTTAGCCCAGGAATTTTTCACATATGTTTCAACTACTGGATATGCCAATCTCTCTCCCAAAAAATAACCATAGCGGGAATTAGTAAACCGACCATTCACCTCTAAAACAGATGTTAACGGGATCAATAAATCAACTCCTTCCACCTCATTAATAACAGCAAGAGAACGAAAATTAACCTTTTTCTGCGATGTCTCTTTTTTCAAAGCATTTGCATATGAAACCGTAGGTGCAGTATGTTTTGCAGCCGTGTTTGTAGTGTTTCGATGCACTCCGGATTCCATTTTACATGGACTCAAAAACCCAAGCATGGAACGGGAACATTGAAGAAAATTGATAGAATCATGGGAAACGTTCAGTTTTGTGATGAATTTCAAGCCGCTCATGCCATCTTCCAACCCTATAGAATCTCGGATCATACCCCATGTGTCTTGAAACTTCCTAATGTTACTAGGCAAAGACCCAAACCATTCAAATTTGCTAACTTCCTAGTTCATAAGAAGGCTTTTGCTGAAATGGTTAAAACTCATTGGGATACTCCTTTTACTGGATGCAAGATGTACAGATTAGTGAAAAAGCTAAGACTTTTGAAACATCCGATCCGAAGTATGCTCTTTAGGCAAGGAAATCTGCATAATAAGGTTAAGAAGCTTCGTCTTGAGCTTGATAGCCTCCAAATAGCTATCGATGCTGATCCCTCTGATAAAGAATTAAGAAACCAGGAGATTGCTGCACTTTATGATTTTAAAGAGGCGGTTCTTGATGAGGAACGCTTCTTAAAACAAAAAGCCAAGATTGAATGGTTAGAGGTGGGTGACTCTAATACTTTGTACTTTCACAACTCTGTTAAAGCAAGAACTCACAGGAGCCGGATAGAGAAGATCCAAGACGTTAATGGAGTTGATCATGAAGGGGGTGGTGTGGCGACTGCGCTTGTAAAACATTATGAAGACTTCCTGGGAACTGAAGGGCCTCCATCTTGTTTTAATCCTAATGGAATTTTCAGAAGAACTATTAGTAGGCAAAAAGCGGATTATATGGTTCGAGCGATCACTGATGCTGAAATTAAAGAAGCTATGTTCTCAATTAATGAAAATAAAGCCCCGGGTCCTGATGGGTATACCTCGCTCTTCTTTATGAAGACTTCCTGGGAACTGAAGGGCCTCCATCTTGTTTTAATCCTAATGGAATTTTCAGAAGAACTATTAGTAGGCAAAAAGCGGATTATATGGTTCGAGCGATCACTGATGCTGAAATTAAAGAAGCTATGTTCTCAATTAATGAAAATAAAGCCCCGGGTCCTGATGGGTATACCTCGCTCTTCTTTATGAAGACTTCCTGGGAACTGAAGGGCCTCCATCTTGTTTTAATCCTAATGGAATTTTCAGAAGAACTATTAGTAGGCAAAAAGCGGATTATATGGTTCGAGCGATCACTGATGCTGAAATTAAAGAAGCTATGTTCTCAATTAATGAAAATAAAGCCCCGGGTCCTGATGGGTATACCTCGCTCTTCTTTATGAAGACTTCCTGGGAACTGAAGGGCCTCCATCTTGTTTTAATCCTAATGGAATTTTCAGAAGAACTATTAGTAGGCAAAAAGCGGATTATATGGTTCGAGCGATCACTGATGCTGAAATTAAAGAAGCTATGTTCTCAATTAATGAAAATAAAGCCCCGGGTCCTGATGGGTATACCTCGCTCTTCTTTATGAAGACTTCCTGGGAACTGAAGGGCCTCCATCTTGTTTTAATCCTAATGGAATTTTCAGAAGAACTATTAGTAGGCAAAAAGCGGATTATATGGTTCGAGCGATCACTGATGCTGAAATTAAAGAAGCTATGTTCTCAATTAATGAAAATAAAGCCCCGGGTCCTGATGGGTATACCTCGCTCTTCTTTATGAAGACTTCCTGGGAACTGAAGGGCCTCCATCTTGTTTTAATCCTAATGGAATTTTCAGAAGAACTATTAGTAGGCAAAAAGCGGATTATATGGTTCGAGCGATCACTGATGCTGAAATTAAAGAAGCTATGTTCTCAATTAATGAAAATAAAGCCCCGGGTCCTGATGGGTATACCTCGCTCTTCTTTATGAAGACTCTGGGAGCAAGCACTCCCGGTATGCACGGTTTTAATGGGTAGTATAGCTGCATGGAATATTAGGGGTTTGAACCGACCCCTCAAACAGAAAGAGGTTCGGCAGGTGGTAAGTGAAAATAATCTTAATGTTTGTGCTATCTTGGAATCTCATGTACATATTTCTAGTCTTATGGATGTGTGCAAAAGGGTGTTTAAAACCTGGGATTGGTCTTCTAATGCTTCGTCCTGTAGTAAGGGTACGAGGATTATTCTGGGGTGGAATTCTGAGGTTGTGGATGTTATGGTTTTGTCACATACGGATCAAGTCATACATATTCAGATTATATACAAGTTAGATCGAAAGGCTTTCTATTGTTCATTTGTATATGCGGACAACTATTATGTTCATAGAAGATTATTATGGGATAATCTTTGTACACATCAGCATTTTATACAAGGAAAACCGTGGGTGTTGTTGGGAGACTTTAACTCAGCGCTTAATTTGGAGGATAGCTTCTCTAGTTCTTCCAAAATTGATGTTGGTATGCGTGATTTTAAGGAGTGTATACAACAAATTGATGTAATGGATATTAACTCTTCCGGATTCCATTTTACATGGACTCAAAAACCCAAGCATGGAACGGGAACATTGAAGAAAATTGATAGAATCATGGGAAACGTTCAGTTTTGTGATGAATTTCAAGCCGCTCATGCCATCTTCCAACCCTATAGAATCTCGGATCATACCCCATGTGTCTTGAAACTTCCTAATGTTACTAGGCAAAGACCCAAACCATTCAAATTTGCTAACTTCCTAGTTCATAAGAAGGCTTTTGCTGAAATGGTTAAAACTCATTGGGATACTCCTTTTACTGGATGCAAGATGTACAGATTAGTGAAAAAGCTAAGACTTTTGAAACATCCGATCCGAAGTATGCTCTTTAGGCAAGGAAATCTGCATAATAAGGTTAAGAAGCTTCGTCTTGAGCTTGATAGCCTCCAAATAGCTATCGATGCTGATCCCTCTGATAAAGAATTAAGAAACCAGGAGATTGCTGCACTTTATGATTTTAAAGAGGCGGTTCTTGATGAGGAACGCTTCTTAAAACAAAAAGCCAAGATTGAATGGTTAGAGGTGGGTGACTCTAATACTTTGTACTTTCACAACTCTGTTAAAGCAAGAACTCACAGGAGCCGGATAGAGAAGATCCAAGACGTTAATGGAGTTGATCATGAAGGGGGTGGTGTGGCGACTGCGCTTGTAAAACATTATGAAGACTTCCTGGGAACTGAAGGGCCTCCATCTTGTTTTAATCCTAATGGAATTTTCAGAAGAACTATTAGTAGGCAAAAAGCGGATTATATGGTTCGAGCGATCACTGATGCTGAAATTAAAGAAGCTATGTTCTCAATTAATGAAAATAAAGCCCCGGGTCCTGATGGGTATACCTCGCTCTTCTTTATGAAGACTTGGGATATTACGGGAAAGGAGGTATGTCTTGCCATTCATGATTTCTTTAAGACTGGCAAAATTTTGAAAGAAATCAACCATACCTTCTTAGCATTGATTCCGAAAGTGTCCACTCCTAATAGAGTTACAGATTATCGCCCAATTTCTTGCTGCAATACAATATATAAATGCATTAGTAAAATTATTACTAATCGCATTAAGGATGGGTTGGACGATATTGTGGATATTAATCAATCCGCATTCATTCCTGGTAGGCTTATATCGGATAATATTCTTCTAACTCAAGAATTAATGCATAATTATCATCGTAAGATTGGCCCCCCACGATGTGCTGCTAAGGTTGACATTCAGAAAGCATATGATACTGTTAATTGGAGCTTCTTAAGAGCAACATTAATTGGTTTTGGATTCAATCCGACTATGGTACATTGGATCATGTCTTGTGTTACCAGTGTTTCTTTCTCTATCAGCCTGCATGGTAATATTCATGGTCATTTCCAAGGAAGACGTGGCCTTAGACAGGGTGATCCCATGTCCCCATATCTCTTTACTATGGTTATGGAGGTGTTAACCCTGATGTTACACAAATCTGTGCAACATTCTCCGGGCTTCAGGTTTCATAACTTGTGTGGAGAACAACGAATTATTAACATTTGTTTTGCAGATGATCTCTTTCTCTTTGGCCGAGGTGATCTTACTTCAGCCAAAGCTATTATGGACGGGCTTATGGAGTTTTCTAATGCCTCAGGACTTATGCCTAGTCTAGCTAAAAGCACGGCTTTCTTTTGTAATGTTCCTGATCGTATTAAGAGGGCTATTTTGGAGATCCTCCCATTTGAAGAAGGCTCTCTTCCGGTTCGTTATCTTGGTGTTCCACTTATTTCATCTAGACTTTTACACAAAGATTGCACAATTTTGGTTGAAAGGATGGAGGCTAGAATAAGTGATTGGAAGAACAAGTCTCTTTCGTTTGCTGGCAGGTTACAATTAATTAATTCAGTTCTCTCTTCCATGCATATTTATTGGGCTTCAGTTTTCATTCTCCCTGCTAGTATCATTTCTGATTTGGAAAAGAAGATGCGGGCTTTTTTATGGACTCAAGGTCCCATGAGCAAAGGTAAAGCTAAGGTGGCATGGAAGGATTGTTGCCTTCCTAAGTACGAGGGAGGAATTGGAATTAAAAGAATTTGTGATGTTAACAAAGCTCTTATGACTTCTCATGTATGGAGTATCTTGAATAATCGTAAGTCTCTTTGGGTACAGTGGATTAATGTGCATAAACTCAAGGGAAGAAATTTCTGGGACGTCCCTTTGAAAGCTGGCTCAACATGGGGATGGCGTAAGCTTCTTCAATTGCGAGAAGTAATCCGACCACATATTAAGTATCTGATAGGGGATGGGTGTACTACTTCAGCTTGGTTTGATAATTGGGCTTCTATTGGCCCTTTATGTAAGTTTATTACATATAGAGAGATGACTAGAGCGGGATTTCGTCTTGATGCAACTGTTAATGATGTTCTAACTAATGGACGCTGGAAATGGCCAATTGCCTGGTTTGATCTATTTCCAGTGCTTATAAATGTTACTCCTCCTGTTCTTCGTCCTGCTGTTTCTGATGTAATTACTCATTGCAGATTTGGAATTTGGTTCGCCCCTTAATGGGATTTCAAGCGGTTCCAAACCGATGGACTGATATCACTTCAATGCTATTGTTGACATCAAAGCCTAATCTTGCTAAGACGGTTATTGCTAAGCTCTTGATTGCTGCTTCGGCCTATTACTTATGGCAAGAGAGAAACTCCAGATTATTTTCTCCTAAAGAAAGATCGGTTGCTCAATTGCGTGATGTTATTGTGTCTACCGTTCGGATGAAGTTAGCCACTATGAAGTTCAAGAAAAAGATTCAAGGAAGAAGCATCCTAGAAGAATGGAAGTTGGATACCACGTAAACTTATATTAAACATCACTTTTATTGTTTGCCATTAAGATTTCAACCAGTCTTCTAAATGTGTCCCTCTGACAGGCCTTTGGATTTATCTAAGGGTAGGAGTCTCCATTTGGTTAGCCATTTTGAGCTCTTCACTGTGATGTGCATGTTTGAGATTTGGTTTCGATTTGGTAGAATGATAGAGGTTGATGTTTGATATTGGTTACTTACATATTAGGAGGTGTATTATTAATGCTTTTGATGTTTTTAGCCTTTTTTATGTATTGTTCAGCAAGGTCGCTTGTGACGTTATTGTTTCACATACATATGGCATGTCATATGTATGAATTAGTCTTGGTTCTTTGCCAAGCTACTTGTATAACCTTCTCTTTGGGTGATTTATAAAAGCTTACCGGGGTTTAAATTCCCCTTTACCCAAAAAAAAAAAAAAAAAAAAAAAAAAAAAAAAAAAAAAAAAAAAAAAAAAAAAAAAAAAAAAAAAAAAAAAAAAAAAAAAAAAAAAAAAAAAAAAAAAAGTCAAAGTCAAACTGTTGCGAGTTGCGAATTCCATTTTTTGTTGCGATTTTGGCATTTTTTGTTGCGATTTTGGCATTTCTTGTTGCGATTTTGGCATTTCTGTTGCGATTTTGGCATTTTTGTTGCGATTTTGGCATTTTTTGTTGCGATTTTGGCATTTTTTGTTGCGATTTTGGCATTTTTTGTTGCGATTTTGGCATTTTTTGTTGCGATTTTGGCATTTTTTGTTGCGATTTTGGCATTTTTTGTTGCGATTTTGGCATTTTTTGTTGCGATTTTGGCATTTTTTGTTGCGATTTTGGCATTTTTTGTTGCGATTTTGGCATTTTTGTTGCGATTTTGGCATTTTTTGTTGCGATTTTGGCATTTTTTGTTGCGATTTTGGCATTTTTTGTTGCGATTTTGGCATTTTTTGTTGCGATTTTGGCATTTTTTGTTGCGATTTTGGCATTTTTTGTTGCGATTTTGGCATTTTTTGTTGCGATTTTGGCATTTTTTGTTGCGATTTTGGCATTTTTTGTTGCGATTTTGGCATTTTTTGTTGCGATTTTGGCATTTTTTGTTGCGATTTTGGCATTTTTTGTTGCGATTTTGGCATTTTTTGTTGCGATTTTGGCATTTTTTGTTGCGATTTTGGCATTTTTTGTTGCGATTTTGGCATTTTTTGTTGCGATTTTGGCATTTTTTGTTGCGATTTTGGCATTTTTTGTTGCGATTTTGGCATTTTTTGTTGCGATTTTGGCATTTTTGTTGCGATTTTGGCATTTTTTGTTGCGATTTTGACATTTTTTGTTGCGATTTTGGGTTTTTTGTTGCGATTTTGGCATTTTTTGTTGCGATTTTGACATTTTTTGTTGCGATTTTGGGTTTTTTGTTGCGATTTTCATTTTTTGTTGCGATTTTGTTGGCTATTTTGTGATACCGAAAAAAGAGTATGTTGTATGGATCTTCATCAAGATCAAAATCAAAAGGGAAATCAAAATCGACTTCACAATATATGTATAGTATATATATGTGTGTGTGAAGTGTGTGAAGAAGATTACTCACATTTTTTATTACAATCAAACACATTTTATTATTATTATCACACATCACAATAAAAAAGACAACACATAATTAAAAAAGACAGTACATGATTAAAACACGAAATACATAATAATGACACGATTACTCATCATCTTTTATTGACATACTTCCTAAGCCACGGTAGGCGTTTTCGACGAGCCACCACTTGTCGTGTTGCGGGCATTTGACTTCCCACGTGGTTTTGTCTTCCCCGCAATTGTCGTGGTAAGATTCGGACCAAGTGCATTGGTCACCTAACGTGTGTCCGGCCTTAAAAACATCATTGACTACCCTCTTGACATTCTTGATCTCCTCATGTAGAAACGAAGAATAGTGCTCTTCGTGCTTCGAGATGTTGCGCCCTGGTGCTTGTATTTCCTCTAACTGTTGCTCGCATCGTCGTCTTTTCTTCCGTAGGTTATCCATAACCCCAAAGAGTTCTGTTTGATGGAGGGTGTCCTCTTTGATATCAGCCATGATTCGTGTTTTCATCTCATCTACGGTCATACGAGGTCGGTTAACATTCTTTGATGATGAGGACGTCATCAGGGTTAGATCGACTAGATTCAAGTTGCTCTGGAACAACTTGATTGTGCGGTTAACACCTTGAACCATCTGATCATATGGGCCAAAGCAGTTCACGACATGAATGAATAAATTTCTTAATGTATTTGTGTTGTAGGTTAATGTGTAGTCTTTTAATTTCTTAATGTTTTATGTTTTAAATAAATGTAATGTTTTATTTAGTTGTATTGTGTTTTTAAAATTAATGAAAGTTTAGGGTTTATTTGAAGCTTTGTATTCATGTATTATATAATAAACTAGTATCCTTAAAAAAAAAAAAAGTCAAATTGTTGCGAGTTGCGAACTGCGAGTTGCGAGTTGCGAATTCCATTTTTTGTTGCGATTTTGGCATTTTTTGTTGCGATTTTGGCATTTCTTGTTGCGATTTGGCATTTCTTGTTGCGATTTTGGCTTTCTTGTTGCGATTTTGGCATTTTTTATTGCGATTTTGTCATTTTTTGTTGCGATTTTGGCATTTTTTGTTGCGATTTTGGCATTTTTTGTTGCGATTTTGGCATTTTTTGTTGCGATTTTGGCATTTTTTGTTGCGATTTTGGCATTTTTTGTTGCGATTTTGGCATTTTTTGTTGCGATTTTGGCATTTTTTGTTGCGATTTTGGCATTTTTTGTTGCGATTTTGGCATTTTTTGTTGCGATTTTGGCATTTTTGTTGCGATTTTGGCATTTTTTGTTGCGATTTTGGCATTTTTTGTTGCGATTTTGGCATTTTTTGTTGCGATTTTGGCATTTTTTGTTGCGATTTTGGCATTTTTTGTTGCGATTTTGGCATTTTTTGTTGCGATTTTGGCATTTTTTGTTGCGATTTTGGCATTTTTTGTTGCGATTTTGGCATTTTTTGTTGCGATTTTGGCATTTTTTGTTGCGATTTTGGCATTTTTTGTTGCGATTTTGGCATTTTTTGTTGCGATTTTGGCATTTTTTGTTGCGATTTTGGCATTTTTTGTTGCGATTTTGGCATTTTTTGTTGCGATTTTGGCATTTTTTGTTGCGATTTTGGCATTTTTTGTTGCGATTTTGGCATTTTTTGTTGCGATTTTGGCATTTTTTGTTGCGATTTTGGCATTTTTGTTGCGATTTTGGCATTTTTTGTTGCGATTTTGGCATTTTTTGTTGCGATTTTGGCATTTTTTGTTGCGATTTTGGCATTTTTTGTTGCGATTTTGGCATTTTTTGTTGCGATTTTGGCATTTTTTGTTGCGATTTTGGCATTTTTTGTTGCGATTTTGGCATTTTTTGTTGCGATTTTGGCATTTTTTGTTGCGATTTTGGCATTTTTTGTTGCGATTTTGGCATTTTTTGTTGCGATTTTGGCATTTTTTGTTGCGATTTTGGCATTTTTTGTTGCGATTTTGGCATTTTTTGTTGCGATTTTGGCATTTTTTGTTGCGATTTTGGCATTTTTTGTTGCGATTTTGGCATTTTTTGTTGCGATTTTGGCATTTTTTGTTGCGATTTTGGCATTTTTTGTTGCGATTTTGGCATTTTTGTTGCGATTTTGGCATTTTTTGTTGCGATTTTGGCATTTTTTGTTGCGATTTTGGCATTTTTTGTTGCGATTTTGGCATTTTTTGTTGCGATTTTGGCATTTTTTGTTGCGATTTTGGCATTTTTTGTTGCGATTTTGGCATTTTTTGTTGCGATTTTGGCATTTTTTGTTGCGATTTTGGCATTTTTTGTTGCGATTTTGGCATTTTTTGTTGCGATTTTGGCATTTTTTGTTGCGATTTTGGCATTTTTTGTTGCGATTTTGGCATTTTTTGTTGCGATTTTGGCATTTTTTGTTGCGATTTTGGCATTTTTTGTTGCGATTTTGGCATTTTTTGTTGCGATTTTGGCATTTTTTGTTGCGATTTTGGCATTTTTTGTTGCGATTTTGGCATTTTTTGTTGCGATTTTGGCATTTTTGTTGCGATTTTGGCATTTTTTGTTGCGATTTTGGCATTTTTTGTTGCGATTTTGGCATTTTTTGTTGCGATTTTGGCATTTTTTGTTGCGATTTTGGCATTTTTTGTTGCGATTTTGGCATTTTTTGTTGCGATTTTGGCATTTTTTGTTGCGATTTTGGCATTTTTTGTTGCGATTTTGGCATTTTTTGTTGCGATTTTGGCATTTTTTGTTGCGATTTTGGCATTTTTTGTTGCGATTTTGGCATTTTTTGTTGCGATTTTGGCATTTTTTGTTGCGATTTTGGCATTTTTTGTTGCGATTTTGGCATTTTTTGTTGCGATTTTGGCATTTTTTGTTGCGATTTTGGCATTTTTTGTTGCGATTTTGGCATTTTTTGTTGCGATTTTGGCATTTTTTGTTGCGATTTTGGCATTTTTGTTGCGATTTTGGCATTTTTTGTTGCGATTTTGGCATTTTTTGTTGCGATTTTGGCATTTTTTGTTGCGATTTTGGCATTTTTTGTTGCGATTTTGGCATTTTTTGTTGCGATTTTGGCATTTTTTGTTGCGATTTTGGCATTTTTTGTTGCGATTTTGGCATTTTTTGTTGCGATTTTGGCATTTTTTGTTGCGATTTTGGCATTTTTTGTTGCGATTTTGGCATTTTTTGTTGCGATTTTGGCATTTTTTGTTGCGATTTTGGCATTTTTTGTTGCGATTTTGGCATTTTTTGTTGCGATTTTGGCATTTTTTGTTGCGATTTTGGCATTTTTTGTTGCGATTTTGGCATTTTTTGTTGCGATTTTGGCATTTTTTGTTGCGATTTTGGCATTTTTTGTTGCGATTTTGGCATTTTTGTTGCGATTTTGGCATTTTTTGTTGCGATTTTGGCATTTTTTGTTGCGATTTTGGCATTTTTTGTTGCGATTTTGGCATTTTTTGTTGCGATTTTGGCATTTTTTGTTGCGATTTTGGCATTTTTTGTTGCGATTTTGGCATTTTTTGTTGCGATTTTGGCATTTTTTGTTGCGATTTTGGCATTTTTTGTTGCGATTTTGGCATTTTTTGTTGCGATTTTGGCATTTTTTGTTGCGATTTTGGCATTTTTTATTCCGATTTTTATTCGGAGCTTTTATCATTGTCCCCCGGGGTGGATTTTTTGGCACGTGCCTCTCTTTTCTTCCTTGCTGCTCCGGAGTCTTTTCCTATCTTTGGTTTGCTTCATTATTCTCCCAAGGAGGTAGCATACTCTATCCGTTCTCGGAGTGGGTGCCCGGGCTTTTGCATCGGTGGAGGGCATTATTCCTTTTGTTTGGTGGTTCATTCATATTTCCTTCCTTCCTTGTTATGCTGGGGGGCGGGTCTGATGGTAGATCCTTTGTTACTGTCGCCTTGTATTTATTTCTTGTGGTTCGTATTTCAGCTTTTCCTCTTGATCGTATTTCTCCTCCAGTCAGTGGTCTGATTGGTTCTTATCTTTTTCTAACCTGGTCCGCCAGTGCAACATTGTGATAGCTCCGTTCTTCGCTTGGTTGTTCCCTACATATCATGAGGACTCGTGCCTGCGGCGCGTCTTTTGTCGCCTTCTCCTTTGTTTCTGTTTTCGTTGCCTCTTGCTCTACTTCCCTCACAAGATGTTGCAGTTTTCCGGCTGTTATTGCTTCTTCAATGGCCTTTTGGAGATTTCAATACTAGTCCGTATCGTGTCCATAGTCCTTATGGAACTCACAATATTTCCCTCGGTCCCTTCTCCGAGATGTTAATCTTGGTGGGGCCGGAAAGGTTTGTGCTACACGTTCGTGGCAAGGATATCTTTTGGTGATTTTTTCAGTCTTAGTAGTATTACCCTTCTACCTTCTTTGCCTTTGCTCCTGTTGTTTCTTTGGTGTCGAGCCAAACGTGAGCTTTGTCTGTCAGTCCGTCGTATGTCTCCAATAGGTTAGTTGTAAGATGCTCGACTAGCTCGACTGTCCGTAGTCCGTGAATGAGTCCTGAGATGCTCAGACTCTCCGGTAGTCCTCTTATCTCCTGAGTTTCATTTGTGTATCTAGCGATGAAATCTCTGAGTGTTTCTCTGCTTTGTCGTTTTATGTTGTGCACTGATACGTGTGTTTTTCGGTGCTTCTTCTACATGTTGAATTGCGACCTAAACTTATATTTGAGGGTTTCAAAACTGTCTATTGAATTTGCTGGTAGGCCATCTATCCATTCCCTTGCATCATCTGTTAGGGAGTAGGAGAAAGCCTGACAAGTGGTTGGCATGTCCCATCTCTGGATTAATGCGGCTCCGATGAATTTTTTCAAGAAATCATCTGGGTCGCTTTTTCCATTATAATACCCCAAGTGTTGAGGGTATTTCATCTTTACTGGTAGCGGGTGGTTTTGAATGTCTATAGTAAATGGACTGTCCATGTGCCCTAAATGTAACGCATCCGAGGCTTCCCATTCGTATAGGGGATACCTTCGGTCATTATCTCCGCTTGTTTCTCCTAGCGTTGTTCTCCATCGATGGTGGCCTTGGATCTGATTTCTTTGATCTGGTCTATTGACCTCCGGAGTTCCTGCTTGGAGATTCTGCGTTCCCTCTTTGTTGGGATCGTCTTGTCCATTTGTGGCATTATTTCTTATTATTGAGGGTAAGGTGGGTATGGTCTATTCTGGACCGCCATATGTCTCCTCCATATAGAATTGAGCGTTGAGGTGTTGGCATGTTGTTTCCGGTTCATAGACCTGGCCTGCCTCTTTCAGACGCCTAATTATTGTGCTTAGTACGTCATAATTCGCCTGCACGTATGTATCGCTGATTTCTCTATCTACTAATGCTGACGCCCGGTTAGCATCTCTAAAGTGGTTCGTTGTTCTCGGTGTCCTTGTCAGAGGTCCATTTGCCTGCGATCTTCCTTGATTCAGAGGTGTGAATCCGGACCTATCCTGACCTCGATCCTGCGGCGGTGTGAGTACGGGTCTGTCTTGACCATGCGATGGTGTTAGCACGAATCTGTCTTGACCTTGACCATGCGGTGGTGTTAGCACGGATCTGTCTTGACCTTGACCATGCGGTGGTGTTAGCACGGATCTGTCTTGACCTTGACCATGCGATGGTGTTAGCACGAATCTGTCTTGACCTTGACCATGCGGTGGTGTTAGCACGGATCTGTCTTGACCTTGACCATGCGATGGTGTTAGCACGGATCTGTCTTGACCTTGACCATGCGGTGGTGTTAGCACGGATCTGTCTTGACCTTGACCATGCGATGGTGTTAGCACGAATCTGTCTTGACCTTGACCATGCGGTGGTGTTAGCACGGATCTGTCTTGACCTTGACCATGCGATGGTGTTAGCACGGATCTGTCTTGACCTTGACCATGCGGTGGTGTTAGCACGGATCTGTCTTGACCTTGACCATGGTGTTAGCATGGATCTGTCTTGACCTTGACCATGCGATGGTGTTAGCACGAATCTGTCTTGACCTTGACCATGCGGTGGTGTTAGCACGGATCTGTCTTGACCTTGACCATGCGATGGTGTTAGCACGGATCTGTCTTGACCTTGACCATGCGGTGGTGTTAGCACGGATCTGTCTTGACCTTGACCATGGTGTTAGCATGGATCTGTCTTGACCTTGACCATGCGGTGGTGTTAGCATGGATCTGTCTTGACCTTGACCATGCGGTGGTGTTAGCACGGATCTGTCTTGACCTTGACCATGCGGTGGTGTTAGCACGGATCTGTCTTGACCTTGACCATGCGGTGGTGTTAGCACGGATCTGTCTTGACCTTGACCATGCGGTGGTGTTAGCACGGATCTGTCTTGACCTTGACCATGCGATGGTGTTAGCACGAATCTGTCTTGACCTTGACCATGCGGTGGTGTTAGCACGGATCTGTCTTGACCTTGACCATGCGATGGTGTTAGCACGGATCTGTCTTGACCTTGACCATGCGGTGGTGTTAGCACGGATCTGTCTTGACCTTGACCATGCGATGGTGTTAGCACGGATCTGTCTTGACCTTGACCATGCGGTGGTGTTAGCACGGATCTGTCTTGACCTTGACCATGTGGTGTTAGCACGGATCTGTCTTGACCTTGACCATGCGGTGGTGTTAGCACGGATCTGTCTTGACCTTGACCATGCGGTGGTGTTAGCACGGATCTGTCTTGACCTTGACCATGCGATGGTGTTAGCACGAATCTGTCTTGACCTTGACCATGCGGTGGTGTTAGCACGGATCTGTCTTGACCTTGACCATGCGATGGTGTTAGCACGGATCTGTCTTGACCTTGACCATGCGTGGTGTTAGCACGGATCTGTCTTGACCTTGACCATGCGATGGTGTTAGCACGGATCTGTATTGACCTTGACCATGCGATGGTGTTAGCACGAATCTGTCTTGACCTTGACCATGCGGTGGTGTTAGCACGGATCTGTCTTGACCTTGACCATGCGATGGTGTTAGCACGGATCTGTCTTGACCTTGACCATGCGGTGGTGTTAGCACGGATCTGTCTTGACCTTGACCATGCGATGGTGTTAGCACGGATCTGTCTTGACCTTGACCATGCGGTGGTGTTAGCACGGATCTGTCTTGACCTTGACCATGCGATGGTGTTAGCACGAATCTGTCTTGACCTTGACCATGCGGTGGTGTTAGCACGGATCTGTCTTGACCTTGACCATGCGATGGTGTTAGCACGGATCTGTCTTGACCTTGACCATGCGGTGGTGTTAGCACGGATCTGTCTTGACCTTGACCATGGTGTTAGCATGGATCTGTCTTGACCTTGACCATGCGGTGGTGTTAGCATGGATCTGTCTTGACCTTGACCATGCGGTGGTGTTAGCACGGATCTGTCTTGACCTTGACCATGCGGTGGTGTTAGCACGGATCTGTCTTGACCTTGACCATGCGGTGGTGTTAGCACGGATCTGTCTTGACCTTGACCATGCGGTGGTGTTAGCACGGATCTGTCTTGACCTTGACCATGCGGTGGTGTTAGCACGGATCTGTCTTGACCTTGACCATGCGATGGTGTTAGCACGAATCTGTCTTGACCTTGACCATGCGGTGGTGTTAGCACGGATCTGTCTTGACCTTGACCATGCGATGGTGTTAGCACGGATCTGTCTTGACCTTGACCATGCGGTGGTGTTAGCACGGATCTGTCTTGACCTTGACCATGCGATGGTGTTAGCACGAATCTGTCTTGACCTTGACCATGCGGTGGTGTTAGCACGGATCTGTCTTGACCTTGACCATGCGATGGTGTTAGCACGGATCTGTCTTGACCTTGACCATGCGGTGGTGTTAGCACGGATCTGTCTTGACCTTGACCATGGTGTTAGCATGGATCTGTCTTGACCTTGACCATGCGGTGGTGTTAGCATGGATCTGTCTTGACCTTGACCATGCGGTGGTGTTAGCACGGATCTGTCTTGACCTTGACCATGCGATGGTGTTAGCACGAATCTGTCTTGACCTTGACCATGCGGTGGTGTTAGCACGGATCTGTCTTGACCTTGACCATGCGATGGTGTTAGCACGGATCTGTCTTGACCTTGACCATGCGGTGGTGTTAGCACGGATCTGTCTTGACCTTGACCATGCGATGGTGTTAGCACGGATCTGTCTTGACCTTGACCATGCGGTGGTGTTAGCACGGATCTGTCTTGACCTGACGTTATTAGTTGTCAGTCATTTATAATCAAACGTCGTAATAATAAATGTGGTAACATTTAGACTTGTAAACCTTGCCTCTCTTTTAAGTCTTGACATTCTTTTGTCTTTTTCCTAAGCCTCGCTAAAGAGAGCTGAAACTTTCTTCAAAAGAGGATTAAAGCCTTCCTCAAAAGAGAGTGGAAGCCTTCTTTAAAAGAGAGTGGAAGCCTTCTTCAAAAGAGAGTGGAAGCCTTCCTCAAAAGAGAGTGGAAGCCTTCCTCAAAAGAGAGTGGAAGCCTTCCTCACAAGAGAGTGGAAGCCTTCCTCAAACGAGAGTGGAAGCCTTCTTCAAAAGAGAGTCAAAGCCTTGCCACTTTCCTAGCCTTAAGCTTTCCTGAGCCCCACTCCAAGGCTCTCAAGCTTTATCTTCCTCTCTTTCCTAGCCTTAAGCCTTCCTGGGCCCCACTCCAAGGCTCCCAAGCCTCACCTTCTTCTCTTTCCTAGCCTTAAGCCTTCCTGAGCCCCACTCCAAGGCTCTCAAGCTTTATCTTCCTCTCTTTCCTAGCCTTAAGCCTTCCTGGGCCCCACTCCAAGGCTCCCAAGCCTCACCTTCTTCTTTTGTCTAGCCTTAAGCCTTCATGGGCCCCACTCCAAGGCTCTCACGCCATTCTCTTTAGTTTCTTCAAGGCTGGCATTCTCCTTTCTTTTGGTCTGTTTCAGTTATATATAGTTAGAGTTCTGTTGGTGGTCTCACCCTACCTCTTCAAGTCCCCCAAGTTTAAATGTAAGGTTTCCAATCGATATGTTGGATTTAAACTTCACGTTCTGTTCTCATTATATAAATGTTTACCCTTACTTCTAATCTTTTTCTCTTCTTTATTGGGTCGACAGGAAGAAAATTGAAAAAGGAAAGGAACTTCTTTTGTTTTGAATCTGACCACAAGAGAGGAGATAACATAAAAAAGAAAATGCTTTCTCCTCTTTTTTGAATCTCGAAAATATCAAGGAGGCAGTACAGGGTCTGGACACTTTTTTGCCTTTCTTTTAGCCTTTTTTTTTTTTTTCTTTTCTTTTTTCTTGGATTTACGAAAAGAGGAGCAAGGTATGGTCCCTTCTTCCTTTTGTTTCTTGTATTTCTTGTGAAATTTTCTTGGAGAGCTATCCATGTGGGTCCCATTGTGTACCACTATTACTTATTAAATAATTTACCTTGGTTATTCACGTGACTATCTCAAGGAAGGAAAGAAGTACATCTCATATTCTATGTTTCAAGCCTAGCTCATGTGAGCATTTCAAAGGAGGTAACATTTATTATTTTGTCTTGTCTCTCTTAGTAAGCTTATCTCCCTCGGATTATCTTTATTTTGCTTCCTTAATATATATACATGAATCAAGATAATTGTGGGTCTCCTTTTGTCGTATATATGCACATAGAGAGAGAGACAAAGCAATTGGTCCGCTGCTTTAGACTTCGAAGCTTCCACGCCTCTTGCTTTATGTACGTAATACTATATTATATTATATGACAAGTGCACCTTGGATCCAATGGTACCTGCCAAGCTTTCTTGTCGAACTAATATACAATATGTGTTGCTCCGCTGCTTGGAGGCTTAACGCTCCGCAGCCTCGCCTATATTTTTTAATTACACACATATAGATATGCTGCCCCGACAATACTTATAAATATCCATATGTTTTGTTGATATGCAACCTCTCTTTCTTCACATATACATTGGTTTGTAAAGTAAGGGTTAGACCACACTTCATCATAGGCTAGGCATATAAAAGCCTCGCTAGGGTGCTTCCATCTTAGCTTCGCTGGAGGCTTTCCAACTCTAAACTCTAACTAAGCTTCGCTATAGCCTATCCGTTCCCTTTCCTTTTAGAAGCTTCGACCTCAACAGTCTTTGTCGAAGCTCTGTGAAAGCCTCGACAATAGTTAGACCTCGCTGATTTTTGGCATTTAGTGAGCCTCGCTGATTTGGTATCTAGTGAGCCTCGACGATTTTGGATTTAGTGAGCCTCGCTGATTTTTGGATTTAGTGAGCCTCGCTGATTTTTGGATTTAGTGAGCCTCGCTGATTTTGGATTTAGTGAGCCTCGCTGATTTTTGGCATTTAGTGAGCCTCGCTATTAATAGTTAGACCTCGCTGATTTTTGGCATTTAGTGAGCCTCGCTGATTTGGTATCTAGTGAGCCTCGACGCACATACAAGTTATTATTATATATAATATTATATATATATATATATATATATATATATATATATTTATATATATATATATATGTTCGACCACAATTCTAGGTTAGGAGAGGTTGTTTTAATTTCTCCATTCTCTCCAAGTATGTCTCCTAGATGCTTCCAGCTTCGCTGCTTTACCACTTCGCAGCTTCGACGGTTAGGAAGGTTCGCTACCTTTTGAGAGTGTGGGTATAGATCGAACCACACATTGTCAAGTCCCCCAAGTTCAAGCTTAAGTTTCTTTTTCAAAAATTAGGCTTCAACTTTTTCCCATTCTCTCTTGAATGTGCAATTAGGTGAGGCAATTCTTCTCATTTCCTTTTCTTTTTTGAAATTCTTAACTAATATTTCTTTAATGATAAGGTTGGGATACATGATCTGACCAACAAACATAACAATAGTTGATGACCAACAAACATAACAATAGTTGAAGTAAAATGACATAAAAATATAAAAATAAAGTGATAATACTTAACTAACTATTTTCAAAATGAAAATGATATCTCATTAATGATAAGGTTGGGATACATGCTCTGACCAACAAACATAACAATAGTTGATGACCAACAAACATAACAATAGTTGAAGTAAAATGACATAAAAATATAAAAATAAAGTGATAATTCTTAGCAAAGTAGCTTACATGAAGATGCTTGAGAGAAGGGGGAGGGATGATTCTCAAACGAGGGAGGCTGGGACCCATACTAACCTAGAGTCTTGTCATTTTTCTTATTCATGGACCATGTATACATGGCCCTCAGGCTCTCCTGGATCATCATCTCCTCCACCATCTTCTTTTGCCATGTGAAGGTCTTCTTTGCTTTCTTAGCTCCTAGGACTAGGTGTTCAAGCTTCCCTTTATCCAATGCCCTCCTGATCTCCCACTTTATCTGTCTACACGCATTAGTGTCATGTGCGTGGTCCTCATGGAATTCACAGTATTGATTCATGTTCTTTTTCCCCGACTTAAAGGCCATTGGTGAAGGAGGCTTGAAAGTCGCAAACACTATCTTAGTGTTCAGAATTTCTCTTGGGCATTTGATCAAGTTAACAATTGGTGCATCTTTGATGTATGGTCCAAACATTTTCTCACGACGCTCATCCAGACGCTCGTCCCGACGTTCGTCTCTTTGGAGCGAATGAAGTCGAACGCCCTATCAATAGTTTCCTTAAATGTCAATGGGATTCTCTTGCTTAGATCATCCTGGAGTTGGCCAGATAGCAGTACCAAGGTGAAACCCGAGATCTGTTGACTTTCTGGAAGCCCAGGTATCTTCTGGCATGCCTCGGTGTACCTTGTGATGAAATCCCTTAGTGGCTCGCTTTCTCTCTGTCTAAGTAGGTGAGCTTCCAAGTGACTTCTCTGACGCTTTTTTTGTTGGACGAACTGAGCTATGAACTTCTCCTTCAAATCTTCATAGTCTTTGATGCTCTTCTCAGGAAGCTTGGTGAACCACTCCAGGGCATAACCTTGCAAGGTGCCTGGGAACAAGTGGCACGCCACGGGATCCACCCATTTTTCAGTTAACACAGCCTGATCATAGATTGCTAGATGGTCCTCTGGGTCCCTAGTACCATCATAAGTGCCAACGATGGCGGGGACCTTCTGACCATCCGGGAAAGCATAACTTGCCACCCAGTCACAAAACCTTGACTTCGTGGCTGACTTTAGCACCCTGGCCACCCTCGCTTGCTCATCATTCTCCTCTCTTGCTGCTATGTTTAACATCTTTAGCAACTCTTTTGTCGGGTTGACCGGTTCAGGAACAGGCTCAACTGGCTTCTACTTCTTTAGCTCTTCCACCAATAACTTCATTATGGACTCCATGCCTGTTGGCTGTGGAGAAGGTTGTGGGGCAGGATCAGATTGAGTTGGCCTTAACGCAGCAGAGAGTTGGAAAAACCAATCGGTTGGAGTGGGTGGTGGTGTTTGCACTTGCTGGGTGCCTTGGGTAGCTAGTTTTATCAATTCTAACAGATGACTTTCCTGAATAGTCACAGATTGTGAGGAGCTAGCCATTGGCTGCAAAGATGTCTGACCTCCCCCCATGGATGGACTAGCAATGCTAGCTATCTTAGAAGTCATTATGCTCTTTTGAGAACTTACTTGACTTTGGCCAGAAGTGAGGGTAGTGATAGGAGATGTGTCAGGTGGGGGTGTTGAAAACAAAGAGACAAAAGGAGATATAGAAGGCGAAGGTGTGGAAAAGAGTGATCCAACACTAGCACTACCAGACCCAAGGCTAGATCCAAAGCTCACCTTGGGTGGTAACCTAGACCTACCACCAGAAACAACATTAGTTGTATTTGTCACCATTTAACTAGATCTGGAACTAAATTCTGGAAATTTTTCACATGAAATGTTTTGAATGCCAGACATCTCAGCGCTTTCCAGATTAATCACTGGAGAATCTCTTCCATCAACACTTATCCCCAACCCAGAAGGAACAATATGAGAAATAGGAGTGGATTCCTCAGCCATGTGAAGCTAAGAAACAAACAAGAAACAAACAAACAAGGAAAAAGATGATGATTTTTGATTTGTAAGAACAAAAGACCGTCCAATAATCAGTAAAATTACGGATGGCGCCAATGTTTGAGCATGAATTGTTAAGCTCAATCACAAAAGAGGTTTAACCACGAAAATCATCATGTTCTCCTCAATATAAGAGTGCAAACCTACTAAGTTCTTGACGAACCTAAGGTGAATGATGATTTTCCCAAAGAGATATTTCGATCTTCAGAGGATATGAAATATGAGTATTTTTGTGTTATAGTTGATTGTGTGTGAATTGAATGTGTGAATATATCTGAATTGAATGAATGATGAATGAACATGGAAATTCTTCAAAGTACACTTCGTCTGGAAAGAGATCAGAAAAGTCTGACAAAAGGAATCCTTCATATTCATATGAAGTGAAATCTTTGTTAAGCCTACGGAATATCACAATACATATTATGATCGTTTTGCTGGAAGAAGTGGAAGTGATTTCAGATCAACGTCTCAGAGTTATCATGTTGGTGAATCATCTACTGCAATATCTCGTAAGAAACGGCATGAAGATAATTCAAATCAATCGAATGAAATTTTGGGCAAAGGAGGATGGGGAGAATTTGCATATCGGGATGATTCGGGAAGAATCCGGACAAAAAGGGTATGGGTTCTTAACGAGGAACACTAATTTCCTTTTGTAAGTGCGGATGACACAGTCAAGATTTGCCATATATGTTTGGTAATCGGTGACTGAATCCTGGGCACATTTCATTAGATAACATAGTGGGTTATCGAACTTTTATTGTAATTTCTTCATTGTAATTCATGGTGCATGTCCCATGTATGTTATTTATAATGTGTTTATAAAGAAACATATTTGGAAAAAACGAGTATATATAAAGTGTTACTTTATTTTATGCTTGTTAATAAATCATTTGTGATAGCATTATTATTAAATTAATGATTGTTATCCTATGATGAATATGAAAAGATGATTTATTTATGATGGTTACACTAAGGTCTTTGATTGATTACTTTTCGAATTTCTAGTCCAATTGACTGGAATACGAAACCCTTAGTTACCATCTCTCAGAAAATGCAACACAAAAATATAATAATGGTTTAAGGGGGAGTCGTTACTGCAAGAGAAATGAAGAAAACATGTGGCATTTAAGTTTACTCATTTGCTACATCCGATCTCTTCTGTAGTAATTAGTTCTTCTAAAACCAGAATGATTTAAGGGGGAGTCGTTACTGCAAGAGAAATGAAGAAAACATGTGGCATTTAAGTTTACTCATTTGCTACATCCGATCTCTTCTGTAGTAATTAGTTCTTCTAAAACCAGAATGATTTAAGGGGGAGTCGTTACTGCAAGAGAAATGAAGACAACTTGTGGCATTTAAGTTTACTCATTTGCTACACCCGATCTCTTTGGTAGTAATTGTTCCTTCTAAAATCAGTTTAAATATACCGGACTAAGCATGACTATTATAAGATTGATTAGAGTAATTTTGATTCTAAAAATTACTGTGATTGATTTTGTAACTTTATGCTCCGTAAGGTATATTGCAAGGACAGTATTAAGCATGACTATTACAAGATTTGTTAGAGTAATTTTGATTCTAAAATTACTGTGATCGATTTTGTAACTTTATGCTCCGTAAGGTTCTTGCTCAGAATAAAAGGGTTCTATTGCACTTGAGATAATGCTATATAGGGAATCTGAATTCCATGGGGACTTAATTGTGTTCTTGGTGAACACTTCAGAAACGTATATCATGACAAGGATGCAGTGTAAGTCAAGACTCTAATTTGAGTGTGTTTGGTACACCTTGAATTAGGTCTTGCATGAAAATTGCTCGGAAGATTAAGTTTAATACTTAAGGTTTCGGTCAAAATAGGTCAAACGGAGTCATTCAATTGACGTATTTGACAGATATTTTAATTTGCAATTTATTTTGAATAATTGAATTGAATATGCTTATTGTATGATATAACATGATAAGTGCTTAGATTCTAATCTTAATTGGGAGAATCTATTGTTTGTTATCAGTTATATTTGTTTAAGTATCTTCAGAATTCATAATGCCATAGTCTAAACAAAAAGCAACAAGAACAATTCTCAAAAATTCTCTCCATGGCCACGACCCCCACCTCTTTTCATGACTTTCACTCGATCGATCTGACACATAATCCGTTCTATTCTTCATTCATTCTTTTTAATTAATTGGTTTTGTGTTGTGGGTCGGTGGGAATTAATTTCATTCGTTCTCATTTATTTAAAATTCACGAGTGGGGGTATCGATCTCAATTCTTCAAAGTTCACATTAATCAAGTGGGTCGGTGCGGTGGGAATTAATTGTATCCGATCTCAATTCTTCACTATATTATTTTTTATTAGATTTTGGAGGCGCATCTCTTTTCATCATACGATAATTCGACTGGTCAATTTATCTTCTTCTTGTTGATTGCGCCAAACCCTAACCCCATTTTCTTTTTTCTGATTTTTTAACTTGTTCGTGATCGCGGCTACCTTTGTAGTTTAGCTAGATCAGTGGAACTTGTTAAACGATTAAGAGATCTGATTTCTGGTTTAGGGTTTCTTGCCATTGTTAGGGTTTTGTTTCTTTTTCTTCGTCTTTTTGATAATCTGGTGTTTTTGACTACATGGATTCATGAGTTCTAAGGAGAGATTGAATAACACTGGGGGCATTCCTCCTGGTATTGCTTCAAAAATTAAGAATATTGATGGGAAAATGAGACAACCTGTTAGATCAATCTTGAAAAACCCTAATAAGGGTTCAAATGAAAAGAAATCTGCTGCCACTCAAAGAAATCCTTCTGGAGTGGTTCATGCAACCAATAACATGGCAGATTCGACTGGTGGTGCGTTCGAGACTCCTGCTTCGTCTTCTAGGGTTGATGATGCTACTCAAGGTTCAAAGGATGAGCAGCCTATGAACAATACGAAAAGTGCTGAGAAACAGGGTTCTCCACCTTCAACCACAACATTTGAGAATCCTATTTATGCACAACACAATGTATCTGTTGCATTCGAAGGAGATGAGAATTCAAATATTGATGACAAAAAGGAAAATTCAGATTCAAAGTTGAATATTAATGAGAGCAAGACACCTACTTTGAATGATGAGGGTGATGGAAAGAATAGGGTTTTACAGGAGGCTACTACTGATGTGCATGTGCAACCTTCCTATGCTGCAAAATTGAAAGCTGGATCAATTAAGAAGGTGGTAAACTTTCGGAAAATTGAGAATCTCATAGTTCATGATGATGTTGATGTGGTTTTACCGAAAGAATCTGTTCGTGTTGTCCAAGATAAGTATGCAAATACTATATTTGGATACTTTTTGGGCGAGAGATTGGCTTATCCGGTGGTTGAGTACTTTGTAAAAACCAATTGGACGAAATTTGGTTTGCAAAAAGTGATGATGAACGCTAATGGTTTTTTCTTTTTCAAGTTTGCTGATAAGAAGGGTATGAATAGTGTGTTGGAAGGTGGACTGTGGGTGATTCGTAATATGCCTATTTTTCTTAATGTTTGGTCACCAACCGCTAAATTGAAAAAGGAAAATTCACAACGTACCTATTGCAGCTTATACTGATGATGGTTTGAGTCTACTTTTTTTGAAACTTGGCAACCCAAAGTCACTTGATTCTTATACTAGTGCTATGTGCACAGAGTCTTGGGGTCGAAGTAGTTATGCTCGAGCTTTAATAGAGATTTCAGCTATGTCGGATTTTCAGGATAAGTTGTCGATTGCAATCCCGGATTTGGATGGGGATGGTTATACTAAAGAAACTTTGCAAGTGGAATATGAATGGAAACCGCCAAGATGTTCATCTTGTTGCGTTTTTGGGCATAAATATGATACTTGTCCCAAGCAAGTTAGAGTGAATGTGAAAGCAGTTGCCCAAACTGATGCTGATGGGTTCACGGAGGTGAAAGGAAAAAAGAAAGCTAATTTCAAGCAAGGGATCCCGATCACAAAACAAAAGCCAAAATTTGAGTATAGACCTGTGAATAAGACGAAAGATGTGTCCAATATTGCTAGTACTTCAGGTTCGGTTCCTAAAAAGGTTGAGGCAATGGTGCACACAAAAAACTCGTATGAGTTGTTGTCGGATTATGGGAAAGGGGAAACTGATCCAGTCATCCAAGAAGTTCCTATTGAGGAGCGTGCTGATATTAAGAAGAAACATAAAAAGGGTGATTTTGCATTTGCTGTTGCGATTCAGATGATGCTAGTAAAGGGGTTGATTATGATTATGAGGTTGATGAATGTATAGAAGTTGAGGATGAAACAGGCACATTTATGGGAGCAAAGTTGGATAAAGAGAAAGGTTCTGAGGGGGCAAGCACTCCCGGGTTAGAAAGTGTCAATGGGTAGTTTGGCAGCTTGGAACATAAGGGGTTTAAATCGTCCCCTGAAACAAAACGAGGTCAAAAAGGTCATTGATGATAATAAGTTGCAAGTTTGTGCCATTATGGAATCACATATGGACATTGGAAAGTTGTTTAATGTATGTAAGAAGATTTGTGGTACTTGGGATTGGACTTCAAATGGGAACTTGTGTGATAAGGGTACTCGTATAATTTTTGGGTGGAATCCAGATCTTGTGGATGTTATGATCATTGCACAAACCGCTCAGGTGTTTCATACACAGATTGTGTTTAAGGTTGACAACAAGGCTTTGTTTTGTTCGTTTGTTTATGCTAAAAATCATTATAAGGAACGTAGGGAGCTATGGAATGACTTATGTATGCATAAACTTTTTACGAAAGACAAACCTTGGTGTATCTTAGGTGATTTTAACTCGTCTCTTAACTTGGAAGATAATTTTTCTGGTTCATCATCTATTAATGTATGAGAGAGTTTAAGGAATGTGTGGATACGATCGAAGTTTTGGATGTAAACAGGTCTGGATTACACTTTACTTGGAATCAAAAGCCAAAGAAAGGTGTAGGAATCATGAAGAAGATTGATAGAGTTATGGCTAATATCCAATTTATGGCTGAATTTCAGGGAGCACATGCCATTTTTCAACCTTATAGGGTTTCTGATCATTCACCATGTGTCCTTAAACTACCAAATGTTGCAAGGTCTAGGCCAAAGGTGTTTAAATTTGCAAATTTTCTGGTAAACAAGGATGGATATAAGGAGTTGGTGGCTAACACTTGGGCGATGGAGGTTGATGGACATAATATGTATAAAGTGGTTTCAAGGCTTCGGGCTTTGATGTCCCCTTTACGTAGTTTATTGTTTAAACAAGGTAATCTTCATGCTCGGGTTGACTTACTTCGAAAGGAACTTGATAGTGTTCAGAAAGCTATTGATATTGATCCTGCGAATGTGGTTCTTCGTGAGAAGGAGGGTGTATGCCTTCGTAATTTTCAAGAAGCATCACTTGATGAGGAGAAGTTTCTGAAACAAAAAGCAAAGGTAAATTGGTTACAAGTTGGTGACTCTAACACTGCTTACTTCCATAAGTCTCTTAAATGTCGAATCATAGGAACAAAATTGAGATTGTTAAGGATAGTAATGGTGTGGTGCATGAGGGTGGGGCTGTTCATGAGGCTTTTGTACATCATTATGAACGGTTTTTGGGGGTTGAAGGGCCGATTAATAGGATCCCACCTGATCATTTGTTTGTTAAGAAGGTGGACACAGCTAAGGCTACTAATATGATAAGAAGTGTTACGGATGAAGAAATTAAGGCTGCTATGTTCTCTATTGGTGAAAACAAAGCTCCAGGCCCCGATGGATACACTTCTGCTTTCTTTAAGGATGCTTGGGAGATTGTGGGTAAGGATGTTTGCCTTGCTATAAAAGATTTTTTCAAGAATGGAAATTTGCTCAGAGGGTTAAACCACACTATTATTGCGTTAATTCCAAAGGTTTCCTCTCCTTCTATGGTTACTGACTACCGGCCTATTTCGTGTTGCAATGTGTTATATAAGTGTATCAGTAAGATCCTTACTAATAGATTGAAAGAGGGCTTGGATGATGTGGTGAGTACTAATCAGTCGGCTTTTATCCCGGGTCGTAGCATTTCAGATAATATTTTGCTGACTCAGGAGCTTATGCATGGGTATCACTTAAATAGAGGCCCATCTCGGTGTGCTTTTAAAGTGGATATTCAGAAAGCCTATGATACTGTTGATTGGAGTTTTTTAAGACGTATTTTGCTCCGATTTGGTTTTCCTCCAAAATTGGTAGTTTGGATTATGGCTTGTGTAACTTCCCCTGCATATTCTATTAGCATCAACGGGAATCTTTATGGATTCTTTGATGGGAAGAGGGGGCTCAGACAGGGTGATCCTATGTCACCTTATCTGTTCACACTGGTTATGGAGGTGCTTTCTTTGATTCTGCAACATGCTGTGGTGAATGTACAAGGGTTCAAATTTCATAAGGGTTGTGATAAGAATCGAATTGTTAACGTGTGCTTTGCTGATGATTTAATTTTGTTTGCCCATGGTGATTCGAACTCAGCTAAAGTGATCATGGACTCTCTTAATGAGTTCAAGGATATGTCCGGGCTTGCCCCAAGTTTACCTAAAAGCCTTGCTTTCTTTTGTAATGTCCCTGCTTCGGTGAAGAATGATATATTAAATTTTATGCAGTTTGAAGAAGGCCAGCTTCCGGTTCGTTATTTAGGGGTTCCTTTAATTTCATCTAGGCTTGTTTATCAGGATTGTGCCGTACTTGTTGAAAAAATGCAAAATAGGATTAACAACTGGATGAATAATACTCTCTCTTTTGCGGGTAGGCTACAATTGATTCAGTCCGTCCTTTCTTCTATGCATATTTATTGGGCGTCTGTGTTCATTCTCCCATCTCGTATTATAAAGGATTTGGAACAGAAAATGAGAAATTTTTTGTGGTCACAAGGTGCTATTGCTAAGGGGAAGGCAAAGGTCGCTTGGAAATTAGTTTGTACTCCAAAGGATGAAGGTGGTCTCGGCATAAGGAGAATTTCTGATATGAATAAGGCTCTTATGACTACCCATGTGTGGAAAATTCTTAACAACTGAAATTCCTTGTGGGTACAATGGGTACATGCTTATAAACTAAAAGGTAGGAGTTTTTGGGACGTACCAAGTACTAATAGTATGAGTTGGGGCTGGCGAAAACTTATTCAGTTAAGATCATCTATTAGGCCTTTTTATGGTCAAGAATAGGTGATGGTAACTCAACATTTGCGTGGTTTGATAAATGGGATAAAATGGTCCATTAAGTAGTGTTTTGTCGATGAGGACAATATTGCGAGCGGGTTTCTCACTCAAAGATAAGATCTCGGATGTTATTGATAATGGGGGTTGGAAATGGCCGGAGGCTTGGAGGGATTTGTATCCGGTTTTAATTGAGTATCCTGTTCCAATTATTGATGGCACAAAAACTGACTGTATTGTTTGGCGGGATAGGAATGGGGAGGAGAAGCATTATTCGGCTTCCAATGTTTGGGATGCGATTCGGAATAGAGGTGAAAGGGTGGATTGGGCTACTATTGTATGGAATTCCAAATCGATCCCTAGACATGCATTCTTGCTTTGGTTGGTGATGAGGAAAAAGTTGAAAACCCATGACAAATTGAAACCATGGGATGTGGGTGGGGCTGTCAACCTTAACCTTGTTTGTTGTTCTTTGTGTAAAACAGGTCCGGACTCTCATGATCACTTGTTCTTTGAATGCCCATATTCTGCGAAAGTATGGGACTTGATTAAAGATGTGGCATACATGGAACGTTCTTCATGCAAATGGGATGATATTGTTGCTGACTTCTTATGTTCTCTCAAGAATAACTCAGTCAAGAGTGTTATTGCCCGACTTGTGCTTGCGGCTGCTGTCTATTTTGTATGGCAGGAACGAAATAATCGTATGTTTAGCAACCATGCAAGACCGCCTGAGAAGATCAGAGATATTATTATGGAGACTGTTCGCTATAGACTGGTCAAGCTAAGGTTCAAGAATAGTGCAAGGACTGCTCACTTGCTGGCTACTTGGAATCTTCCAAAGGATTTACTCATGCATGATGCGAGTTACTAGTTCTCTTGTTATTATTTGTAGTGTTATAGGTACCTTGTAAATGTGTCCCTCTCACTGGTACTAGGATAGGTTGATGTGCATGTTTGAGGTAACTTCGGTTTCCTTGTAAATGTGTCCCTCTCACTTGTCTTTGTATTAGTTGATGTGCATGTTTGAGGTTGCCTGTCTCACTCAAATGGTTTTCGTTGTAATAGCCTTGGTTTTTGATGTTTTGATCATTTTGCTTCTTGTATGGCTAGGATAGCTTGTGTTTAACTCTATATGGCCTGTCATATAGGGAATTAATGGGGCACTCAGCCTCATTACTTGCGATGTACTGTTAATTGTTGTTGGTATAAAAGTTTGAACAGGGTAATCCCTTTTACCCAAAAGTATCTTCAGAATTCGATTATTTGCTTCTGAGAAAAAATACATGTGTTGTATAGTTCTCATGAGTTTGATGATGTGTTCGCAGAATTATTTATCTTAGCTGGATGTGTGTCAACTACTAAGATAAAGGATCTCCAAAGTGTATGAAAATTGAGTCTATCCAGTCCGGAATGGAGAAAGCTCAAGCTTAAAATGGAAGCAGAGTACACTTGCACGTCAACAACTCATCTAAGTTCAAACGGAGACAAAAATAAAGATGGAGAGATTGTTTATCAAGTTATTCAATCTTGTATCTTTTAATTTTTGTTGTATTTGAATTTATTTAACAGCATTGACTGTGTCCAATGTCTGTCATTGTCAAAAACTTAACAATGGTACTTTGTAAACCATTAATTAATTAATGACATAATGGGTCTTAATTTAATGATTGTACATTGTATTTCTGTTTAAGTAGTGACATTTAATAAGAATTCCTTTATCGAGAAAAATACGAATAATTATGATACGAAAAAGAGGTTCGTATCTGGCTTATCGTGATCTCTAAAGAATTCTTTTCGTTAATTTTACCAGGTTCAAAAGAAAAATTCGTGATGAATTTTAAAAGTGTTAATCAAGTTCCTGAATATTGATTTTGTAAAAAGTCAAGGTTCAAATGAATCGAAAAGGAGGCTAAGTGAAATATACATATTTAGCTAAGTGGATATAATATGCGTATTTTGCAAAATGGGCTAATATGCGTGTTTGTCAAGTGGGCTAAGTATGCGTGTTTCATTGATGGGCCTCATATGCGTGTTTTGCCAAACAGGGCCACATATGCGCGTTTTAGTGTCAGGTTAGGGTTTGCGTGTTTGTTTGGATATAAATAGAAAAAGGATACGCATTTAATGATTATTTCAAAATCATTTGCGTGTTCTCTTTTTATCCCTCTCCATTTGCACGTTCCCATCCAAACACTATTCATCTTCTCGATTCATAAAACTTGATTTGTACGTGTTTCAGACACAAGAAACACCATCCTTAACACTTATTGAACAAAGGTAAAAGATTAACAAGATTTCTAGATCCAGATTTCATGTTTAAATGACTAAATATTTAAGGGTTTTATTTTCGGGTATAAAATCACTAAATGGGTCTATAAACATGTTATGGATAGAGAAATGGAACATAAAAACTGTTAAATCGGTCTTATAGGATGCTATTGTACCAATTTAAAATGTTTTTGGTGTTCAAATCATCTGGGTTAGGATTTGATTGGGTGCCGCTGCATATGCGTGTTCTTGAACCATTTGCGTGTTCTTATGAACCCAGATCTTCAAACCCGTCCCAGATTTTGCGTGTTGTGATGACATCATCAAAACAAACACGCATTTGACTAATATGCGTGTTCTTAAGTAAAATACATCATTTGTGTGTTTAGTCACCATTTGCGTGTTGTTACTTCATATGCGTGTTTCATGACATATGCGTGTTTCATGACTTATAAAATTTTTAAATTGAAAAAATTTTAAATAAGTAAAATATGAAACTAAAACACGTCTTATTCAGTCAAACCCGACACCATATGTGTGTATTGTCACAGTATGTGTGTGTATAAGGAATTTGTCGATTCTAGGACTTAGAAAATTTTCAAAACGGGAAAATTTTTAATAAGTCAAAATTAGAAAGGACAATTGCCTTATAAGTTGGACTTTAAAATTTATGAAAAACAAATGGTTTTGATTAAATTTAGTAAAGTTCAATGTGTCGTTTATTAAAACTAAAAGTGTTTAGTAGATTATGAAACAAATGGTTTCAATATTGTTGAAAACAATAAGAGTTTTAATTTCGACGTGTTGATTCGATAAAATTGGCGATGTTTTAGTAGAATATGAAACAAATGGTTTCTTTATCTTTGAAAACATCAGAATTTTGTCGATTCAACCTATTGATCGATAGTTAAAGTTAATAACCTTTTCAGAGCCGGTGAAACTTAGAGTTTCAAGGGCTTAGAAAATGTTAAGGACTTTAAAGTTCGATTTTATTTGTTGTTGCTAACCGTTTGCTTGTTGTTGTTTGTATCATTTTGCAGATGGCTGAGAGACATTTTCACAGAAATCATAACTACTTGATTGATCTGGATGTGAATCAAGGCAATGCCGAGAGATTTGTCAGAATTCTTGAGTTTCTGCAGCAATCAAGAATCAGACATGTTCTCACTGCTGACCCAGTTATCTACTTGACTTTCTTAAGTCAATTCTGGGAATCTGCACGATTGTTACCCGGTGCTGTCCCAAGTATCGAAGCGAGGGTGAACAATCAGACCTTCCAGTTCACTGCCTCAGACTTGATTGGTATTCTAGACTTGGGAACTGAAGACCAAGAGGGAGGAGTGAATGGTCCAACCACATATCCCCAAGCACTTAGATTAGGAGCATTCAGAAGAATGGGGTATGTCGGTCCTGCAAATCGGAACACATTTCAGAAGAATTGTTTACTGGGCAGGTGGAAATTCTTTTCACATGTGATTCTTGTTGCTTTGAGCAATAAGAAATCGGGTTATGACTCTTTGAATGTCAAAACCCAATCACAAGTGATTTCTTTGGTGCTGAACAAGCCTTATAGCTTTTCTCGTTATATCTTTAATGAGATGTGCAGACAAATAAGGGCGAGGGATGATGAGAGGTTTTTGATGTATCCAAGGTTTGTGTTGCTGATCATTAATGCTCGACTACCCAATCTTGTTCCGGAGGGTCCTACTGAATCGGTGATGACGATGCCTAATCGTATCTTCAATGATAGTTATAGATACCGTGGAAATCTGGCTCCACAGGCTCGACCGAGGGACAGAAACCTCTTTGGTGCGCTTGTTAATCCCGCTTATGTTGCTCCAGAACATAATGGATTTGCGCATGAGGATTCTGATGTTGAAGGTGATGTTGCTGCTGCTCCACAGCCAGTCCCTCCACAACCTCCAGTTGCACCAGTGATACAACCACAACAACAACAATAACAACAACCAGAACAACCACCTCCAGCTGCAGCAGAGGCTCCTCAAGTGTTGTTGATCCAGGAAGAGGCTGTTCAAGCGAACCCTGAGATCGTTGTTGTACATATCCCTGCACAAAACCAAGAAGTCAACATGGATGTTGATGTTGGGGTTTTGGGTGCAGAGCACATCGACGATATGGTTATTGATAACCAAGAAGACGCTGCTGATGACATAGGAGGAGATGTCAACCAAGGAGAAGGAGGAAACGGGGATGATGATGAAGATGATGATGGGGACGATGGTCAAGATAATGTTGCTGGCAGAGTACCCATAGGTCAAGGTGTTGGTAGTACTTCTGCAGCAGTCGATCTCCCCATGGCCGATGCTGATTCCCGGCCAGTTGTAGAAGAAGAATTTCCCTCTGGGTCAGGGCGAAGTCTCAATAGAAAGAGACAACGTCAGGATGAAGGGATGTCTCTGGGGCTCATTGCAGAGACATATTCTTCTGAGGCGGGAGAGACGAGACAAGATTTGGATGAGCCATCACCGAGTGTTCAAGAGCCTGCACAGGACTTGGCAGATGTAATGACTGAAAGGCCCCTCCATTATGAGGATAGAGGCAAAGGATTGATGGGTGCATCTTCCTCTAGTTCAGCAGCACCATCAACTCCTCTAGTTCATGTCAGTCCGCCTGTCATCAAACCAGCTGTAGTATCACTGGTTAGTGCTGAAGATGACCAGTCACCTCCAAAAGTAGTCAGACTTTTGGGGATCAAGATTGGAGATAGGCCAGTCTCGATGACTGCAAGGCCTCGCAGCTCTACTATCACACCAATCATGTCTTCGTCAACGACTCCACCAACTACAACAAGACCATCAGTGACTTCTTCACAGCAAGGAGCATCTCAAGCTAACAAGGAACGTGTAACCAAGTTAGCTGCTGACATTCAGCAAATGAGAGCTCTAGTTGCAGGCTTGTCTGACAAGCTGAAAAGAAAAGAAGAGTCACACCGAATAGATGCTGACCTTATTAGACAAAGTCACCTGGAGCTAGAGAGAAGCCAGTATGACCTGCAAGATGCCCAGGATGCAATAATCAACTCTGTGAATGGGATTGTTGATTCCATTGGGGTACACCACAAATTGCTGAAAGGTCAAGCTAAGCATCTCGAAAGCTTAGGTAAGAGGTCTGTTGAGCTGCATAACAAGATCAAAAATCTTGAATCTCAGGGGGAGAAGTCTGGATGCAAGGATGACACTCTCAAACATCGTCGAAGGGATGATGAGGATCCAAGCGGTTCCAGACAACAGGAGGAGATTCAGAGATTTCCAGGCTCAAATGTCAATGCAGCTCAGGGGGAGAAGTCTGGATGCAAGGATGACACTCTCAAACATCGTCGAAGGGATGATGAGGATCCAAGCGGTTCCAGACAACAGGAGGAGATTCAGAGATTTCCAGGCTCAAATGTCAATGCAGCTCAGGGGGAGAAGTCTTGAATCTCAGGGGGAGAAGTCTGGATGCAAGGATGACACTCTCAAACATCGTCGAAGGGATGATGAGGATCCAAGCGGTTCCAGACAACAGGAGGAGATTCAGAGATTTCCAGGCTCAAATGTCAATGCAGCTCAGGGGGAGCAAAGACAGCAAGGTCAATCTGGCCAAGCTGATGTTCCTTCATCTAACCCACCGGCTGTAGAGGAAGTGGCTGGTGTTCAGGAACAACCGACTGGAGGAGAAAGAGTCGGCATTCAGGTCAGACCAACTACTGAGGAAGAAGTTGGGAGTGAACTCCTGGACGACGTTGCTGTGTACTTCAATTTTGATGAGTATGGGAGCATGTTTGATAATCCGTTAGTCTCTGCAGCTCAAGACAAGTGTTCATATCTTAATGCAATACTTGATCTACTTGATCCAAAAGTAAAGGGAACAAATGAGCTGTCACTACAAACAACCGGTGCAAAAGGGCAAGGTTGAGGTAGACACTCAACCAGAGTTGGATTCAAATCGGGAGTCAGAAACTGCTGAAGTGACTGAGAAGAAGAGCAGGAGTCCAGTGGATGCAACACCTGAAGTTCCTGAAGAGGGTTTTTTGGCCAGCACTTAGGACGACAAACGAAGACTTGAAGATCACATCTAGATGCTAATGTCAAGGGGGAGACTGTTGGTGCATATCCCTTGGTGACAAGAGCATTCTAGATGTGTCATGTATTTTATATTTTTCAAGTCTTGTAATTTATCTTGTAATTACCGTTTGTCGATAATATTACCTTGGCATATATTGTTGATCATGTTGGGATCCTTTTATGTTTATATGTTTGTTTATTATTTATGTTTTGCAGGTTCTTGACATGAATGTAAACATTACATGTAATGAGTTATTAAGATAATATTGTTTCTGCGTTTTACAGCAGTAGAAATATTATCTTAATATACTTCCAATGGAGGATTAAGTTAATGTTGTTTCTGCGTATTTACAGCAGTAGAAACATTAACTTAATGTTGTTTCTGCGTATTTACAGCAGTAGAACATTAACTTAATGTACACTTCCAATAGGTAATACAGACAATGTTGTTTCTGCGTATTTACAGCAGTAGAAACATTGTCTGAGCTAATGTTGTTTCTGCGTATTTACAGCAGTAGAAACATTAGCTGAGTTAATGTTGTTTCTGCGTCTTGACAGCAGTAGAAACATTAACTCAAATATTCCTAAGTGTTATTTGAGGGTTCTTGGGAACGAGCAAATAGTTGCTTGTGGAAAGAACACTCAAATGGTCATTTGAGGGTTCTTGGGAACGAGCAAATAGTTGATTGTGGAAAGAACACTCAAATGGTTTGAGAGTTCTTAGGAACGAGCAAATAGTTGCTTGTGGAAAGAACACTCAAACAGTTTGACAGTTCTTGTGGAAACAAGCAAAAGCATGCTTGTACACAAGAACTCTCAAACAAGGCCAAAACCCTAATGGGCTTATGGGCTTGACATGAGAACACTCAAATCCAATAGGATTTGAGAGTTTTTGTCACTTGCCTATAAATAGTGGGTGTGTGTATGCGTGTTCCAACAAGAGTGTAGAGAGAGAAACGAGCAAATCCTAGAGAGAGAAACTATAAGAACACGCATATAGCTATCTTGTGGGTAGTACTCGATCTCACGCACGAACCGCAAACACACACCCGGTTTGGTTGGCTTGTAGACTGCAGATTATCACGTTGGTTGATAAAGTGCGTCCGGAGAGCCGTTTCACTATAGTAACCAAATACGAGTGTTTATGTTCACGCAAAATATATATATATATATCATAAAAGGTAGATATAAAAACCGTGGGTTATCTCGAGGAATTCCGCACCTCGACATATCCTTAAGTCAATCTCGGTTCAGTAAGACCCGGGGGGACTTACAACTTTGAACTTTGCACCTATTATGGAATTTAAAGTTGGAGTTGGTGATAGTTTTTTGAAGGATCAGCGAAAGAACCTCCATGACAAGTGTAAAGAGGTACGGGGACAAAGGGTCACCTTGTCTCAATCCTCTTTTCCCCATGAAATAACCATAGATGTCGCCATTAATGCTCAGAGAAAACGAAACACTCGTGATACAAGTCATTACCCATTCAATCATTTTCGTATGAAACCCAAAAGAAGATAGTATTGTTCTTAAAAACTTCCAATCAACAGTATCATACGCCTTTTGAATATCAACTTTAAAGGCACATCTTGGGGGGCCTGTATTTCTATGATAATTACGCATAAGTTCTTGAGTTAGCAGTATATTATCAGAAATACGTCTACCTGGAACAAAGGCTGACTGATTAATTCCCACCAAGTCATCCAATCCTTCTTTCAACCTATTGGTGAGAATCTTGCTAATACATTTATAAAGCACATTACAGCACGAGATAGGCCTATAATCATTAACTCGAGAAGGAGTAGCAACTTTAGGTATTAAAGCGAGGAAAGTATGGTTCACCTCCTGCAAAAGCTGACCATTAGTAAAGAAATCATGAATAGCAAGGCAAATTTCAGCTCCAATAATATCCCACGAGTGTTTAAAGAAAGCAGCCGAGAAGCCATCTGGTCCGGGAGCTTTTGATGCGTAAATCACGCGACAAACGACAGCGGAAGACTATTTTTGGTATTTTCTGGATTTTATATGAAACAAACAATAAAATAAAATGATAGATAAAAGAATCCACCACCAAGACTCGTAAAGGCTAAGCCACCGGAATCAAGGATAAAGGAAACACTCCGCCCCACCACTACAATCGATAAAGGTCTAGCCACCACGACTATAGATAAAGGAAACCGAAGATTTAAAAGACCTCACCACAATATTTGATAAAGAATAAATCACCACAAATATTGATAAAGGGGTCACTCCTAACCACCAAGATCAAAGATCTATAAAGGTAAAAGAAGATTTGTAAGAAATAGAGGCTGCTCTATTAATTTTCATTCAACATCAACTAACCTTTTTTTACAATGAGAAATAAAGCCTCTATTTATAGCCACAAGCTATTTCCTAGGAATTAACGAAATAATAAAATATTACAATAAAGCTGTCAGGCTAAAGACAACCACTAATTAATTGACCAATAGAAAATGGACAAGTAAGGTTTCTAGAAATATTCCCCTGCAAGTGGTCCCACAATACCGTTAGAAACGTCTTGCCACACGCGCCTTCCATACAGCTGTCATTCTTCTTTATCGGGCCCACGAACATGGAACTTCAGTGGGGGCTTTATTGATTGGAAACTGGACACCAAAATCTGGACTGGAGTCGTTCACTGGTAAGCTTCACTGAAGGGTCTTGACTGGAGACTGGAGCCTGGAGACTGGAGACTAGAAGATCTTTACTGGAGAATGTATCTAGAGGATCTTCACTGGAGAATGCATCTGGAGGATCTTTACTGGAGAATGCATCTGGAGGATCTTTACTGGAGAATGCATCTGGAGGATCTTCACTGGAGAATGTATCTGGAGGATCTTCACTGGAGAATGCATCTGGAGGATCTTCACTAGAGAAATGATCTGGAGAATTTTCAACTGGATCATGGATCTGGAATTGCTTCACTGGAGTCTGGACCTGGAGAACCTTCACTGGAGTATTCCATCTGGAGCACTTCGACTGAAGCAACTTACTGGCGTTATTCACTGAAGCTGTCCAGTGGTTAACTTCACTGGTGGACTGAGAACTAGTTGAAACGGGCCACTGAAGTGTAACTGAGATGGGTCTGGTAAACTTCATTACTGGTGAACGCTTACTGAAGTATAACTTAAGTAAAGTACTGAACACCCATCTCTGGCCAGTGTCACTGATGAATACTTGCTGAGGAAAGACTTGCTGATGTACTGAAGTGTTACTTGCTGTTCTGGACACTTGCTGGTTGCATCTGGTGCTGACCAGTTCACTGGTCGTCGTCAGTTGAAGTTGTTTCAGCGAGACTTGTTGTTGATCAGGACTTGTTTTGTCACTGATGAACTTTAAGGCCAACAACACTTGATTTGGTTGCATAACTTCAGTGTTCGACTTATCATGAAGATCAATATACACCAGTAGTGTAATACTAACAAAGGATAACCAAGGGTAATTGGTTGCTTGTTGAACTTCAATTAGCAAATATACGAACCCAACTTTTTTGTGGAAATGGTTCGGGGTCATTCCCGCATCATTCTCTCCCTCTTTTTTGGGACTTGCCCTCAAGTCCTTATAGTAAGTCCTCGAGTTTTCATTTCTGAACATCTTCAGGTCATAAACGACTTCTGATAATTCCCACCCGGTAACAAAGCTTGAATTTTCAGATTTCTGATGCCTTAACGAGTATAACATTTCAGCATGAACAAATAATTTAGTAACTTCAGCCTTAATCATTTCATCAGGACATGAACGATTAGGAGTGACTTGCCTCTTTCGAATACACAATGAACTAGTGTTCAAGTGGCCATTGTGACAATCATTTTCAAACATCGAAATTCGAGCATTCATAGGAATAACACAAAAACCCATACCATGATAATCGAATCTGAAATTAAACACAAGTGTTCGGTTAGTAGTTGTTACCCCTATGCCTTCCTTAAGCCATTGAGTTGTAACTGGTAGTGACTGAGTAGCCATAGAGTTCTTCATCAGGCATATAGACATTTCTTGTTGAACTTCAACTGATGGATCTTTTGTTGGACCTTCAGTTGGAACTTCAGTTAATTCATCAGTTGGATCTTCAGTTGAAACGTCAGTAGGATCTTCAGTTGATGGATCTTTTTCAGTTGGAACTTCAGTTAATTCATCAGTTGGATCTTCAGTTGAAACGTCAGTAGGATCTTCAGTAGGATCTTCAGTTTGATCTTCAGTTTGGTCCTCAGTTGACTCTTCAATTGGAGCTTCATCAGTGAGAGTTCCAGTTGAATGTAATGCTCGCTGGGCTTCTTTGATCAGCGATGATTCATCATCAGCAGTTCCTATAGAATTTTCTTTCCGAGCATTTTCAAACATCGAAATTCGAGCATTCATAGGAATAACACAAAAACCCATACCATGATAATCGAATCTGAAATTAAACACAAGTGTTCGGTTAGTAGTTGTTACCCCTATGCCTTCCTTAAGCCATTGAGTTGTAACTGGTAGTGACTGAGTAGCCATAGAGTTCTTCATCAGGCATATAGACATTTCTTGTTGAACTTCAACTGATGGATCTTTTGTTGGACCTTCAGTTGGAACTTCAGTTAATTCATCAGTTGGATCTTCAGTTGAAACGTCAGTAGGATCTTCAGTTTGGTCCTCAGTTGACTCTTCAATTGGAGCTTCATCAGTGAGAGTTCCAGTTGAATGTAATGCTCGCTGGGCTTCTTTGATCAGCGATGATTCATCATCAGCAGTTCCTATAGAACTTTCTTGCCGAGATTCATCAACAACAGCTTCATGAGGATGAATAGCATTCTGAATCATCAAGAAATCATCAAGGTCAGCTTCCTTTACTTCTTCACCATCGTCATCATAAACACATAGCTGAAAAACATCATCTTCTTGCTGAACGTCATCCATATCAAGTGAATGATCAGTTCTCTTGAAGAGCAAAAAGTCATCAGCAACATAAAACATTTCTTCCTCTTCATATATAGGATCTTGCTCAACATCGACTTCAACTTTTAACTCTTTAAAAGAATTAGGGACTGATCTAATCTCCATGAAATTTGGATTGCAATCAGTGAGTTTCTTACGAGCATTTTTCTTTTTTGTTTCCCTCACATGATTTTCTAACACATCTAAAATTTCCCCCATTTGTCTTTCGAGAGACTTAAGCTGCCTATCTATTCGAATATTCTCTAAAGCAAGATTTCGATTATAACTCATTCCTATTATCTAAATGAAAAGATAATCAAAAATAGATCTAAACAAGAGAAATCAGATCTGAGATTGGAAACCAGAATTTTATGAATAAATACTTTCAGATCTAAAATAATCTAAACAATAATATTCAAGAAGAATCAGATCTGTGAAAGTTGAGACAACTTTATCCAAACAGATTTTTCAACAAAGAAACAAACACCAACAGACTAAAAAGATTAAGACAACCCTTTTGAACCTGACCCGACAATCAAAATAACAAAAACCCACGGATGAAAAAGATTAAGAAACCTTTTGGAAACCTGTCTCTGATACCAAATTGATGCGTAAATCACGCGACAAACGACAGCGGAAGACTATTTTTGGTATTTTCTGGATTTTATATGAAACAAACAATAAAATAAAATGATAGATAAAAGAATCCACCACCAAGACTCGTAAAGGCTAAGCCACTGGAATCAAGGATAAAGGAAACACTACGCCCCACCACTACAATCGATAAAGGTCTAGCCACCACGACTATAGATAAAGGAAACCGAAGATTTAAAAGACCTCACCACAATATTTGATAAAGAATAAATCACCACAAATATTGATAAAGGGGTCACTCCTAACCACCAAGATCAAAGATCTATAAAGGTAAAAGAAGATTTGTAAGAAATAGAGGCTGCTCTATTAATTTTCATTCAACATCAACTAACCTTTACAATGAGAAATAAAGCCTCTATTTATAGCCACAAGCTATTTCCTAGGAATTAACGAAATAATAAAATATTACAATAAAGCTGTCAGGCTAAAGACAACCACTAATTAATTGACCAATAGAAAATGGACAAGTAAGGTTTCTAGAAATATTCCCCTGCAAGTGGTCCCACAATACCGTTAGAAACGTCTTGCCACACGCGCCTTCCATACAGCTGTCATTCTTCTTTATCGGGCCCACGAACATGGAACTTCAGTGGGGGCTTTATTGATTGGAAACTGGACACCAAAATCTGGACTGGAGTCGTTCACTGGTAAGCTTCACTGAAGGGTCTTGACTGGAGACTGGAGCCTAGAGACTGGAGACTAGAAGATCTTTACTGGAGAATGTATCTAGAGGATCTTCACTGGAGAATGCATCTGGAGGATCTTTACTGGAGAATGCATCTGGAGGATCTTCACTGGAGAATGCATCTGGAGGATCTTCACTGGAGAATGCATCTGGAGGATCTTCACTGGATAAATGATCTGGAGAATTTTCAACTGGATCATGGATCTGGAATTGCTTCACTGGAGTCTGGACCTGGAGAACCTTCACTGGAGTATTCCATCTAGAGCACTTCGACTGAAGCAACTTACTGGCGTTATTCACTGAAGCTGTCCAGTGGTTAACTTCACTGGTGGACTGAGAACTAGTTGAAACGGGCCACTGAAGTGTAACTGAGATGGGTCTGGTAAACTTCATTACTGGTGAACGCTTACTGAAGTATAACTTAAGTAAAGTACTGAACACCCATCTCTGGCCAGTGTCACTGATGAATACTTGCTGAGGAAAGACTTGCTGATGTACTGAAGTGTTACTTGCTGTTCTGGACACTTGCTGGTTGCATCTGGTGCTGACCAGCTCACTGGTCGTCGTCAGTTGAAGTTGTTTCAGCGAGACTTGTTGTTGATCAGGACTTGTTTTGTCACTGATGAACTTTAAGGCCAACAACACTTGATTTGGTTGCATAACTTCAGTGTTCGACTTATCATGAAGATCAATATACACCAGTAGTGTAATACTAAAAAGGATAACCAAGGGTAATTGATTGCTTGTTGAACTTCAATTAGCAAATATACGAACCCAACTTTTTTGTGGAAATGGTTCGGGGTCATTTCTGCATCAGCTTTATCATCCCCTATTGAGAACATTGCCTTCTTAATATCATCATCCGTTACAGGTCTCACCATATGGGCTGCTTGTCTCGTATCCAAGGTCTTTGTAAACAGTCCCTCGAAATCAAGATCCACCGTTTGCCCTTCCCTACCTAGAAACGGTTCATAATGATTCACCAAAACCCGTTTTACAGCACTTCCTTCGACTTCAACACCATTGGCATCTTTTATTAACTCAATGCGACTTTTGTGATTTTTACATTTTAAAGAGTTGTGGAAGAACTTTGAATTCGCATCACCTACCTTCAGCCACTTGATTTTAGCCTTTTGTTTCAGAAAATTCTCCTCATCAAGTGTAGCTTCCTCAAACTTCTTAATAATGGTCGATTCATCAATCCAAAGTTCTGAATTAGCTGGGTCATTATCAATCGAAGCTTGCACTTCATCTAGTTGCTTTTGCAAGGTAACAACTTTGTCATGAAGGTTTCCTTGGTCATACAAAAGCTTCCTGAGTGGGTTTTTCATATTTCTTAATCTCTTGACAACCCGAAACATGTTATGACCAACCAATGGATCCAGCCATGCTTTTGAAACAATATCCTGAAAACCAGCCTTAGTAACAAGAAAATTTGCAAATTTAAAAGGTTTAGGACGATTCCTAGAGACCTCAGGGATCTTGAGGACACATGGGGAGTGATCCGAGATCCTGTAGGTTAAAACACAGCAACTAATTTAAATGTTAAACTTAGTAATTCCTTTGGTGCTTTGGTAGATGAAGATCGAATGAAAGGATGTGGAACAGATCCATTAACTAATTACGGTACTGAACCAAGTGAACCATTGCTTCAGGAAGTCAGTGAGAGTGAAAAGGCTGCAATGTTAAAGAAAAAGATAGGCAAGGCCTTTCCCGATGTTTCTGATGATGAGGATGAGGTTATTGAAATTCCCAATGAAACATCTGAGTTTATGTCTGCAAAATTGAGCAATGCTGAGGGGGCAAGCACTCCCGGTGGTGATGTTTCTAATGGGTAGTCTTGCTTGTTGGAATATAAGGGGTTTGAACCGACCCCTGAAACAAAAGGAGGTTCGTCAAGTGATTCAAGAGAATAAGCTCCAGATTTGTGCCATTATGGAATCCCATGTTGATGTCTCACGAATTTTTAACACTTGTAAGAAGATTTGTAGATCATGGGACTGGACTTCAAATGGTACTTTGTGTCTTAAAGGAACTAGAATTATCATTGGTTGGAATGCTGATATCGTGGATGTCATGGTACTGTCGCAGTCAAATCAGGTTATTCACGTCCAAATAGTATTCAAATCTGATAGAAAAGCCTTCTTTTGTTCGTTTGTTTATGCATCTAATCATTATAAAGAACGAAGAGAGCTTTGGCAGAATTTATGTACCCATAAACAGTTTATCCAAGGCAAACCTTGGGTTGTCTTAGGAGATTTTAACTCGTCACTCAATTTGGAAGATAGTTATTCGGGATCCTCATCTATTTCTACTGGTATGATAGATTTTAAGGAATGTGTGGAGGAAGTTGTGTGTGAATACAAGTATGTAGTGTAGTAGCAAATGAGTAAAAGATATCCTAAATCGATCAGCCTCATTCGTTATTTATAGACCTAGATGCTAACTAACTATGTGAGTTTGTACGTGTTTGGGGTCAGATTTTCTACAACTATGATCCTGATTAAAGATATTACTAACATATGTTTTTGTTGTACACGATAATGCTTTTGTGTTTTGCAGGATCCTGAAATAAGGATCATCATTCAGGATACTCAGGAAATAAGCTAACGGTCGAAAATAAATATCAAGACTTATCCAGCCTTCTAAGGAAGAAAAGAAACGTGCAATCCCTTAGATATCGGAACAACCTCGAAGAATAAACATGTCAAAGAAGACTCAACGTTCACTTTTTGATCTTCACCACGTTGAACAGTATCACACGGAGGATCCCAGAGTTTTCGGATAGTTAGTTAGGAATTTACATTATAAATAAGAGGTGATTGATTGAGATTAAAAAACTGCTCACACACTTGTATTCTCACACACTTACTCACTGCATACTTACTTTCTTTTTCGTTCATTAGCTCGATCAAATTACTCTCACCCTCATTGTATTGTAATCATTCCAAAACAACAATAATAATAAAAGAACAGCAGGTAGGATCGATTGAATCCTCCCGGGGTTTTTTACCTAAGATCTCTTAATTGGATCAAGGGTTTTTCCTCGTCAACAAAATTCTGGTGTCGTTGTGCTTTTCGTTTTTTCTTTAAGATCCTAGCTTTAATTTTCAGTGCTTTACTTTTATCTTCAACGGTTTTCTTAATTACTCAAAGTATTTCAGTCTCAAAGGCTTTCATAAAACTCTTTTTGATAAAAACTCTTAGTTTTAGTCATTATATTTAAGAAAACTTTACTTTTAATTGAAGATCTAAAACACCAAACCCCACTTACAAATCTTCGGTACTTGAGTTGTCTAAAATCCTTCCTAAAATTATCTTAGGTAATTTTTGACCGAAACAATTTGGCGCCCACCGTGGGGCAAAAAGGTGTTTTTGCAATTTAATCACACTCCTAGATTTTCAGTTTCGAAAACTTTCTCAAACCAATCTGCAAAAGATGTCGACCTCTCAAAACGCTTCCTCTGCTGCTTCTGGATCTGTAACTCTGAAGAATTTAATTAATAAGCCTCCAAAAAATAATAATAATAAAAGAACAGCAGGTAGGATCGATTGAATCCTCCCGGGGTTTTTTACCTAAGATCTCTTAATTGGATCAAGGGTTTTTCCTCGTCAACAAAATTCTGGTGTCGTTGTGCTTTTCGTTTTTTCTTTAAGATCCTAGCTTTAATTTTCAGTGCTTTACTTTTATCTTCAACGGTTTTCTTAATTACTCAAAGTATTTCAGTCTCAAAGGCTTTCATAAAACTCTTTTTGATAAAAACTCTTAGTTTTAGTCATTATATTTAAGAAAACTTTACTTTTAATTGAAGATCATAAAACACCAAACCCCACTTACAAATCTTCGGTACTTGAGTTGTCTAAAATCCTTCCTAAAATTATCTTAGGTAATTTTTGACCGAAACAATTTGGCGCCCACCGTGGGGCAAAAAGGTGTTTTTGCAATTTAATCACACTCCTAGATTTTCAGTTTCGAAAACTTTCTCAAACCAATCTGCAAAAGATGTCGACCTCTCAAAACGCTTCCTCTGCTGCTTCTGGATCTGTAACTCTGAAGAATTTAATTAATAAGCCTCCAAAAAATAATAATAATAAAAGAACAGCAGGTAGGATCGATTGAATCCTCCCGGGGTTTTTTACCTAAGATCTCTTAATTGGATCAAGGGTTTTTCCTCGTCAACAAAATTCTGGTGTCGTTGTGCTTTTCGTTTTTTCTTTAAGATCCTAGCTTTAATTTTCAGTGCTTTACTTTTATCTTCAACGGTTTTCTTAATTACTCAAAGTATTTCAGTCTCAAAGGCTTTCATAAAACTCTTTTTGATAAAAACTCTTAGTTTTAGTCATTATATTTAAGAAAACTTTACTTTTAATTGAAGATCATAAAACACCAAACCCCACTTACAAATCTTCGGTACTTGAGTTGTCTAAAATCCTTCCTAAAATTATCTTAGGTAATTTTTGACCGAAACAATTTGGCGCCCACCGTGGGGCAAAAAGGTGTTTTTGCAATTTAATCACACTCCTAGATTTTCAGTTTCGAAAACTTTCTCAAACCAATCTGCAAAAGATGTCGACCTCTCAAAACGCTTCCTCTGCTGCTTCTGGATCTGTAACTCTGAAGAATTTAATTAATAAGCCTCCAAAAAATAATAATAATAAAAGAACAGCAGGTAGGATCGATTGAATCCTCCCGGGGTTTTTTACCTAAGATCTCTTAATTGGATCAAGGGTTTTTCCTCGTCAACAAAATTCTGGTGTCGTTGTGCTTTTCGTTTTTTCTTTAAGATCCTAGCTTTAATTTTCAGTGCTTTACTTTTATCTTCAACGGTTTTCTTAATTACTCAAAGTATTTCAGTCTCAAAGGCTTTCATAAAACTCTTTTTGATAAAAACTCTTAGTTTTAGTCATTATATTTAAGAAAACTTTACTTTTAATTGAAGATCCTAAAACACCAAACCCCACTTACAAATCTTCGGTACTTGAGTTGTCTAAAATCCTTCCTAAAATTATCTTAGGTAATTTTTGACCGAAACAATTTGGCGCCCACCGTGGGGCAAAAAGGTGTTTTTGCAATTTAATCACACTCCTAGATTTTCAGTTTCGAAAACTTTCTCAAACCAATCTGCAAAAGATGTCGACCTCTCAAAACGCTTCCTCTGCTGCTTCTGGATCTGTAACTCTGGAGAATTTAACTAATAAGCCTCCAAAAAACAATAATAATAAAAGAACAGCAGGTAGGATCGATTGAATCCTCCCGGGGTTTTTTACCTAAGATCTCTTAATTGGATCAAGGGTTTTTCCTCGTCAACAAAATTCTGGTGTCGTTGTGCTTTTCGTTTTTTCTTTAAGATCCTAGCTTTAATTTTCAGTGCTTTACTTTTATCTTCAACGGTTTTCTTAATTACTCAAAGTATTTCAGTCTCAAAGGCTTTCATAAAACTCTTTTTGATAAAAACTCTTAGTTTTAGTCATTATATTTAAGAAAACTTTACTTTTAATTGAAGATCCTAAAACACCAAACCCCACTTACAAATCTTCGGTACTTGAGTTGTCTAAAATCCTTCCTAAAATTATCTTAGGTAATTTTTGACCGAAACAATTTGGCGCCCACCGTGGGGCAAAAAGGTGTTTTTGCAATTTAATCACACTCCTAGATTTTCAGTTTCGAAAACTTTCTCAAACCAATCTGCAAAAGATGTCGACCTCTCAAAACGCTTCCTCTGCTGCTTCTGGATCTGTAACTCTGAAGAATTTAATGAAGAAAGCACAAACAGAGAATATCTCTAGATTTAATAGCTTGGAATCGAGAATGATGGAAAGCAGGAATCAAGGGCCCAGGACTCAAGAGATCAGAATTCACGATCTTGAGAGACCAGAAGAATCTCCTCTGAACAACAGGAGTATTAATTTTGGAGGAACAGGGACTCAAGGGACTCAGTCAATGGGTCATATGTTCTCTACTCCCCCTCCAAAATCTGGATCCGCTTCCTTCTTTCATGCAGGAAATAACTCAAATAATAACGAACAAACCCCTCCATCATCTTCGGGGGTTCCAGGTTTCACTCCTCCCTCCTTTAATTGCGAAAATAATGCTAACCAAATGCAGGATAATGTTGCAAATGCGTATTTGGCGAGAGAGTTGCAGAAAATCAAGGAACTGATTTCGACAGTTCCGGGATTTTGTCAGCCAATCCCAGAAGCAGATCCATCTTCATACAGAATTTCCAGATTTGCACCAGCCATAGCTAATGTGGAAATTCCCAAGAAGTTCTCAGCGCCTCATATGAAAACATATGATGGAACAACAGATCCTCAGGAGCATGTGGCTCAATACTTGGAGAAAATGGAGACAGTTCCAATCCCAACAGATTTAAGAGAAGCATGCTTATGCAAAGGTTTTGGGGCTACATTATCAGGAGCAGCCCTGAAGTGGTTACTTAATTTACCCACTGGATCTATACTTTCTTTTGCGCAACTTGTTAATCAATTTAATTTACAGTTTTCATGTAGTAGGGTTTTTGAGAAAATAAAGGGTGATCTTTATCAAGTCACCCAAGGAATTAACGAGTCTTTAAAAGAATATCTTAACAGGTTTACAAAGGAATCGTTGGAAATTCCAAAATTAGATATGACCACTGCAGTTCAAGCCTTGAAGATGGGGTTAAGCAAGGACTCTCTGTTCTATCAAGATCTTGTTATGACGCCTTGCAAATCTTTAGACGAAGCAAGAAATCAAGCTTTAAGATTTATCAGGCTCCAAGAAGATGAATTGATGAGAAAGAGGATGGAAGCACCTTCAACATATGATCGTCCAAATAGAAGGGCAGAAACTCCGGTGTTCCGACCAAGCAAGAATAAACCCTATACAAGAGCTGTGCAACAGAGAACAGTTATAGCAGAAAGACAGGGAGAACCTCAATATCCTGAATTATCAAAATATTGCTTTTCTGTTGATACTGCAGGGATAGTAGCAGCTATGAAGAATCTTGGGGACAAAGCCAGATGGCCTCCCAGGAATCAAAAGCCTGATGCCAGTAAAGATAAGTCGAGGTGGTGTGCCTACCACGAAGATTTCAGACATACCACAGAGGAATGCTACGCCTTCAGACGAGAGATCGGGATACTCCTCAGTAAAGGATATCTGACAGAACTCTTTGGAAAAAAGAAAGCTCAGGATATTGATGTCAAGGATTTGGGCAAGCAGAGCCAACAACAGCCACCAAAGCCCAAATCACCTCCAGCTAATGCTCGAATAATTAATTATATTGCAGGAGGATCAGAGGTGTGTGGCACATCTTTTTCAGCAGCAAAAAGAAATGCAAAGGAAGCAAAATCTGAAAGAGGAGATAGGCCAATTCAGAGATCCAGTGTGTTACGCATGGACAAAGTAACATTTGAAGAAGACGATATGGACAACATTCAGGATCCTCATCATGATGGTTTAGTTGTTACTTTATATGTGGCTAACCATTTTGTGCGCGGGATCTTAATTGACAATGGCAGTTCGGTCAATATCATAAGATTAGAGACGTTGAAAAGGATGGGGATCTCTGAAGAAGAAATTGGCGGGAAATCTACAGTTCTCGTTGGTTTCAGTGGTGAAACAAAGAACACCTATGGCGAAATTAAGTTGCCAGTTTACGTCGAAGGGGTAAATTCAATGCAAAAATTTTGTGTAATTGATTCTTTACCTGGCTGCAATATTATTTTAGGTAGGCCATGGATACACGAGATGAGAGCTGTCCCTTCAACTTATCATCAATGTGTGAAGATCCCGACTCCTTGGGGGGTGGTGAAGATAAAAGGAGATCAGCAGGATGCTAAAGAATGCTATATGGCCTCAATGAAGTCTACAACCAAGCCTACTGAAGCATAGCAATTAAAGAAGAACATCTTCGATGTCGAAGAATTTAAAGATCAAGATGTAAAAGAAATGCAAAGGAAGCAAAATCTGAAAGAGGAGATAGGCCAATTCAGAGATCCGTGTTACGCATGGACAAAGTAACATTTGAAGAAAGATACCGGAGGATATTGAAAAAGATCTTATTGAGTTTCTAAGCAGAAGAAAATCTACGTTTGCTTGGAAACAAGAGGACATGACAGGTATCTCTAAAGATATTATTACTCATAAATTAGGAATTGATAAAAGTTTCAGGCCTATTCAACAAAAAAGAAGAAAATTCGCACCGGAAAGAAATGTGATTATTCAAGAGGATGTTGAAAGACTCTTGAAAGCTAAGATGATCAGAGAAGTGAAGTTTCCAGAATGGCTCGCAAATGTTGTGATCGTACAGAAAAAGAATGGAAAATGGAGGGTCTGTGAAGATTTTACAGATCTCAACAAGGCCTGTCCTAAGGATCCTTTCCCGCTACCACACATAGATGCAATGGTAGATGCTACAGCTGGACATGAAATGCTGACGTTCATGGATGCGTCTTCAGGATTTCAACAAATTCAAATGGAGCCTGAAGATCAAGAAGCAACAGCTTTCATGACACCCACAGGTATATATTGTTATACTGCTATGCCGTTTGGATTAAAAAATGCAGGTGCGACATACCAGAGGTTGGTCAATATGATGTTCAAAGACCAACTGGGGATACGATGGAAGTCTATATCGATGATATGGTGGTGAAATTGAAAAAGGCGGAAGATCATCTCAAGGATCTTGAAGTTGCTTTTGATATACTGGATCGCTACAACATGAAGTTAAATCCAGCAAAATGCAATTTTGGAGTAGGTGCAGGAAAATTCCTAGGTTACTTGGTAACTAAAAGAGGAATAGAGGCGAGTCCAGAACAGATAAAAGCAATAATGGAGTTGAAATCCCCTACAAATGTCAAAGATATTCAAAGACTGACCGGCAGATTAGCAGCTCTGAACAGATTTATATCAAGATCCTCAGACAGATGCAAGGAGTTTTATGATATGTTGAAGAAAAATAAGAAATTGGCGGGAAATCTACAGTTCTCGTTGGTTTCAGTGGTGAAACAAAGAACACCTATGGCGAAATTAAGTTGCCAGTTTACGTCGAAGGGGTAAATTCAATGCAAAAATTTTGTGTAATTGATTCTTTACCTGGCTGCAATATTATTTTAGGTAGGCCATGGATACACGAGATGAGAGCTGTCCCTTCAACTTATCATCAATGTGTGAAGATCCCGACTCCTTGGGGGGTGGTGAAGATAAAAGGAGATCAGCAGGATGCTAAAGAATGCTATATGGCCTCAATGAAGTCTACAACCAAGCCTACTGAAGCATAGCAATTAAAGAAGAACATCTTCGATGTCGAAGAATTTAAAGATCAAGATGTAAAAGAAATGCCAATATCGAGTGAAGATCCTGACATCAAGGTGTTCATTGGAAGAAAGATACCGGAGGATATTGAAAAAGATCTTATTGAGTTTCTAAGCAGAAGAAACTCTACGTTTGCATGGAAACAAGAGGACATGACAGGTATCTCTAAAGATATTATTACTCATAAATTAGGAATTGATAAAAGTTTCAGGCCTATTCAACAAAAAAGAAGAAAATTCGCACCGGAAAGAAATGTGATTATTCAAGAGGATGTTGAAAGACTCTTGAAAGCTAAGATGATCAGAGAAGTGAAGTTTCCAGAATGGCTCGCAAATGTTGTGATCGTACAGAAAAAGAATGGAAAATGGAGGGTCTGTGAAGATTTTACAGATCTCAACAAGGCCTGTCCTAAGGATCCTTTCCCGCTACCACACATAGATGCAATGGTAGATGCTACAGCTGGACATGAAATGCTGACGTTCATGGATGCGTCTTCAGGATTTCAACAAATTCAAATGGAGCCTGAAGATCAAGAAGCAACAGCTTTCATGACACCCACAGGTATATATTGTTATACTGCTATGCCGTTTGGATTAAAAAATGCAGGTGCGACATACCAGAGGTTGGTCAATATGATGTTCAAAGACCAACTGGGGATACGATGGAAGTCTATATCGATGATATGGTGGTGAAATTGAAAAAGGCGGAAGATCATCTCAAGGATCTTGAAGTTGCTTTTGATATACTGGATCGCTACAACATGAAGTTAAATCCAGCAAAATGCAATTTTGGAGTAGGTGCAGGAAAATTCCTAGGTTACTTGGTAACTAAAAGAGGAATAGAGGCGAGTCCAGAACAGATAAAAGCAATAATGGAGTTGAAATCCCCTACAAATGTCAAAGATATTCAAAGACTGACCGGCAGATTAGCAGCTCTGAACAGATTTATATCAAGATCCTCAGACAGATGCAAGGAGTTTTATGATATGTTGAAGAAAAATAAGAAATTTGAATGGGGAGAAAAACAGGAAGAAGCGTTTAAAGCATTGAAGACATATCTCTCAACCCCACCTTTGTTAATGAAGCCGGAAAAAGGTGAGATACTCTTTTTGTATCTCTCAGTATCTCCAGAGGCAGTAAGCGCTGTGCTTGTAAAAGAGCACGAAGGTAAACAACATCCTGTCTATTATGTTAGTAAAAGTTTACTAAATGCTGAAACTAGGTATTCACACTTAGAAAAATTAATATTAGCTTTAATAATGGCTTCTACTAAACTTAGGCATTATTTTGAAACACACCCTATCCATATAAAAACTAATTATCCAATAAAAAATGTACTTAGGAAACCAGAATTATCGGGTAGAATGGCTAAATGGTCTGTAAAGTTAAGTGCATTTAACATAACTTATGAACCTAGAACTGCTATTAAATCTCAAGCCTTAGCTGATTTTGTGGCTGATTTTACTAGTGATTTACAACCAGAAGCAGACTTAGAAGTTAAAATGTTAACTGAAAATAATGAAAAATGGACTTTACATACTGATGGTGCAGCCAATGTAAGAGGAATAGGGTTAGGAATCATACTAAAATCGCCACAGGGGGATATGCTACCTCAGTCTATTAATTGTGAATTTACAGCTACTAATAATGAAACAGAATATGAAGCTTTAATAGCAGGATTAGAGTTAGCTAAAAATATGGGTATTAAACGCCTACAAGTTTATGTAGATTCTTTGTTGTTAACTAATCACTTTATTCAGTTAAAGGTGAAAAATTAATGGCTTATTTAGAAATAGTAAAAAGTTTAGCCAAAAACTTTGAATTCTTTAGTATAGAACAGGTCCCAAGACAGGAAAATATAGAAGCAGATGCTTTAGCTTACTTAGGATCCTCACTTAATATCCCACCTGACACTAAAATACCAATAATAAAGATAATAAAACCGGCTATAGAAACTTTACAAGTTAAAGCAGTTGATGATCAAGCGTCAGAAGAGTCTAGCTCTGAGGACAATTCAAAATCTTGGATTGATCCAATAATGAAAAATGAACTTTACATACTGATGGTGCAGCCAATGTAAGAGGAATAGGGTTAGGAATCATACTAAAATCGCCACAGGGGGATATGCTACCTCAGTCTATTAATTGTGAATTTACAGCTACTAATAATGAAACAGAATATGAAGCTTTAATAGCAGGATTAGAGTTAGCTAAAAATATGGGTATTAAACGCCTACAAGTTTATGTAGATTCTTTGTTGTTAACTAATCACTTTATTCAGTTAAAGGTGAAAAATTAATGGCTTATTTAGAAATAGTAAAAAGTTTAGCCAAAAACTTTGAATTCTTTAGTATAGAACAGGTCCCAAGACAGGAAAATATAGAAGCAGATGCTTTAGCTTACTTAGGATCCTCACTTAATATCCCACCTGACACTAAAATACCAATAATAAAGATAATAAAACCGGCTATAGAAACTTTACAAGTTAAAGCAGTTGATGATCAAGCGTCAGAAGAGTCTAGCTCTGGGGACAATTCAAAATCTTGGATTGATCCAATAATGAAATATCTACAAGAAGGAATTATCCCGGAACAAGAGAATCACAGAGCTTTTAAAACAAAGGTATCATACTTCTCTATTATACAAAATAGATTATACAGGAGATCACTTGCAGGTCCATATTTAAGATGCCTAGAAAAAGAAGAAGCACAAGAAGTAATGAGAGAGATACATGATGGAGAATGTGGAAATCATTCTGGAGCCAGGGCATTACGTACCAAGATAGTTAGAACAGGATACTATTGGCCTACTATGGATAGAGACACAAAAGATTATGTAAAGAAGTGCGATGGTTGTCAAAGGCATGGTAACATATATCATCAGCCAGCTGAACCAATGTATCCCATTGTTTCTTCTTGGCCCTTCATGAAGTGGGGGATGGATATAGTTGGACCAATGCCAAAGGCACCTTGTGGAAAGAGATTTATGTTAGCAATGACAGATTATTTCTCGAAATGGATAGAAGCAGAAGCTTTTGTTCAAATTGAGGAAACAGAAGTAATCTCTTTCATAAAACGCAATATATTGACCAGATTTGGAGTACCAGCTGAGATAATTTGTGATAATGGGTCACAATTTATTGGGAGAAGAACAACCGGATTTTGTGAAAGCTATGGTATAAAAATGATCACATCTACTCCTGTCCATCCTCAAGCTAATGGTCAAGCAGAATCAAGCAACAAGATTATTGTTAATAATCTTAAGAAAAGACTAACAGGCAAAAAAGGATTATGGGCAGAGGAGTTACCATTTGTGCTTTGGGCTGATAGAACCACTGTCAAACATGCTACTGGGCACACACCATTCTCTTTGGTATTTGGAACTGAAGCAGTACTTCCAGCTGAAATGATGGTGCCAACAGCAAGATCCAGTTTGCAGACAGTTCAAGATAATGATCAGAGCTTTTAAAACAAAGGTATCATACTTCTCTATTATACAAAATAGATTATACAGGAGATCACTTGCAGGTCCATATTTAAGATGCCTAGAAAAAGAAGAAGCACAAGAAGTAATGAGAGAGATACATGATGGAGAATGTGGAAATCATTCTGGAGCCAGGGCATTACGTACCAAGATAGTTAGAACAGGATACTATTGGCCTACTATGGATAGAGACACAAAAGATTATGTAAAGAAGTGCGATGGTTGTCAAAGGCATGGTAACATATATCATCAGCCAGCTGAACCAATGTATCCCATTGTTTCTTCTTGGCCCTTCATGAAGTGGGGGATGGATATAGTTGGACCAATGCCAAAGGCACCTTGTGGAAAGAGATTTATGTTAGCAATGACAGATTATTTCTCGAAATGGATAGAAGCAGAAGCTTTTGTTCAAATTGAGGAAACAGAAGTAATCTCTTTCATAAAACGCAATATATTGACCAGATTTGGAGTACCAGCTGAGATAATTTGTGATAATGGGTCACAATTTATTGGGAGAAGAACAACCGGATTTTGTGAAAGCTATGGTATAAAAATGATCACATCTACTCCTGTCCATCCTCAAGCTAATGGTCAAGCAGAATCAAGCAACAAGATTATTGTTAATAATCTTAAGAAAAGACTAACAGGCAAAAAAGGATTATGGGCAGAGGAGTTACCATTTGTGCTTTGGGCTGATAGAACCACTGTCAAACATGCTACTGGGCACACACCATTCTCTTTGGTATTTGGAACTGAAGCAGTACTTCCAGCTGAAATGATGGTGCCAACAGCAAGATCCAGTTTGCAGACAGTTCAAGATAATGATCAAGCATTATTTCAAGATCTTGATTTAGTTGATGAATTAAGGGAAGCTGCAAAAATTCGTATAGCTGCTTATCAACATCAGGTGACAAGGGCGTACAATAAGAATATAAGAATTAGAAGATTCAAAGTTGGAGATTTAGTATTGAGAAAAGCTTTTAAGAATACAACGAAAAAATCCGATGGAAAGCTTGCTCCAAAATGGGAAGGTCCTTACTTTATAAGTTCAGAAGCAGGTAAAGGATCTTATTGGCTTCAAGAGCCAGAGGGTAGGATGATTCCAAGAGCTTGGAATGCAATTCATCTTAAAGCATATTATCAATAAGTAGTTTTTTTTTTGATATAACAGTAATACTGAATTGAGCGTCGGAGTGGCATTAGCCAAAAAGGCTAATGTCAACCCTTGGCGTATGTTTTATTGGTCTTATGCAGAATTATCAACATCTAGGATCTTAATGGATGAAGATCACAAGCTATTATCCAAGGTACAGATCCTGAATAGGAACAGTTTCTCCTAAGTTTAAGTCCTTAAACGGACTACAGTGGATTGAACTAAAACTTCAATCCTAGGTTGAAGGGATCACCTTCTCGAACGCCGAGGTTAACATTAACATCTAATTTCGCCCGGGGAGCACGTCATAAAAATTTCTTAATTGTGGGTAGACCCTCATGGTTGAGAATTTTCAAAGGGTTGTTGATTTTACAATCAACTCATTTGGTTATGACTATTAATAAACAGTCATCAAAAAGAATAGGGACAATCTCTCTATTAAATACAAACGATCGTCAAAAGAATTGACAAATGGATTAACAAATGAATTTCTTTTTAGTGTCTTTCTTCTTGAAACAGGAAAATAATAAATGTTGGTCGTTACAAAGGTATGTGGTTCAAAATTCTAAATCTTTGTGGAATATGCAGGATATGCTTGAAATATGGAAGTTAAGGTACGCATATATAAACAAAAGACTAATTTTATTTGATTCCAAATAAGTAGTAGTTTACAAAAGATCTATATGTACAACCACTACTAAACTAAGACCAGCGGACTCAAGCCTTTTCATCCCATCTATCATTGTCCACCCTGAAATTTAGAAGCCCTAGAAATATGACCCGCCTCGAAGGATCTCATCTGTAATGCTGTCGTTGACATCGGGGTACTTCTTCCTCAAGATTGACACAACCGACTTCAAGTAGACCATGTCGTTTTTGGCGGTCCTCAGTTCTTCTTGAGCACGGTTGATCTCGTCGTAAGTCTGAAGGATTTCTCCTCTTAAAGCCTGGAGATCATCACCCCACTTGCTGATGATGTCTATAGTTAGTTCCTGATGAGATTTGCAGATGGCTTTGGACGACAGGAAGCAGAAGTTGATGTCCATAAGAAGCTTGTCATTAAGCTTAGCTTGTTCTTCACAACGCTTAATGATCTCTTCAAGATGCTGAAAAAACAAGAACGGTTAAAGGGAGAAAATAGCTTTTATAAAGAATATAATAATAAAGTTTTACCTTATTTTTCCAAACCGGGGTAGAAGATGAAGACGCCATTTTTGAAAAAGAGAAGTTTTTGAAATTAGATTTCTAAAAAAGAAAATGTTTTTGAGAGATAGAGATAAAAGTTTTTAAAGATGAAATGGAAGATTTTTTGGAGACGGTTGGAGATTTGGAAATTTAAATAGGCGGAGAGATAAGGAGTCGTGGGGGACAAAGTGATAGGTTATATGTCTCATCAAGCCGAGTAAATTAATTTTACACATCATGACCTGACTGATCGCTCTGCAACGCGCCTCTTGGATATTAAAACTGATTGGATACACAATAAAGTCTAGGTGTATCACTAGCCTGGATGCTTTTAGTATACAAATAAAAATTTATATTTAACTTATGAAAGGTTAAATATAAATTTGGGGACAATTGTTTGGGGTCAGATTTTCTACAACTATGATCCTGATTAAAGATATTACTAACATATGTTTTTGTTGTACACGATAATGCTTTTGTGTTTTGCAGGATCCTGAAATAAGGATCATCATTCAGGATACTCAGGAAATAAGCTAACGGTCGAAAATAAATATCAAGACTTATCCAGCCTTCTAAGGAAGAAAAGAAACGTGCAATCCCTTGGATATCGGAACAACCTTGAAGAATAAACGTGTCAAAGAAGACTCAACGTTCACTTTTTGATCTTCAGCACGTTGAACAGTATCACACGGAGGATCCCAGATTTTTCGGATAGTTAGTTAGGAATTTACATTATAAATAAGAGGTGATTGATCGAGATTAAAAAACTGCACACACACTTGTATTCTCACACACTTACTCACTGCATACTTACTTTCTTTTTCGTTCATTAGCTCGATCAAATCACTCTCACCCTCATTGTATTGTAATCATTCCAAAACAACAATAATAATAAAAGAACAGCAGGTAGGATCGATTGAATCCTCCCGGGGTTTTTTACCTAAGATCTCTTAATTGGATCAAGGGTTTTTCCTCGTCAACAAAATTCTGGTGTCGTTGTGCTTTTCGTTTTTTCTTTAAGATCCTAGCTTTAATTTTCAGTGCTTTACTTTTATCTTCAACGGTTTTCTTAATTACTCAAAGTATTTCTGTCTCAAAGGCTTTCATAAAACTCTTTTTGATAAAAACTCTTAGTTTTAGTCATTATATTTAAGAAAACTTTACTTTTAATTGAAGATCCTAAAACACCAAACCCCACTTACAAATCTTCGGTACTTGAGTTGTCTAAAATCCTTCCTAAAATTATCTTAGGTAATTTTTGACCGAAACAGTAGGGATCTTCCAGGTCTTCAGTATTTGAACGTTGGAGAGTATCTTGCCCAGTCAAGTGAACGTTGAAGTATTTTCCTCATGCTGAAATCAACTTGAAGTCCGATTATGTTGGGAGACTGAGTCTTCTTTGCGTGTTGACGATTAATCCCATGTGCGAATTCCTTTTTGCACCGTTGGAGATATTTTCCATAACCTTGTATCGAATATTCTGGAATCTGCACACTTAACTCATGTGGAAATGATAATAACAATTGAATCATAACGTTAGCAAAATATTAGTAAGTTATCAGAATATTCACCAATGCCAAGATCCTGATATGTCAAGATCTTAAGCTTTCAAGATAATGGTACTTGAAATTTCACCCATAACACCCCCAGTCTAATATCATAAACTACGAAGGTTATGATTTTAGACTATAATGTTTTCCATCACAACAATTGTTTTGGTCAAAAATTACTTAAGATAATCAACCTTGAAGACTTAAATCAATTATGTAACAAAACTTTCGTTCGTGAGGTTAAGGGCTTGTAAAATAATGAGTTTCAAAGATGCGTTAAGAATAAAAGACTTGCAAAAGATTTATGTCGACTAAACAAGGGTTTGAAGGACAAAGATAATCGTAAATATAAGATCTAAATACGGTAAAATAATATAAAGAACAAGAGATAATGCAAATTGAAGTAAAGATCAAATAAAAGCAAGATAAAAGTAAAGATTAAGGAACAAGAACACCGAGATTTGTTATCGAGGAAAAGCCCTTAATCCTTTTGGATTGCCGGCATAAAAACCCCGGGAGGAAGCAATCGTCCCTGCCTTTGTTCTTTTATTAATTATTGTTAAAATGATTACAATGGTGGAACTTAGTTGATCGATTAATGCTAAGTGTGTGAGAAAAAGATATAAGAAAGCAGAGAGATGTGTGTGTGAATACAAGTGAGCAGATGTGTTGCCAGATATCCTATATCGATCAACCTTGTTCGTTTATATAGACCTAGTGTTGAACTAACTATGCAAAATATCTGAGATCTTCTGGGTCTTGATATTGAGACGTTGGAGAGAATCCTTGACTGGTCAAGTGTACGTTGAAGTCTTTTCTCCTCATGTTGAAATCAACTAGAAGTCCGAATCAATCAACTTTCGCCTTTTGAATTATTTGGTGAAAACCCTAATTCTCTCTCCTATGGCTGGCGATTCATCCTTCTTTCCCATGTCAATCTGATCGATTTAATCTAGAGTTTCTTGTAAATATGTCCCTCTCACCGATTCTCGAATCAGTTGATGTGCATGTTTGAGTTTCTTCTTGATTATTTCGATTAGGTTTTCATTCGTTTCTTTCTGTCGCCTAAACCCTAATTATTTTCTATGATTCTGATCTTATAGCAGTCTATCTGTTCGCGGCTAACTTGATTAGTCCAGCTAGATTTAGATGCCTGCTATCGGATTAAGAGGGTAGAACTGTTTTTTAGGGTTTCATAGGTGTTTCGGTCCAAAGATACCTAAGATAATTTTATAAAGGATTTTAGACAACTCAAGAAACGAAGATTTGTAAGTGGATCTTAAAGAAAAACAATAACGATTAAAACTAAGAGTTTTAACTAAAAAGAGTTTTAAGAAAGCCTTTGAGACAGAAATACTTTGAGTAATTAAGAAAACTGTTGAAGATAAAAGTAAAGCACTGCGAATTAAAGCTTGGATCTTAAAGAAAAACAGAAAAACACAACGACACCAGAATTTTGTTGACGAGGAAAAACCCTTGATCTAGTTAAGTGATCTTAGGTAAAAAACCCCGGGAGGATTCAATCGACCCTTCCTTAGTTCTTTTATTATTTTGGTTGATTACAATACAATGAGGGTGAGAGTGATTTGATCGAGCTAATGAACGAAAAAGAAAGTAAGTATGCAGTGAGTTTGTGTGTGAGAATACAAGTGTGAGAGCAGTTATCCTAATCTCGATCAATCACCTCTTATTTATAATGTAAATTCCTAACTAACTATCCGAAAAATCTGGGATCCTCCGTGTGATATTGTTCAACGTGCTGAAGTTGAAAAGTGGACGTTGAGTCTTCCTTGACACGTTTATTCTTCAAGTTTGTTGCGATATTCTTGGGATTGCACGTTTATTTTCTTGCTTAATAGGCTGAATGAATGTAGACACTTATTTTCGACCGTTAGCTAATTCCTGAATGATGATCCTTAGTTCAGGATCCTGCAAAACATAAAAGCATTATCGTGTACCACAAAACCATGTGTTAGTAATATCTTTAATCAGGATCATAGTTATAGAAAATCTGACCCCAAACAATTGTCCCCAAATTTATATTTAACTTCTCATGAATTAAATATAAATTTCTTAATCGTATACTAGAAGCATCCTAACTAGTCTTGTAACTAGACTTTTATTGCGTATCCCATCATTTTTAATTATCCAAGGCGCGTCGCAGAGCAACAGTCAGATCATGATGTAAAATTAATTACTCGGCTATGATGAGACATATAACCTATCACTTTGTCCCCCATGACTCCTTATCTCTCCGCCTATTTAAATCCTTTTACCCTCAACCGTCTCCACATAAATCTCATATTTCATCTTTTCAAAATATCTTCAAAACTTTTTCCTCTCTACTTCAAAAAACTTTTATCTTTAACAATGGCATCTTCATCTTCTGCTCCCGTTTGGAAAAACAAAGTAAAACTTTATTTTTTATTTACTGCCTTTTATAAAAGTTATTTTTTCTTTTCCCTTTAACCGTTCTTATTTTGCAGCATCTTGAAGAGATTATCCAGCGATGTGAAGAACAATCAAAGCTAAATAACAAACTTCTTACGGACATCCTCTCCTGCTTCATGTCGTCCAAATCCATTTGCTCATCCCATCAAGAACTCACCACCGTGATTATCAGCAAATGGGGTGATGATCTCCAGGCCCTAAGAGGAGAGATCCTTCAAACCTATGACGAGATCAACCGTGCTCGTGAGGAACTGAGGGATGCCAAGAACGACATGGCCTACTTGAAGTCGGTAGTGTTGATCTTGAAGAAGAAGTACCCTAACGTCAACGACAGCATTGCAGATGACATTCTCCGAGGCGGGTCGTATTTTTAGGGCTTCTAGGTTTTGGTGTGGACAATGATAGATGTGACGAAAAGGCTTGAGTCCACTAGTCTTAGTTTAGTAGTAGTTTGTACATATAAATATTTTGTAAACTGCTACTTATTTAGTACTAAATGAAATTAATCTTTTGTTTGTATATGCGTACCTTTACTTCCATTCCTTAAGCATATCCTGCACATTTTACAAAGACTTAGAGTTTTTAAAACACATACCTTTGCGACAACCAACATTTATTGAATCTTATTTTCCTGTTTCAAGAAAAAAGACACTAAAAAGAAATTCATTTATTAATCCATTTGTTAGTTTATTGGCCAATTCGTTTGTCAATCGTTTGTATTTAATAGAGAGATTATCCCTATTCTTTTTGATGACCGTTTTTATCACTTGTGGTCATAACCAAATGAGTTGATTGCAAAATCAACAACCCTTTGAAAATTCCTAACCATGAGGGTCTACCCACAATCAAGAATTTTTTATGACGTTCGTCCCGGGCGAAATGATGCAGAAATGTCCAGGTTCACTGAACTGGAGAAACCCAGCGAACTGAAGAAGCTAACTGAACTGAAGGAAACTGAACTGATAATGCCATCTGAACAAGCCATGTTGATTCTGCCAGTAGTGGCCCATTTCAGACAAGTCTTTACTGAACCAGTCTAGTCACCAATAGTAACACTTCTCCAGTGGCAAGATTCTCCAGTGACCAACAGTGGTAATCCACCAGTGAAGATATCCACTGAAGCACTCCAGTGACTAGCTCCAGATGAATGCTCCAGATTTTGTCTCCAGTGGAAGTCCAGATTTTGTTTCCAGTTTCCAATCAATAAAGTCCCCACTGAAGTCCCATGTTTGTGGACCCAATAAAGAAGAATGACAGCTGTTGACAGGGATAAGGAAGGCACGTGTGACAACGATATTTCTAACGGTATTGTGGACCACTTGCAGGGGAATGTTTCTAGAAACCTACTCTGTCCATTTCCTATTGGCCAAAAACAATTAGTGGCTTAGCACATGACAACTTTTTATTTATTTTTATTATTGTATTTTCTTTTCCTAGAAAATAGCATGTGGCTATAAATAGAGGCTTTATTTCTCATTGTAAGGGAGTTTTTGATGTTAAATGAAATTAATAGAGCAGCCTCTATTTCTTACAAAAATCTTCATTTACCTTTAGAGATCTAAGATCTTGGTGGTTTGAAGTGACCCCTTTATCTATAATTATGGTGACTCGTTCTTTATCAATTATAGTGGTGAGATCTTAAATCTTCGATTCCTTTATCTATGTTTGTGGTGGCTAGACCTTTATCAAACATAGTGGTGGGTTGGAGTGTTTCCTTTATCCTTGATTCCGGTGGCCAGTCCTTTACGAATCTTGGTGGTGGATTCTTTATCTATCTTTTATTTTGTTGTTGTTTGTTTTCATTAAAAATCCAGAAAATACCAAAAATAGTCTTTTGCTGTCGTTTGTCGCGTGATTTATGCATCAGAAATGAGGTGTTAATGTTAACCTCGGCGTTCGAGAAGGTGATCCCTTCAACCTAGGATTGAAGTTTTAGTTCAATCCATTGTAATCCGTTTGTAGGATTTAGACTTAGGAGAAACTGTTCTGATTCAGGATGTGTACCTTGGATAATAGCTTGTGATCTTCATCCATCAAGATCCTAAATGCTGACAATCCTGCATAAGACCAATAAAACACATACCAAGGGTAGACATTAGCCCTTTTGGCTAATGCCACTCCGACGCTCAAGTCAGTATTATTGTCATAATAATTTAAATAAAACAACAACTATTTATTGATAATATGCTTTAAGATGAATCGCATTCCAAGCTCTTGGAATCATTCTACCTTCTGGCTCTTGAAGCCAATAGGATCCTTTACCTGCTTCTGAATGTATAAAGTAAGGACCTTCCCATTTTGGAGCAAGCTTTCCATCAGACTTTTTCGTTGTATTCTTAAAAGCTTTTCTTAATACTAAATCTCCAACTTTGAATCTTCTAATTCTTATATTCTTATTGTACGCCCTTGTCACTTGATGTTGATAAGCAGCTATACGAATTTTTGCAGCTTCCCTTTTTTTCGGTAAAAGGCCGTCACCCCTGGTTCGAAATTTTATAAATATGAAGAACAAGCAATCTAGTTGAGTACTAGACTGACTTACAACCCATGCACGAAAGTGCAACGTCCAATAAAGAGTGACGAATCACTCCAAAGAAACACGAACTAGTAATCTAGTAATGAAAGAAATAAAAGATTACACATTAATAACTAATGAAACGGGAAGATCCCATGATGTCAGAAACTGCTCAACTCGTCGCGTCTTCTTGTATCTGCAAGTTAACAGTTTGAGTCGAACCGTTGATATAATCAAATCGACTATTTTGTCCACCGAGCGTTTCTTTTTCTTGAACAGTCGCGAATTCCTCTCTTGCCATAGAAAATAAACTGATGCAGCTAATAGAAGTTTTGCAGCCACATTTTGCATGGAAATCCTCTTTGCACACGGAAGCATTTCATTGATGATATCTTCCCAAACTCCATTTGTATTAGAAAGCCCCGCTTTACTGCTTGCAGTCAACCAAACCTGTAAGGAAAATGGACATTGAAAGAACAAATGATTATGTGAGTCCGGAGTGGATTCACATAATGAACAAGTGTGAGGTGTATTAGACTGCGCATGAACATCCCATACACTAAGGACATCTTGAGTCTTCAGCTTCCTTTTAAATGCTAACCACAGTATAAATGAGTGCTTTGGTATTTGAAAAGGATACCAGACTAAGTGAAACCATGTCACCTTGGCAGCCGAAGATCGAATAGTCTCCCAAACTTGGGTAGCAGAAATCTAACTAGCAACCCCATTTCCATCTTTCCAAATAAGTTTATCCGGTACATCTTCCAGAAGAATTGGAACTTGCACATTCTGAAGCATATGGGGCCATGAACTTGGCCATCTCCATGAGTTATTATCGACCACATCACATACTTTATAAGAAAGCTGAAACCCTGCACTTGTGATCATGCGTGGGGTAACATGTTCCTTTAAAGCACCACATGTGCTCCAATTGTCATACCATACCGAAGCAGTCTTCCCATTTCCAATCTGGAACCAAATATATTTTTGAAGAATCGGCCTCAAAGAGAGCAGCTTACGCCAACTCCATGACATATTACCTTGAGAAGAAACTTCCCAAAAACTTTTTCCTCGCAACCGATGAGTATGAATCCATTTAACCCACAAGGATTCCTTTCGAGTGAGCAGATTACGTATATGTGAAGATAGAAGAGCTATATTAAACTGATCCAGACGACGCAATCCCAGCCCACCTTCATCTTTCGGTAAACATACTACCTCCCATGCAACCTTCGCTTTTCCTTTTTGCATTTCCCCTTGACACCATAAGAACCCTCTAATAATCTGCTCAATATCAAACAAAGTACTGGAAGGTAATAAGAAAACCGAGGACCAATAGACATGTAAGGATGAAATAACAGAGGAAATAAGTTGCAATCTTCCCGCAAAAGATAAGAACCTGTTTTTGTAATCATCCACTCTTTTTTTAACTCGTTCAACCAGAACTTTACAATCCCGAATCATAAGTCTAGAAGAAATGAGAGGTACACCAAGGTATTTAACTGGAAGTGTACCTTCTTCAAACGGCAGTACATTAAGGATGCCAAGCTTCACATGATTTAACACATTACAAAAGTAAGCCATACTTTTGGGCAAGCTAGGTGCCAAGCCAGATACATGCTTAAATTCTTCCAATGCATCCATTACAACTCGTGCAGATTCAACATCACCCCTCATAAAAATAAAAAGGTCATCGGCAAAGCATAAATTAATAACCTCATGTTCAAGGCATTGATGATGAAAAGAGAATTCTTGAGAGTCCCGAACTTTACGTTGGAGGATAAGAGTCAAAATCTCCATAACCAAAGTAAAAAGATAAGGAGAAAGTGGATCACCTTGACGAAGTTCCCGTCTTCCATTAAAAAAACCATGGAGATCACCATTAAGACTAATGGAAAAAGAAGGAGTAGATACACATTCCATAATCCAGGCGATCATCCGGTCATGAAACCCAAAACCACTAAGAATAGTCCTCAGAAATTCCCAATTAACTGTGTCATACGCTTTCTGGATGTCCACCTTTAGAGCACATCTGGGTGGACCTCTATCCAAATGGTAATTATGCATGAGTTCTTGCGTCAATAGGATATTATCTGAGATATGATTTTTGTAATACATTTAAATATTACATTACAAAGAGAAATCGACCTGAAGTCAGTAACTCTAGAAGGAGTAGAATTCTTTGGTAACAGAGCTATGACTGTATGAATAATTTGCTTCAAAAGTTTGCCACTATTGAAGAACTCCTGAACAGCACAAATCACATCAGCACCAATAATATCCCATGTATTCTTATAAAAACAGGCAGAATACCCATCAGGTCCAGGTGATTTATCATCACCCATAGTAAATATCGCTTGCTTCACTTCTTCACCAGTAATCGGACGGATCATCTCCAAAGCTTGATCAGGAGATAAAACATTGGCAAATAAATCAGAAGAATCAAGGGGACTAACCGATCATCCTGACCAAGAAATTGAAGATAGTGCGTTAAAAAAGTAGAGCTGACTTGATCTCCATCAACCAAAGTTCCATTAGAGTCCATAATCATGTCAATTCTCTTACGAGTAGCTCTTGCTTTAACAACTTTATGGAAATAAGCTGAGTTAGAATCACCTACACGTAACCATTCCACCTTTGCTTTTTGTTGAAGAAATCTTTCTTCATCTAAAACAGCACTATTGAAAGCTTGTAAACACTTAGTAGCTTCAGCTCGCAAATCCTGGTTAAAAGGGTCACGGTCTAAAGCTAATTGAGCATCATCCAAAGCAGCTCTCGACTTATTAACATTTTCATGAAAATTACCCTTCTCACGCAAAAGTTTACAGAGAGGCTTCTTGAGATATTTCAGACGTTGAGTCAAACAATACATAGGACGTCCTTCAATTTCTTGTGCCCAAGCATTCCTAACCTCAGCTTTAAAACCTTCATGATGAATCAGTACATTAGAGAATTTAAAAGGTTTTGGCCAAAATTTACCTGTACTGGGAAGCCTTAATACTGCAGGCGAATGATCAGAAATCCGATACGGTTGGAACATGGCAATTGCCCCATTGAAGTTGCTATCAAATTCAGAATTAGCCATAATACGATCAAGCTTACCTTGAGGCTTTTGATTCCAAGTAAATTGTAAACCCACTCTATTCACATCAGTCACCTCAATATTCTTTACACATTCATTAAACTCGCGCATAGAAATATCCATATGGGAACTACCACTCGCTTGATCATCCAAACTTAGGGTAGCATTGAAATCACCCAATAAACACCAAGCCCTACCATTTACCCATTGTTTATGCATTAGAAGAGAATCCCACAGGTCTCTCCTCTGAATATAATTATTACGAGCATATACAAATGAGCAAATTAACATTTTTTTTATTTGATTTAAACACAAGAAGCGTGTGTATCACCTGATCACTCTGTGAAATAACCATAAGGTCCACTTCATTCGGATTCCAACCAAGAATTATACGAGGCCCTTTGTTACACATTAGACTATTAGAAGTCCAATTCCAGCTCGTAAACACCTTAACACATAACTTTTCCAAGTTATGAGATGAAACATGTGATTCCAATATAGCACACACAGACAAGTGATTGTCCATGAGTACTTGTCTAACCTCTTTTTGTTTCGGGGGTTGGTTCATCCCCCGTATATTCCAAGCTGCTATATTATACATTGGGCACCGTTAAATCAGGAGTGCTTGCCCCTGTAGTGCCCTCTGCATTCAAGTTTTGGTAATTCAACTCTTCAAAAATAGTTTCACAATCATCATCATCACTATCCATATCCATGAAATTACCTGGTTGTTTTGCCATTCTGTGTGGTTCTTTCGCTTCTGGACCACCCATTGATGGTTCCCCATCTACACACTCCCTATCCAACGCCGAAAAGGAGTTGCTCGTACTAATTCCACTATCCAATGGCTTTTTAGAAGACGTCGATTGTTTAGCAGGATCTGATTGTTTTTGTAAATTCGACTCTCTTTTAGCCGGTTGCCCAGGTTGCTTCTGACGATATACAAAATGAGGTTTAGGTTTTGAGAATTTAATGCCCTCAACCTGCTTACCTTTGTTTTTATCCTTCTTTCTATTAACCGTAGTGAATCCATCCTCCTTTTGCTTTTCAGGAACTACTTTCACTTGCATAGGACAGTTTTTATCATTATGACCAAAAACATTACAATGAGTGCAATGAGGTGGTCGCCATTCATATTCAATAGACACATTTTCCTTAGTGAAACCCTCACCATTAACATTAGGAATTCCAATTACCAAACTGTCTTTAAAACCACGTGTAGCATCTATCTCAATCAAAGCTCTTGCATACGAGTGCCTACCCCAAGAATTTACACACATATGACTAGTATAAGAGTCTAGTAGAATTGGTTTACCCAACTTTGATGCTAACATGCTAAGACCATCCTCCGTATAAGCAGCCAATGGTACATCATATAATTTGACCCACACAGGAACATTAGTCATATCCACTTTGGCCAATGAAACATTAGGGTTCCATTCGCTTAAGAAAATAGGTATAGACCGTATCATCCAAGGTCCTTTTTCTAATACTTGAAGCATACCCTCTTTTGACTCAAATTGAAAGAAAAAGAAACCAGCCGTATTCATCATGACCTTCTTTAAACCAAATTTTGCCCAAGTCATTTTTAACATACATTTCAACAACGGGAAAGGCCAATCTATCACCCAGAAAATACCCATAAAGAGAATTTAAGAATCGACTATTAACTTCAATAACAGAAGCAAGCGGGATCAATAAATCAACACCCTCAGTTGAAGAATCCACATCAATCAATCAAAAATTCACCTTTTTAGCTGCATTATTATTCTTCAAGGCAGAAGCATATGAACCAGCTTGCTCTTTCTTCTCCCCATGCAAAGCCTCATTCGACTTCATACTATTTGAATTAATTTCAGATTTATTATCCTTCCCATGCAGACCCTGAGAATTTGAGACATCATCATTGCCTTGAGACGAGGGAACTTTGTCAGTCTCACTAGAATTACTTTTGCTCATTCCATGATCATCCATCAGATCGTTATTAGAACGCAAAGGAACCTGGGATAAAACCCTAATCGGCTTCTTACTACTTAGATTATTCAAACGATTCAGAGAATTACAAAAACTAGAAAAATTAAAACTACTATCTCTCATTCAAGCACAACGAACCAGAAGAAAAACAACTAACCAATCACACTAAGCACAACCACAAGAAATAGTATGACGAACAGCAAAATAAAAGAAACCCTAACCCTAATCAACACTTTTAACCACCAGCGTAACAAAATCAATTAGAAAACCAGGTTAATTCAAAGATGCTACCTTGAAAGCAATCCAAAAGAACCCAATCTGCTAATCAATCAGCTAAACTAGAAGAAAAAATGTCGGGCAAGAAAAAAGAAAACAGAAACCCTAGAACGAAAATCACCTCAAACGTGCACGTCAACAAATCCTCAAACTCAAAAGAATTCAAGGATCTATGAGAGGGACATATTTACAAGATGATCAAATCGAAAAAGGGTTGGCAGGAAAAAGGAAAAAAATCGCCATTAGGGAGAGAGAGATAATAGGTTTATTTTTTGCAGCTTCCCTTAACTCATCAACTAAGTCAAGATCTTCAAATAATGCTTGATCATTATCTTGAACTGTCTGCAAACTGGATCTCGCTGTTGGCACCATCATTTCTGCTGGAAGTACTGCTTCAGTCCCAAATACCAAAGAGAATGGTGTGTGCCCAGTAGCATGTTTGACAGTGGTCCTATCAGCCCAAAGTGCAAATGGCAACTCTTCTGCCCACAATCCTTTCTTGCCTCTTAGCCTTTTCGATGGCTAGTGGTAAAGCAAAAGTCTCATGGAAGGAGTGCTGTCTTCCTAAAAATGAAGGAGGGTTGGTGAAGCGTAAATCACGCGACAAGCGACATCGGAAGACTATTTTTGGTATTTTTTTGATTTTATATGAAACAAACAATTAAACGAGACAATAAAGTAAAATGATAGATAAAAGAATCCACCACCAAGACTCGTAAAGGCTAAGCCACCGGAATCAAGGATAAAGGAAACACTCCGCCCCACCACTACAACCGATAAAGGTCTAGCCACCACGATTATAGATAAAGGAAACCGAAGATTTAAAAGACCTTACCACAATATTTGATAAAGGACGAACCACCACAAATATTGATAAAGGGGTCACTCCTAACCACCAAGATCAAAGATCTATAAAGGTAAAAGAAGATTTGTAAGAAATAGAGGCTGCTCTATTAATTTCATTCAACATCAACTAACTTTACAATGAGAGATAAAACCTCTATTTATAGCCACATGCTAGGAATTAACGACAAAATAATAAAATAATACATAAAAGCTGTCACGCGCTAAGCCACTAATCAATTTGGACTAATAGAAAATGGACAGCGTGGGCTTCTAGAATTATTCCCCTGCAAGTGGTCCCACAATACCGTTAGTCACACGCTCCTTCCTTGACAGCTGTCATTCCTTCTTTATTGGACCCACAGACATAGGACTTCAGTGGGGACTTTATTATCTGGACACTGGAACATAAATCTGGAGATAAAATATCTGGACCCTTACTGGAGATAATATCTGGAGCACTTCACTGGTGGTCTTCAGTAGTGGTTACTGGACCATTTGTCTGGAGCAGTCATCTGGAGCGCTTCACTGGAGAGCTTCACTGGTGGACTACCAGAATTGGTTACTGGTGAAACTTGCCACTGGAGGAGTGTTACTACTGGCGACTGGATTTGTTCAGAAAAGACTTGTTTGAAATGGGCCACTGCTGGCAGAATCAGCATGGCTTGTTCAGATGGCATGATCAGCTCAGTTTCCTTCAGCTCAGTGGACTTCTTCAGTTCCCTGGGTTCCTCCAGTTCAGTGAACCTGGACACTTCCGCATCATTCTCCCCCTCTGAAAAGAGACTTGTCCTCAAGTCTTTGAGGTACTCATCCTCCAGATAAGGCATCAGATCTCCCACATTAAACGTGCTAGAAACTGCCATATCTCCAGGTAATTCAACCTTGTAAGCATTATCGCCATATCTCTCCAGGATCTTGAACGGACCTTCAGCTCTGGGCATCAGTTTACTCTTTCTCTTCGCTGGAAACCTTTCTTTCCTCAGATGTACCCACACAAGATCACCTGGTGAAAAACTGGGCTGCTTTCTATTCTTGTTTGCTCTGGCCTTGTAACTGGCATTTGCCTTCTCTATTCTGGCCTTCACTTCTCCATGAATTTTCTTTATTTCTTTTGCTCTGGTTTCAGCTTCAATGCTTGCTTTTGGTTCAATCGAAAATGGAATTAAATCAATGGGAGTCAGTGGATTGACACCATAGCAGATTTCAAATGGGGATTTACTGGTAGAATAGTTAGGAGCTTTGTTGAAAGCAAACTCAGCATGAGCAAGCTTCAGATCCCAATCTTTCAGTGTCTTCTTCACCAGTGTTCTCAATAACATGCCAATTGTTCTGTTCGTTACTTCAGTCTGTCCATCAGTCTGAGGATGGTGAGACGTACTGAACAACAATCTGGTACCCATTAATCTCCATAGAGTCTTCCAGAAATAACTCAGAAACTTCACATCTCGATCTGACACAATTGTCTTTGGAATTCCATGCAATCTGACAATCTCTTTAAAGAATAAATTCGCTACTACTGAAGCATCATTGGTTGTGTTACAAGCAATAAAATGTGCCATCTTCGAAAATCGATCAACAACCACCATTATTGAATCTTTTCCCTCTGGGTTCTGGGCAGTGCAACAATAAAATCCATACTGAGATCTTCCCATGGTTGGCTCGGAACTGGAAGAGGAGTATACAAACCCTTGTGAAAAGTCGTCTTGGCCTGGTGACAAGTTGGGCAGCGACTGATAATATCTGGAGCACTTCACTGGTGGTCTTCAGTAGTGGTTACTGGACCATTTGTCTGGAGCAGTCATCAGGAGCGCTTCACTGGAGAGCTTCACTGGTGGACTACCAGAATTGGTTACTGGTGAAACTTGCCACTGGAGGAGTGTTACTACTGGCGACTGGATTTGTTCAGAAAAGACTTGTTTGAAATGGGCCACTGCTGGCAGAATCAGCATGGCTTGTTCAGATGGCATGATCAGCTCAGTTTCCTTCAGCTCAGTGGACTTCTTCAGTTCCCTGGGTTCCTCCAGTTCAGTGAACCTGGACACTTCCGCATCATTCTCCCCCTCTGAAAAGAGACTTGTCCTCAAGTCTTTGAGGTACTCATCCTCCAGATAAGGCATCAGATCTCCCACATTAAACGTGCTAGAAACTGCCATATCTCCAGGTAATTCAACCTTGTAAGCATTATCGCCATATCTCTCCAGGATCTTGAACGGACCTTCAGCTCTGGGCATCAGTTTACTCTTTCTCTTCGCTGGAAACCTTTCTTTCCTCAGATGTACCCACACAAGATCACCTGGTGAAAAACTGGGCTGCTTTCTATTCTTGTTTGCTCTGGCCTTGTAACTGGCATTTGCCTTCTCTATTCTGGCCTTCACTTCTCCATGAATTTTCTTTATTTCTTTTGCTCTGGTTTCAGCTTCAATGCTTGCTTTTGGTTCAATCGAAAATGGAATTAAATCAATGGGAGTCAGTGGATTGACACCATAGCAGATTTCAAATGGGGATTTACTGGTAGAATAGTTAGGAGCTTTGTTGAAAGCAAACTCAGCATGAGCAAGCTTCAGATCCCAATCTTTCAGTGTCTTCTTCACCAGTGTTCTCAATAACATGCCAATTGTTCTGTTCGTTACTTCAGTCTGTCCATCAGTCTGAGGATGGTGAGACGTACTGAACAACAATCTGGTACCCATTAATCTCCATAGAGTCTTCCAGAAATAACTCAGAAACTTCACATCTCGATCTGACACAATTGTCTTTGGAATTCCATGCAATCTGACAATCTCTTTAAAGAATAAATTCGCTACTACTGAAGCATCATTGGTTGTGTTACAAGCAATAAAATGTGCCATCTTCGAAAATCGATCAACAACCACCATTATTGAATCTTTTCCCTCTGGGTTCTGGGCAGTGCAACAATAAAATCCATACTGAGATCTTCCCATGGTTGGCTCGGAACTGGAAGAGGAGTATACAAACCCTTGTGAAAAGTCGTCTTGGCCTGGTGACAAGTTGGGCAGCGACTGATAATATTCTGGACGTCCTTCAGGAGACTTGGCCAGTAGAAATGTTCAGTCAAGATCTCTCCAGTTTTGTTGATTCCAAAATGACCAGCTAGACCTCCTCCATGTGCTTCTCTTATCAGTAAATCTCTAATCGAACCTCTGGGAATGCACAATTTGCCATTCTTAAATAAGAAACCATCTTGTACAGTAAATGGTCCCTTCTGATTAGCTTCAGTGAACTTTTCAGAAAAATCTGGGTCTGCAGCTCTTTTATAAATGAAAACCCCAGCACTCTTGCTTCCAGGATAGACAACAGTGAATATCGTCTGGAAAGCGCGTCAGCAACAACATTACAAACTCCAGCTTTATGTTTTGAAACAAATGAATAAGACTGTAAGAATTCTACCCATTTGGCATGTCTGGTATTAAGCTTGTGCTGACCGTTTATAAACTTCAGTGCTTCGTGATCAGAGAATAAGACAAACTGCTTTGGCTTCAGATAATGTGACCAGTGAGTGATAGCATGAATAATTGCATAAAATTCTTTATCATAAGTACTATACTTCAGTTTAGAGCCATTGAGCTTTTCACTGAAATATGCAACTGGACGCCCTGCTTGTACCAGAACTGCACCAATACCTACCCCATTTGCATCACATTCTAGCTCGAACAACATATCAAAATCTGGTAAGGATAAGACTGGAGCTGAACTGAGCTTATCCTTCAGTGCTTCAAACGCCAGTTGGGCTGAACTCGGCCAGTTGAACACACCTTTCTTCAGACAATCAGTAATTGGAGCTACAACTGTAGAGAAATTCTTGATAAATCTTCTATAAAATGACGCCAGTCCATGAAAACTTCTTACTTCAGTGATTGTGGTTGGAACTGGCCATGATCTGATGGCATCAACCTTAGAGGGATCCATAGAAATTCCTTCTTTTGAAACAACATATCCCAGAAATATCACACTCTCCACCATAAAATCACATTTCTCCAGTTTGCCATACAACTGGTGTCTTCTCAACAGTTCAAATACCTTCTTCAGATGGCTAACATGTTCAGCTTCAGATTTTGAATACACCAGAATATCATCAAAGTAAACAACAACAAACTGACCAATGAGTGGTCTGAGAACTTCATTCATCAGTCTCATGAAAGTACTGGGAGCATTAGATAAGCCAAAAGGCATAACTAACCATTCATACAAACCTCCCTTGATTTTGAAAGCAGTTTTCCACTCATCTCCATCTTTCATCCTTATCTGGTGGTAGCCACTTCTGAGATCAATCTTGGAAAATACTCTGGAGCCATGCAACTCATCAAGCATATCATCCAACCTGGGAATGGGATATCTATACTTAATGGTGATATTATTGATGGCCCTGCTATCAACACACATTCTCATTGTACCATCTTTCTTTGGAACCAGGAGAGCTGGAACTGAACAAGGACTCATGCTTGCTCTGACATAACCCTTTTCGACCAGTTCATCTACTTGTCTTTGTAATTCTTTAGCTTCATTAGGAGAACAACGATAAGCAGCTTTGTTTGGAAGAACTGAGCCTGGAACCAAGTCAATCTGGTGCTCAATACCTCTAACTGGAGGTAAACCTTCAGGTAGATCTTCAGGAAAAACATCTCTGAACTCCTTCAGTAATGACTTCAGTAAACTGGGGACTTCAGTGGGCTTCTTCTCTTCAGACTTTTCAACGACCAGTAGCATTAGAACTGGAGAGCCTTCAGATAACTCTTCTTCGACTTCAGCTTGAGACAAAAACAAAGGCTTACTGGGCTGGTCTTTCTTGACTTTCATCAGTTCATTAGGTTTCAAAGAAGTCAGTGTGACTTTCTTTCCACTTATACTCAAAGAATACGAGTTCATACGACCATCATGAAGGACATAATTATCAAATAACCATGGTCGACCCAACAAAATATGACAAGCATCCATAGGTACAACATCACAAACAATTTTTTCTTGATAAACTGACCCAATTGAAAACGGAATAGTAACTTGACGATTAACTTTTACCTCTGATCCTTTACTGAGCCATTGCAACTTGTAAGGTCGAGGGTGCTTAACTGTGGGTAGTTCCAGTTTCTCTACCATGTAAGTTGAAGCAGCATTTGCACAACTCCCACCGTCAATGATCAAATCACAAACTTTTCCTTTGACTGTGCATCTGGAGTGAAAAATGTTCTCCCTCTGGGCAGTATCAGTGGTAACTTCATCAGCATGCATCACCCTTCTGACAACCAACATTTCTCCCACATCTGCACCAACATAGGACTCTTCATCTTCGTCTTCATCGTACACTGGTTCACCTTCTTCAGTGTCGACATTTGGCAAACATTCAATCTCTTTGGCAGTCAAGGCTCTTTGATTAGGACACTGGGCTGGAAGTGACCAAAGCCATGACACTTAAAACATTAATAAAAAAAAAAAAAAAAAAAAAAAAAAAAAAAAGTGACCAAAGCCATGACACTTAAAACATTTCCTTCCAACTGGTTCCTTTGATCCTCCAGTTTCTTTCTCTTTGCCTCTGAAGGATTTCTGGACAGTTTCAGTAAATTTGGGAACTGGTTGACTGGTAACTGGTTGACTTGCACTGGCAGGAACCTTACTGAATGACTTATACGGAACCTTCTTCTTCAGTTGTCTTTCAATCTGGATAGCCATCTTGCATGCACCTTCATATGTCCAGATAGGCTGCAACTCAATTTTCTCAGTAATGGCAGCGTTCAGACCACCAAGAAATCTGGCAATAGTGTGCTCTTCAGTCTCATTCACACCAGTTCTGGTCTTCAGATGCTCAAACTCTCTAATGTACTCCACAACTTCCTTGGATCCTTGCTAAAGATTGTTCATCAGTAGATACTGATCTTGCTTGTACGATTGGGGAACAAACCTCTTCTGCATGACCTCCTTCAGTTTGGACCAGGTCTTGATTTTACTTTTGCCCTTGTATTCCCTTTCAGACTTCATATTATCATACCATGATGAAGCATATTTCTTAAGTTTAATAATGGCAACCTTGAAACTTTTTCTATCATCATAACCTTTTATTTCCATTATTCTGTCCATCACCTGGACCCATTCAAAATACTCTTCTGGGTTAGAAGATCCATTAAAATCTGGTGGATCTATCTTAATATCCCTAGTATCATTACCCTTATGCCTCCTACGCCTTTCTCTAGGATGTGGTTCATCAGAATCACTAGAGTTTCTAGGTGTACTATCAGATCTTATACTAGGACCTTGAGATTCAGAATCTCTTTCACTAGTAACAATATTTTCTCGATTAAATCTTAAACCACCATCTTCTAACATATGAACAACTCTACCAAGTGCCTCTTGTAGATCTTCAATCTGCTTATCTCTCCTAGCATTATGAGCTTCTTCTAATGTCATGTTTCTTCTAAAAGCCATTTATATTCAACAAACAATAGATCTATACCAGCACCAACTAGATCTAAACAACCAACAAACAGATCTGACTAAATCGAAATGAGATCTAAACAAACAATACCCCAACGGACAAAAAGATTAAGAAACCTTTTTTAAACCTGGCTCTGATACCAAATTTGATGCGTAAATCACGCGACAAGCGACAGCGGAAGACTATTTTTGGTATTTTCTGGATTTTATATGAAACAAACAATTAAACGAGACAATAAAGTAAAATGATAGATAAAAGAATCCACCACCAAGACTCGTAAAGGCTAAGCCACCGGAATCAAGGATAAAGGAAACACTCCGCCCCACCACTACAACCGATAAAGGTCTAGCCACCACGATTATAGATAAAGGAAACCGAAGATTTAAAAGACCTTACCACAATATTTGATAAAGGACGAACCACCACAAATATTGATAAAGGGGTCACTCCTAACCACCAAGATCAAAGATCTATAAAGGTAAAAGAAGATTTGTAAGAAATAGAGGCTGCTCTATTAATTTTCATTCAACATCAACTAACTTTACAATGAGAGATAAAACCTCTATTTATAGCCACATGCTCTACCTAGGAATTAACGACAAAATAATAAAATAATACATAAAAGCTGTCACGCGCTAAGCCACTAATCAATTTGGACCAATAGAAAATGTACAGCGTGGGCTTCTAGAATTATTCCCCTGCAAGTGGTCCCACAATACCGTTAGTCACACGCTCCTTCCTTGACAGCTGTCATTCCTTCTTTATTGGACCCACAGACATAGGACTTCAGTGGGACTTTATTATCTGGACACTGGAACATAAATCTGGAGATAAAATATCTGGACCCTTACTGGAGATAATATCTGGAGCACTTCACTGGTGGTCTTCAGTAGTGGTTACTGGACCATTTGTCTGGAGCAGTCATCTGGAGCGCTTCACTGGAGAGCTTCACTGGTGGACTACCAGAATTGGTTACTGGTGAAACTTGCCACTGGAGGAGTGTTACTACTGGCGACTGGATTTGTTCAGAAAAGACTTGTTTGAAATGGGCCACTGCTGGCAGAATCAGCATGGCTTGTTCAGATGGCATGATCAGCTCAGTGGACTTCTTCAGTTCCCTGGGTTCCTCCAGTTCAGTGAACCTGGACACTTCCGCATCAGTTGGGCATTCGTCGTATTAGGGATGTAAACAATGCTCTTATGACTGCTCATCTTTGGAGTATCTTAAATAGAAGACGCTCGATTTGGGTTAATTGGGTTTATTCTACCAAACTCAATGGTAGAAATTTGTGGGATATCCCTGTTCGTGCTGGAAGTGCGTGGAGTTGGCGAAAATTGTTGTTAATGCGTGACTCTATAAGACCTTGTATTATACACCGCATTGGCAATGGTAAATCCACATCTGCATGGTTTGATTCTTGGCTGCCAATTGGTCCATTATGCAAGTACATTTCGAATCGACATATTACTCGTGCCGGTTTCAGATTGGATACTTGTGTTAGTGATTTGGTTGAAAATAACAGATGGACTTGGCCTAGTGCATGGTATGACTTATTTCCGGTTCTTATTAATACTACTCCCCCAACTCTTCGATCAAATTCTACTGATATGGTCTTTTGGAAGGATGGTGATGGGAATAATGTTGTATACTCAGCTTCTATTACTTGGGACTCTATTCGACTCAGACAACAAAAGGTGGATTGGGTTTCCTTGGTGTGGTTTCCACATTGCATCCCTAGACACTCTTTTCTGGTGTGGTTGATTATGAAGAAGAAGCTTAAGACCCAAGACAAGATCAAGCAATGGGATGTTAGTGGTTCCACTAATGTCAACTTGCTTTGCTGCTCCCTATGCAAGCATGGCCCTGATTCTCATGATCATTTATTTTTTGAGTGTAAGTATGCTTTGCAGGTGTGGAATCAAGTTAAACATTTGGCTATGATGCAGCATGTTTCATGTAGATGGGAAGACATCACATCCTATCTGAGAAATAAGAGTTCGAAGCTTGCTACCACTGTTATTGGCAAGCTTCTTGTTGCTGCTACGGCATACTTTATATGGCAAGAACGTAATTTTAGGCTGTTTACTCCTAAAGAGAGGACTGTGCAGCAGTTGAGAGATTGCATTGTCAACACTGTGCGCCAGAAGTTAGTCACCATGAAGTTCAAGAAAAAGACTTCAGGATTGAGCGTCCTGGATGGCTGGAAATTAATAGAGACGTAGCCATGTGATTTCCTCTTATATATTAGTGTCTTGCTTCGTATTGATTAGTTTCTGAGTAGCTAATATGTATTGTATAGAGCTATAAGCTTGTATTTGCTTGTTATAGCTTGTTAGAAAGTTCCACATACATATGGGCATGTCCTATGTATGAATTAGATTGACATTACTGTCATTCTACTTGTAATAACTGTTTTTTGGGTGATATAAAAGCTGACCGGGGTTTCAATTCCCCTTTACCCAAAAAAATAAGATTATTAACAATAATCTTATTGCTCGATTCTGCTTGACCATTGGCTTGAGGGTGGACAGGAGTAGATGTGATCATTTTTATGCCATAACTTTCACAAAATCCAGTCGTTCTTCTCCCAATAAATTGTGACCCATTATCACAAATTATCTCAGCTGGTACTCCAAATCTGGTGAGTATATTGCGTTTAATGAAAAAGATTACTTCTGTTTCCTCAATTTGAACAAAAGCTTCTGCTTCTATCCATTTCGAGAAATAATCTGTTAATGCTAACATAAATCTCTTTCCACAAGGCGCTTTTGGCATTGGTCCAACTATATCCATCCCCCACTTCATGAAGGGCCAAGAAGAAACAATGGGATACATTGGTTCAGCTGGCTGATGATATATGTTACCATGCCTTTGACAACCATCACATTTCTTCACATAATCCTTTGTATCTCTATCCATAGTGGGCCAGTAATATCCTGTTCTGACTATCTTGGTGCGTAATGCTCTGGCTCCAGAATGATTACCGCATTCTCCATCATGTATTTCTCTCATTACTTCTTGAGCTTCTTCTTTTTCTAAACACCTTAAATATGGACCTGCAAGTGATCTCCTGTACAATCTATTTTGTATAATAGAGAAATATGATACCTTTGTTTTGAAAGCCCTGTGATTTTCTTGTTCTGGGATAATTCCTTCTTGTAAATATTTCATAATCGGATCAATCCAAGATTTTGAACTGTCCCCAGAACTAGACTCTTCTGACGCTTGGTCATCAACTGCTTTAACTTGCAAAGTTTCTATGGCCGGTTTTATTATCTTTATTATTGGTATTTTAGTGTCAGGTGGAATATTAAGTGAGGATCCTAAGTAAGCTAAGGCATCTGCTTCTATATTTTCCTGTCTTGGGACCTGTTCTATGCTAAAGAAATCGAAGTTCTTGGCTAAACTCTTTACTATTTCTAGATAAGCCATTATTTTTTCACCTTTTACTGCATAAGACCCATTAAAGTGATTTGCTAATAACAAAGAATCTACATAAACTTGCAAGCATTTAATACCCATATTTTTAGCTAACTCTAATCCTGCTATTAAAGCTTCATATTCTGTTTCATTATTAGCAGCAGTAAATTCACAATTAATAGACTGAGGTAGCATATCCCCCTGTGGCGATTTTAGTATGATTCCTAACCCTATTCCTCTTACATTGGCTGCACCATCAGTATGTAAAGTCCATTTTTCATTATTTTCAGTTAACATTTTAACTTCTAAGTCTGCTTCTAGTTGTAAATCACTAGTAAAATCACTTAACTTCACAGACCATTTAGCCATTCTACCTGATAATTCTGGTTTCCTAAGCACATTTTTTATTGGATAATTAGTTTTTATATGGATAGGGTGTGTTTCAAAATAATGCCCAAGTTTAGTAGAGGCCATTATTAAAGCTAAAATTAATTTTTCTAAGTGTGAATACCTAGTTTCAGCATTTAGCAGGCTTTTACTAACATAATAGACAGGATGTTGTTTACCTTCGTGCTCTTTTACAAGCACAGCGCTTACTGCCTCTGGAGATACTGAGAGATACAGAAAGAGTATCTCACCTTTCTCTGGCTTCATCAACAAAGGTGGAGTTGAGAGGTACGTCTTCAATGCTTGGAACGCTTCTTCCTGTTTTTCTCCCCATTCAAACTTCTTATTCTTCTTTAACATATCATAGAACTCCTTGCATCTGTCTGAGGATCTTGATATAAATCTGTTCAGAGCTGCTAATCTGCCGGTCAATCTTTGAATATCTTTTACATTTGTAGGGGATTTCAGCTCCATGATTGCCTTTATCTGTTCTGGACTCGCCTCTATCCCTCTTTTGGTTACCAAGTAACCTAGGAATTTTCCTGCTCCTACTCCAAAATTGCATTTTGCTGGATTTAACTTCATATTGTAGCGATCCAGTATGTCAAAAGCAACTTCAAGATCCTTGAGATGATCTTCTGCCTTCTTCGATTTTACTACCATATCGTCGATGTAGACTTCCATCGTATCCCCCAGTTGGTCTTTGAACATCATATTGACTAACCTTTGATACGTCGCACCTGCATTTTTCAATCCAAAGGGCATAGCAGTATAACAATATATACCTGTGGGAGTCATGAAAGCTGTTGCTTCTTGATCTTCAAATTCTTTGACATCAAGGATGTTCCTCTTTAATTGCTATGCTTCAGTAGGCTTGGTTGTAGGCTTCATTGATGCCATATAGCATTCTTTAGCATCCTGTTGATCTCCTTTTATCTTCACCACCCCCCAAGGAGTTGGGATCTTCACACATTGATGGTAAGTTGAGGGAACAACTCTCATTTCATGTATCCACGGCCTACCTAAAATAATATTACAGCCAGGTAAAGAATCAATTACACAAAAATTTTGCATCGAATTTACCCCTTCGACATAAACTGGCAATTTAATTTCGCCATAAGTATTTTTCGTTTCACCACTGAACCAACGAGAACTGTGGATTTCCCGCCGATTTCTTCTTTAGAGATCCCCATCCTTTTCAATGTCTCCAATCTTATGATATTGACTGAACTGCCATTATCGATCAAGATCCTGCGCACAAAATGGTTAGCCACATATAAAGTAACAACTAAACCATCATGATGAGGATCCTGAATGCTGTCCATATCATCTTCCTCAAATGTCACTTTATCCATGCGTAGCACACTGGATCTTTGGATTGGCTTATCTCCTCTTTCAGATTTTGCTTCCTTGGCGTTTCTCTTTGCTGCTGAAAAAGATGTGCCACACACCTCTGATCCTCCTGCAATATAATTGATTATTCGAGCATTAGCTGGAGGTGATTTGGGCCTTGGTGGTTGGCTTTGCTTGTCCAAATCCTTGATATCAACATCCTGAGCTTTCTTTTTGCCAAAGAGCTCTGTCAGATATCCTTTACTAAGGAGTATCCCAATCTCTCGCCTGAAGGCATAGCATTCTTCTGTGGTATGCCCAAAATCTTCATGGTAGGCACACCATCTTGATTTGTCTTTGTTGGCATCTGGTTTTGGATTTCTGGGAGGCCATCTGGCTTTGTCCCCAAGATTTTTCATTGCCGCTACTATTCCTGCAACATCAACAGGAAAACAATATTTTGATAATTCAGGATATTGAGGATCTCCCTGTCTTTCTGCTACAACTGCTCTCTGCTGCACAGCTCTTGTATAGGGTTTATTTTTGCTTGGTCGGAACACTGGAGTTTCTGCCCTTCTATTTGGACGATCATATGTTGAGGGTGCTTCCATCCTCTTTCTTAGCAATTCGTCCTCTTCGAGTCTAATAAACCTTAAAGCACGATTCCTCGCTTCATCTAAAGATCTGCAAGGCGTCATAACGAGATCTTGATAGAATAGAGAATCCTTGCTTAGTCCCATCTTCAAAGCTTGGACTGTAGTGGTCATATCTAATTTCGGGATTTCTAAGGACTCTTTCGTAAACCTGTTAAGATATTCTTTTAAAGACTCATTAGTTCTTTGAGTGACTTGATAAAGATCACCCGTTATTTTCTCAAAAACCCTACTACATGAAAACTGTAAATTAAATTGATTAACTAATTGCGCAAAAGAAAATATAGATCCAGTGGGTAAATTAAGTAACCACTTTAGGGCTGCTCCTGATAATGTAGCCCCAAAACCTTTGCACAAGCATGCTTCTCTTTAATTGCTATGCTTCAGTAGGCTTGGTTGTAGGCTTCATTGATGCCATATAGCATTCTTTAGCATCCTGTTGATCTCCTTTTATCTTCACCACCCCCCAAGGAGTTGGGATCTTCACACATTGATGGTAAGTTGAGGGAACAACTCTCATTTCATGTATCCACGGCCTACCTAAAATAATATTACAGCCAGGTAAAGAATCAATTACACAAAAATTTTGCATCGAATTTACCCCTTCGACATAAACTGGCAATTTAATTTCGCCATAAGTATTTTTCGTTTCACCACTGAACCAACGAGAACTGTGGATTTCCCGCCGATTTCTTCTTTAGAGATCCCCATCCTTTTCAATGTCTCCAATCTTATGATATTGACTGAACTGCCATTATCGATCAAGATCCTGCGCACAAAATGGTTAGCCACATATAAAGTAACAACTAAACCATCATGATGAGGATCCTGAATGCTGTCCATATCATCTTCCTCAAATGTCACTTTATCCATGCGTAGCACACTGGATCTTTGGATTGGCTTATCTCCTCTTTCAGATTTTGCTTCCTTGGCGTTTCTCTTTGCTGCTGAAAAAGATGTGCCACACACCTCTGATCCTCCTGCAATATAATTGATTATTCGAGCATTAGCTGGAGGTGATTTGGGCCTTGGTGGTTGGCTTTGCTTGCCCAAATCCTTGATATCAACATCCTGAGCTTTCTTTTTGCCAAAGAGCTCTGTCAGATATCCTTTACTAAGGAGTATCCCAATCTCTCGCCTGAAGGCATAGCATTCTTCTGTGGTATGCCCAAAATCTTCATGGTAGGCACACCATCTTGATTTGTCTTTGTTGGCATCTGGTTTTGGATTTCTGGGAGGCCATCTGGCTTTGTCCCCAAGATTTTTCATTGCCGCTACTATTCCTGCAACATCAACAGGAAAACAATATTTTGATAATTCAGGATATTGAGGATCTCCCTGTCTTTCTGCTACAACTGCTCTCTGCTGCACAGCTCTTGTATAGGGTTTATTTTTGCTTGGTCGGAACACTGGAGTTTCTGCCCTTCTATTTGGACGATCATATGTTGAGGGTGCTTCCATCCTCTTTCTTAGCAATTCGTCCTCTTCGAGTCTAATAAACCTTAAAGCACGATTCCTCGCTTCATCTAAAGATCTGCAAGGCGTCATAACGAGATCTTGATAGAATAGAGAATCCTTGCTTAGTCCCATCTTCAAAGCTTGGACTGTAGTGGTCATATCTAATTTCGGGATTTCTAAGGACTCTTTCGTAAACCTGTTAAGATATTCTTTTAAAGACTCATTAGTTCTTTGAGTGACTTGATAAAGATCACCCGTTATTTTCTCAAAAACCCTACTACATGAAAACTGTAAATTAAATTGATTAACTAATTGCGCAAAAGAAAATATAGATCCAGTGGGTAAATTAAGTAACCACTTTAGGGCTGCTCCTGATAATGTAGCCCCAAAACCTTTGCACAAGCATGTTTCTCTTAAGTCTGTCGGGATTGGAACTGTCTCCATTTTCTCCAAGTATTGAGCCACATGTTCCTGAGGATCTGTGGTTCCATCATATGTTTTCATATGAGGCGCTGAAAACTTCTTGGGAATTTCCACATTAGCAATGGCTGGTGCAAATCTGGAGATTCTGTATGAAGATGGATCTGCTTCTGGATTGGCTGACAAAATCCCGGAACTGTCGAAATTAGTTCCTTGATTTTCTGCAACTCTCTCGCCAAATACGCATTCGCCACATTATCCTGCATTTGGTTAGCATTATTTTCGCAATTAAAGGAGGGAAGAGTAAAACCTGGAACCCCCGAAGATGATGGAGGGGTTTGCTCGTTATTATTATTATTTGAGTTATTTCCTGCGTGAAAGAAGGAAGCTGATCCAGGTTTTGGAGGGGGAGTAGAGAATATATGACCCATTGACTGAGTCCCTGGAGTCCCTTGGGTCCCTGTTCCTCCAAAATTAATGCTCCTGTTGTTCATGGGAGATTCTTCTGGCGCCTCGAGATCGTGAATCCTGATTTCTCGATTTCTAGGCTCTTGATTCCTGCTTCCCATCATCCTTGATTCCAAGCTATCGAATCTAGAGAGGTTCTCTGATTGCGCTTTGTCCATTTGATCCTGCAGAACCTTGAACATAGAAAGAACATCTGTGTCAGTATTGGATTCATTACGACTAGTTCTTACCTGCGAATCCGGAAATGGATTTATATAAGGTTCTGGTGCTTTAGGCATTGGGCGATTTGGATCGTATCCTGCAGACGAATCATCAATAGCCTTCCCAGCATTTTTATTATTATTATTTTTTGGAGGCTTATTAATTAAATTCTTCAGAGTTACAGATCCAGAAGCAGCAGAGGAAGCATTTTGAGAAGTCGACATTTTTGCAGATTGATTTGAGAAAGTTTTTGAAACTGAAAATCTAGGAGTGTGATTGAATTGCAAAAACACCTTTTTGCCCCACGGTGGGCGCCAAATTGTTTCGGTCAAAAATTACCTAAGATAATTTTATAAAGGATTTTAGACAACTCAAGAACCGAAGATTTGTAAGTGGGGTTTGGTGTTCAAGGATCTTCAATTAAAAGTAAAGTTTTCTTAACAATAACGATTAAAACTAAGAGTTTTAACTAAAAAGAGTTTTAAGAAAGCCTTTGAGACAGAAATACTTTGAGTAATTAGAAAACTGTTGAAGATAAAAGTAAAGCACTGCGAATTAAAGCTAGGATCTTAAAGAAAAACAGAAAAACACAACGACACCAGAATTTTGTTGACGAGGAAAAACCCTTGATCCAGTTAAGTGATCTTAGGTAAAAAACCCCGGGAGGATTCAATCGACCCTTCCTTAGTTCTTTTATTATTTTGGTTGATTACAATACAATGAGGGTGAGAGTGATTTGATCGAGCTAATGAACGAAAAAGAAAGTAAGTATGCAGTGAGTTTGTGTGTGAGAATACAAGTGTGAGAGCAGTTATCCTAATCTCGATCAATCACCTCTTATTTATAATGTAAATTCCTAACTAACTATCCGAAAAATCTGGGATCCTCCGTGTGATATTGTTCAACGTGCTGAAGTTGAAAAGTGGACGTTGAGTCTTCCTTGACACGTTTATTCTTCAAGTTTGTTGCGATATTCTTGGGATTGCACGTTTATTTTCTTGCTTAATAGGCTGAATGAATGTAGATACTTATTTTCGACCGTTAGCTAATTCCTGAATATCCTGAATGATGATCCTTAGTTCAGGATCCTGCAAAACATAAAAGCATTATCGTGTACCACAAAACCATGTGTTAGTAATATCTTTAATCAGGATCATAGTTATAGAAAATCTGACCCCAAACAATAGGGTTAGGGTTTTTTAATTATTTCTTGTTTGCTGTTCGTCGTTCTTATTGCTACTGTGGTTATTCGTTCTTGTAATTGCATGGTTTCTTTTTGTGTATGGAGAGAGATAGTATTCCTAGTTTTCAAGAAGTGCACGATCGATTTAATAGGTTGAAGGCTGCTACTGGTGGCGATCCGGTGAACACTAGTTTCACCATGACGGGTAAAAAAAAGAAGGGTGGAAACCCTAATAAGGGAGGAAGCCCTAGTTTAAGCAATAAGTCTGATGTCGCACCAGTTGGTGATACTGCAAGTGATCCGAGTTGTTGCTCAACCCCTCTTTCTCCATCGAAAGCTGTAGCCTTTGCTGCTGCTTTTAGCATTAATAATGATAATGATCTAGATGATTCATCCTCTGATAAAACTGCTGAATATCCATCATTAGGAAAGAATGCAACTAAACCATCTAGTATTAGGGTTGATAGTAGTGACACTCCTGGTGTATCGATAAATGATACAAAACCAACAGTGTACCCAGTTAAAACTGGAGAGGTGAAGGGATGTCCATTTATAGGGTCTCCTATTCAAGAGGAGGATGATGATCAAGCTAAGGATCAAACTAACTCGCACGCCCCGTCAATGGATGGAACTAGTAGTTCGCAGGTACCTCCAATGGCGGGAGGAAAGCATGTTGAATTTGGTGAAAAGGACAAAACAACAGTGGTTGAGCAGGAAAATCATAAGGTTGATAATGCAAATATACCTATGTCGTATGCTGCTAAAGTTCAAGGTGGAGGGAAAACGAAAAAAGTAAATTTCAGAACCCTTGAACCTGTTGAAACAATGGATGATGTTGATAATGATCTACCAAAGGACTCGGTGAGAACTGTTCAAAACAGATTTGCTAACACTATTTTCGAATATTTTCTGGGAACTAGACTGGCTTTCCCGGTTGTAGAATCGTTTGTTAAAAATGCATGGGCGAAGTATGGAATACAACGTGTCATGATGAACACGAATGGGTTTTTCTTTTTTAAATTTGTTAATAAACAAGGTATGCAGGATGTTTTGGAGGGCGGTCCTTGGATTATTCGCAACACTCCTATTTTCCTGAATGTTTGGTCATCGACTACTAGTCTAAAAAATGAAGAAATAAAGAAAGTTGCAGTATGGGTCAAAATTCATGATGTACCAATGGCTGCCTATACCGAAGATGGTTTAAGTATGCTTGCAACAAAACTTGGCACCCCAAAATTACTGGACTCTTACACTACTTCTATGTATATTGAATCATGGGGTAGATGTAGTTATGCTCGTGCAATGATAGAAATATCTGCTGAAAAGGAATTAAAAGAGGAACTAAGAATGGCTATCCCACATATTGAAGGGGAAGGATATGTTAAAGAGATAATGAGAGTTGAGTATGAGTGGAAACCTCCACATTGCTTGACTTGTAAGATTTTTGGTCATGATGGTGAAGGCTGCCCCAATAGGAAAAGGAAAATCTTCAACCACTGTTGTCGATGAAGATGGGTTCCAACAGGTTAAAAAGAAGAAAAAGGTGACACCTCAAGGTTTTCCTGTTAAAAAACCGAAGCCACAATTTGAATACAGGCCAGTTCAGAAGACTACTCAGAACATGAATGGTGCTAGTTCATCGGGTACAAAGGTTGCAATTAGTAATCCTTTTGACGTGTTAAGTTCTGAACATGATGTACGAGATGGTATTGAATCTGATCCAGTATTATCAGAGGTTTCGGATGTGGATGAGACTATTGTAATTGAAAATGATATTGAATCTGATCCAGTATTATCAGAGGTTTCGGATGTGGATGAGACTATTGTAATTGAAAATGAAACAACAGATTTTATATCAAGTGGTGTGGATCCAAAGAAATCTGAGGGGGCAAGCACTCCCGTTGAAAAGGTGTCTAATGGGTAGTATCGCCACTTGGAATATTAGGGGGTTGAACCGCCCTCTCAAACAAAAAGAGGTTCGACAAGTAGTTAAGGAAAATCTTTTAAATGTGTGTGCCATTCTAGAATCACATGTGAATGTGTCTAATCTCTTTGGTGTTTGTAAAAAGTTGTGTAAATCTTGGGACTGGACATCAAATGGTAATATTTGTACGAAAGGTACCCGTATTATCATTGGATGGAATACAGAAGTTGTAGATGTTATGGTTCTATCTCAGACTGATCAGGTAATACATGTTCAAATCATTTTTAAGGTTGATAAGAAAGCTATGTTTGGCTCGTTTATTTATGCTGACAATCATTACACTCGAAGACGGGTCCTTTGGAAAAACTTATGTATGCATAAGGCTTTTATAGGAGATAGACCATGGGTGATGATGTGTGATTTTAACTCATCGCTTAATCTTGAAGATAATTATGCTGGCTCATCTAACATTAGTATTGGAATGAGGGAATTTAAAGAATGTGTAGAACAATTGGAAATGATTGATATTAATAGTCATGGGATGCACTATACCTGGACCCAAAAGCCTAAAAAAGGCACTGGGATTGTGAAGAAAATAGATAGAATTATGGGAAATGTGCAGTTTACGGATGCTTTTCCAGCTTCATGTGCTATATTTCTGCCATACCAGGTTTCGGATCACACTCCTTGTGTTCTCAAACTCCCTAGTGTGGCTAGATGTTGTCCTAGACCATTTAAACTTGCTAACTTTCTTGTGTTTAAGGAGGAATTTCAGGAGCTAGTTAGAAGCTTGGGAGAATGCGATTGAAGGTGTAAATCAATTTCGGGTGGTTAAAAAACTTAAGTTTTTGAAATCACCTTTGCGTGGATTATTGTTCAAACAAGGTAATATTTTCAATTGTGTTAAGGAGATGCATGACCAGTTGGATAACACTCAAAAGGCAATTGATAAAGACCCTGGAAATGGATTACGAGCAAATGAGAGTGAATGTCTGAAGAGATTTGAAAATGCTGTCTTGGATGAAGAGAGATTCCTAAAACAAAAATCTAAAGTGAAATGGCTAAAGTTGGTGATTCAAACTCCGCTTACTTAACTCTCTTAAATGCAGGAACCATAGGAGTCGAATTGATTGTATTAAAGATGTACATGGTTAGATTCATGATGGCAGTAACATTCAAAAAGCACTTGTGGCCCATTTTGAATCGTTTCTTGGAAAAGAGGGGATATTAGCAGGCTGCCAAGTCCTGATCTCTTCACAAATACTATTGATGAACAGAAAGCTTTAAATATGATCCGTGGTATAACTGATGAGGAAATCAAACAGTCATGTTCTCAATTGGAGAAAACAAAGCTCCTGGACCGGACGGATATACTTCTGCTTTCTTTAAGAATGAGTGGCCAACTGTGGGCAAGGATGTATGTCGAGCGGTTCATGATTTTTTCCTTAAAGGTAATCTTCTGCATGAATTAAATCATACATTACTTGCATTGGTTCCTAAGGTGACTACTCATGCATCTGTTACTGATTACAGACTAATTGCATGTTGTAATGTCCTATATAAGTGCATCAGTAAAATAATGAGCAATAGGATTAAAGATGCTTTACATGAGGTGGTAAGTGTGAACCAATCGACATTTATTCCAGAAAGAAGGATATCGGATAATATCTTATTAACTCAGGAATTAATTCATAACTATCATAGAAGTGTAGGCCCCCTCGTTGTGCTTTTAAAGTAGATATACAAAAAGCATATGACACTGTGGACTGGAACTTCCTTCGTGCTTCATTGTTAGGATTTGGGTTGCATCCAAACATGGTTTCATGGATCATGAAGTGTATCTACTTCAACCTCCTTCTCTCTTAAGTATAAATGGAAATATCCATGGATTCTTTAAGAGACGAGGAGAGGTCTCCGACAAGGGGACCCGTTATCTCCATATTTGTTCACTATGGTCATGTAAGTGTTGACACTAACTCTTCAACATCTGACAAGAATAGATTCATCTTTTCGGTTCCATAACAGGTGTGAAAAACAGAAAATTTTAAGCTTGTGTTTTGCTGATGATCTGTTCTTATTTGCAAGAGGTGAAGTGAACTCGGCAAAAATTGATTATGAATTCTCTTAACCAGTTCAAAGAAATGTCAGGATTAGTGTCGAGTCTACAAAAGAGCACAACTTTCTTCTGTAATGTTTCTGACCATACAAAGAATGCTATTCTACGTGTGCTTCCATTTGAAGAAGGTAACCTGCCGGTTAAATACCTTGGAATGCCTTTAATTTCCAGCCGTCTCCTATATAAAGACTGCCAGATTCTTGTGGAGCGGATGGAAAAGAGAATTACTGATTGGAAGACTAAATCACTATCTTTCGCAGGTAGACTTCAACTCATCCAATCGGTATTTTCTTCTATGCACATCTACTGGGCTTCGGTATTTATTCTTCCCTCACGCATCATTAAAGATCTTGAACAAAAAATGAGGAATTTTCTTTGGAATCAAGGTCCGATGCAGAAAGGTAAAGCTAAAGTATCTTGGGAAGCTATGGGTGGACTGGAACTATGATTATAAGTTGAAAAATAGAAGCTTTCGCGACATCCCGATTCAACCAAACAGCAGTTGGGGATGGCGAAAACTCTTGCAAATCATACCTCAGGTTCAAAAATTTTGTTGGACACAACTTGGTAATGGTGTGGATACTATGGTTTGGTTTGATAAATGGTGTGCTCAAAGTCCACTGTGTGATATTGTATCCTCAAGGGATATCATGAGAGCTGGTCTTACAAGAGATTTAAAAGTTGTCAATATATACTCAGAAGGCTCATGGATATGGCCAAGTGCATGGCGAAATTTATTTCTCATCTTATTTACTATTCCAACTATGCCGCTTCAAATTGACTGCAATGATATACTCACTTGGAGAAATTCTGATGGTAATATTGTACCATAATCGACGAGAAATGTATGGAACTCCATCCGTTCTAGTGCACCAACTGTTAATTGGGCTGGTGTAGTTTGAGCACCGCAGTGTATTCCTCGTCATGCTTTCCATCTATGGTTGGTTGTTAGAAAAAAGCTGCTTACTCAAGATAGATTGAGGAAATGGAATGAGAAGAAAATGGACATGAGCATGATGTGTTGTCTGCTATGTACCTCGGAACTTGACTCACATAGCCATCTGTTTTTTGTTTGTCCTTATTCTACACAGGTTTGGATGGCCATTCGTAATCTTGCTGGTATGAATCATGTATCATTTCAATGGGATTCGATCATGGATCATCTTATTACGAGAGCAAGGTCAAGATCAATTAGAAGTATTGTAGGGCGATTACTTGTAGCTGCTACAACTTACTATATTTGGCAAGAAAGGAACATGAGACTCTTCAACCATCAAGCTAGACCACCGGACCAGATTATAGAGATCATTAAATCTACCATTCGGATGAAGCTCATTACCTTTAAGTTTAAAAAGACTAATCGGGTTGATGCATTGTTGGATGCATGGGAGATTGGGAAGGAAGACGTCACAAGATTCAGTTAAAGGCGTTGGAGTTTGTTAGTTTGTTTTTCTAAGTTGTTGCTTGCTAGAGCGTCTTGTCCTTTTTTTTTTGTGAGTTTTATTTGGTTGAATTGTATGAGTGGTTTACATATATGTGGCATGTCACATATATAAACTAATGTAGAATTCTTCTACATTACTTGTAATCATTGTTTATCAATATATAAAAGTCGTCGGGGTACCCCATTACCCAAAAAAAAACTAGAAGTCCGAATATGTAGCATGACCAAGTCTTCTTTGCTTGTTGATGAATAAACTCGTGTGTTAATTCCATTTTGTACCGTTTGAGATATTTTCCATAGCCAATATCCAAGTAATAGCGAATATTCTAGAATCTGCACAAGTAACTCAAGTGGAAATAATAATAACAAGTATATCTATACCGTTAGTAACATATTCAGTAAGATACAAGAATATTATCGATGTCAAGATCTTAACATGTAAGGATCTTGGTACTTCAAGATATTGATACGTGAAATTTCACCCATAACAATTGTCCTCAAAGTTATTTTAATATAAACATTTGATGCGGAAATGTCCAGGTTCACTGAACTGGAGGAAGCCAGCGAACTGAAGAAGCTAGCTGAACTGAAGGAAGCTGAACTGATAATGCCATCTGAACAAGCCATGTTGATTCTGCCAGCAGTGGCCCATTTCAGACAAGTCTTTTCTGAACCGGTCCAGTCACCAGTAGTAACACTTCTCCAGTGGCAAGATTCTCCAGTGACCAACTATGGTATTCCACCAGTGAAGCACTCCAGTAAAGCGCTCCAGATGACCAGCTCCAGATGAGTACTCCAGTGACCAACATTGATGGTCCTCCAGTGGAAGTCCAAATTTTGTCTCCAGTTTCCAGTCAATAAAGTATCCACTGAAGTCCCATGTTTGTGGGCCCAATAAAGAAGAATGACAGCTGTAAAGGAAGGCGCGTGTGACGATGACATTTCTAACGGTATTGTGGGACCCCTTGCAGAGGAATGTTCCTAGAAACCCCACGCTGTCCATTTCCTATTGGTCAAAATAAATTAGTGGCTTAGCATTTTTACAGCTTTTATGTATTATTTTATTATGTCGTTAATTCCTAGAAAATAGTATGTGGCTATAAATAGAGGTTGTATTTCTCATTGTAAGGAGTTGATGTTGAATGAAATTAATAGAGCAGCCTCTATTTCTTACAAAAATCTTCTTTTACCTTTAGAGATCTTTGATCTTGGTGGTTAGGAGTGACCCCTTTATCAATATTTGTGGTGACTTGTTCTTTATCAAATATTGTGGTGAGGTCTTTAAATCTTCGGTTTCCTTTATCTATAATCGTGGTGGCTAGACCTTTGTCGATTGTAGTGGTGGGGCGGAGTGTTTCCTTTATCCTTGATTCCGGTGGCTTAGCCTTTACGAGTCTTGGTGGTGGATTCTTTATCTATCATTTTAATTTTATTGTCTTGTTTGTTGTTTATTTCATATAAAATCCAGAAAATACCAAAAATAGTCTTCCGTTGTCGTTTATCGCGTGATTTATGCATCACATTTATATGGAAATAACTTTGAATCTTCTAGAGAAAGTTTTGACTCAAGTCAAACAAAGAGATAAAACTAACTTAGGGATAAAACGCGTGTAAGTTGGAAAACCAAGAGTTAATTTAGGCGACATGATTTGACAGCCTTCACATTGACAGTTCAATTTCTATCTTCTCACTCCTCTATATAAGCCCACAGTTTTACAGATCTCAAAATAATTTTCTTTTTTACTAAGCAATTTACTCATATTACATTCCTTCAAGATAGTGAATTTCCAATGCTAGAGTTATTTTATTCTCACTATTTCCAATGCAGGTTTCCATTCATATTCCACCGGGGCATTGAGCATTGCTGCGAAAAATGACTTCAAAGATGAACTCACAATAGCTATCCCTGACCTTGAAGGAGACGGGTACATTAAGAAGAAAATTAAAGTGGAATATGAATGGAAACCACCCCGGTGTTCAGACTGCTGTATCTTTGGCCATAACAATGCTCAATGCCCAAATCGAGTCGTTGTAACTCAAAAAACCCCAACTAAGACAGATGAGGATGGGTTTCAAGTGGTGAAAAGGAAAGCTAAACAGGTCACACATGTGAGTAAACCAAAGCCAAAATTCGTATATCGCCCTGTTGTTAAGCAAACAACTAGTGAACCTGCTCCTGCCTCGGCCCAGGTAGAAGGTACATCGAAGATTCCTACCAGTAACCCTTATTCTTTGCTAAATGATTATGGAGAGGATCTGGGGGATATCTTGGTAGAGGTAACTGATCCTGAAAAACAAAATCCAAAGCAGAAGCCATCTGATGATGATTGGGATGCTGAGATAGATGAGGAGATTGAGATTCAAGATGAAACTTAATCATTTATGGCTGCTGGAACTGTACCAAAAGAAACTTCTAAGGGGGCAAGCACTCCCGGTTCAAATGTTTCCAATGCGTAGTATTGCTGCATGGAATATAAGGGGCTTGAACCGTCCCCTGAAACAAAAGGAGGTTCGCCAGGTTGTTACGGAAAATCATATACAGGTATGTGCTATTATGGAATCGCATATGGATGTTTCAAGTATTTTTGAAGTGTGTAGGAAGATCTGTAAAAATTGGAATTGGACTTCAAATGGTAACTTATGTGACAAAGGTACTCGAATCATACTTGGATGGAATTCTGACATTGTTGATGTTATGGTCTTATCGCAAACTAATCAGGTGATTCATGTTCAAGTTAATTTCAAGATTGAGCGAAAGACTATGTTCTGTTCCTTTATTTATGCAAGTAATTACTACAAAGCGCGTAGGGAGTTATGGTCGAGCTTATGTATCCATAGTGCCTTTGTACATGGTAAACCATGGTGTATCATGGGGGATATCAACTGCTCATTGAACTTAGAGGACAAATTTGCTGGTCATCCACAATCAATACCGGAATGCTGGAGTTTAAGGAGTGTATTGATGAGATTGAGGTTCTAGATATCAATAGGACTGGTCTTCATTTTACATGTAACCAGAAACCAAAGCAAGGAACAGGTATTCTAAAGAAGATTGATAGAATTATGGGTAATACACAATTCTTATGTGAGTTCCTTGGATCGGTTGCTATCTTTCAACCTTATAGGGTGTCTGATCATTCCCCGTGTATCCTAAAAATTCCTATAGTGTCCAGGTTACTCCCCAAACCGTTCAAATTTGCAAACCTTATAGCTGAGAAAAAAGGGTTCCTCGATGTGGTAAAGATAAATGGACAAAGGAGGTGTCGGGTCATAACATGTTCAAAGTCGTATCAAAACTGAAATCTCTCAAAGGACCTTTACGTAACATGCTCGCCCAACAAGGAAACCTCCATGAACAAGTCAATAGATTAAGGTTGGAACTCGATCAAGTGCAAAAAGACATTGATAATGATCCAGCTAATAGCCTCCTTCGTGAAAAAGAAATTCAGTGTCTAAATGAATTTAAGGCTGCATCACTTGATGAAGAAAAGTTTCTCAAGCAGAAATCTAAAATTTCTTGGCTTCAAGTAGGTGATTCTAACTCTGCTTTTTTCCATAACTCAGTTAAATGTAAGAACTATAGAGGCAGAATTGACATCATTAAAGATGCCCGGGGTGTCATGCATGAGGGTGGGGAGGTCCCGAATGTGTTTGTAACACATTATGAAAATTTCTTAGGAACAGAGGGGCGCACTTTCTTATCTCCACCGAGACACCTTTTTGTTAACAAAATAGATGGACAGAAGTCGATTAACATGGTTAGACATGTCACTGATGAGGAAATTAAAGAAGCCATGTTCTCGATTGGGGAAAATAAGGCCCCTGGGCCGGATGGTTACACTTCTGTTTTCTTCAAAACCTCTTGGGACATAGTGGGGAAGGATATTTGCAATGCTGTCAAGGACTTTTTCAGGAATGGAACTCTTTTAAAAGGGGTTAACCATACAATCATAGCTTTACTTCCAAAGGTATCTACACCATCTGTTATTAATGATTATCGGCCAATATCTTGCTGTAATGTCATTTATAAATGTATTAGCAAGATCCTAACAAATAGAATCAAGGAGGGCCTATACCTGGTAGGAGTATCTCAGACAACATTCTGCTCACCCAGGAACTCATGCATGGGTACCATCTAGCTAGAGGTAAACCTAGATGTGCTTTTAAAGTGGACATACAAAAGGCATATGATACGGTCGACTGGGGGTTCTTGAGAAAGATTTTACTGGGTTTTGGTTTTCACCCAAAAATGGTAGCATGGGTTATGGCATGTGTTACATCCCCGTCATTCTCTATTGCAGTTAATGGAAATTTACATGGGTTTTTTAATGGGAAACGAGGGCTCAGGAAGGGGGACCCTATGTCTCCATATTTGTTTACCATGGTCATGGAAGTTTTGTCTTTATTATTACAACACTCTACCTTGGCTGATCGGGATTTTAAATTTCATAAAGGATGTGAAAAAGAAAAGATAATCAATTTGTATTTTGCAGACGACTTGTTCCTGTTTGCGCATGGAGACTTGGATTTAGCAAATGTCATTATGAGATCTCTTAATGCTTTCAAGGACATGTCTGGGTTAGTACCTAGTTTACCAAAAAGCAAGCATTTTTTTGCAATGTATCCCACGTTAAAGATGCTATCTTGGGAACTATGTTGTTTGAAGAGGGACAGCTCCCGGTGTCACACCCCGTTGTAGTGGAAATACAGGGTTAACAAATAATTGCGTACTAACCGTAGTTAATAGAAATTACATCCGTTAATACCAAATACAAGTCTGTAAAGTCCCTCACACGATGGTTTAACCCACGAGTGTAAAATAACAAGACAAGTATGAACTAGAATCAGACTAGTATTACTTCAATATAAATATGCAAGAATATAAACAAAGTAATAAATGACTTTAAGCAATATTTAAACAAGTAAATAAATGGTGGAACACGAATGTAGTTTTCAAGTGTATTTTCTTTATTGATGAATAAACAAAATACAAGATCGTTGCGGAACCTAGATATTACACGTATGTAAGTATCTAAACAATCTTTGAATTACAAGTGATCTATACTTGCTAAATAAACTCCTTTGATCGATATACTTAGAGTTGTGAAGTATAGCTGTTTAGATCGAGAGTATTTAAGCAAGTTCACCAATTTGCTAAAAAGTGATTTTCTCAAAGAAATGACTTTGTATTTATAGGCAACAAAATTCTCCAGTGAATTTTGTGCCGTACAAATATGGTTGGATACATTTAATGATCCGACAAGAACATTAAATGTATTGGATAATGAATAAGGATAAAGTCACATCAAGTGCAAGTGTATCCTTTTATCCAACCACCTTAACACACGTATACTTTGGTAAAGAACAAGTGGGTTGTTCTTTGGAAAGTGTGTAAAGGCTTAAAGTCAAATCCTCGATATCAGTGTTCAGACTTGTAAGGTCTAGAACACTGACAATCTTCCAGTGTACAGATCTGGTAAGACTTTCCAGTGGACTCCGCCATTTGATAAGTCTTCTTTCTTCAGACTTCAGTCTTTGACTTCAGTCAGAATGTCTTCAGTAGAGTAGATCTGGACTGGGGTGAAGACCAGTGAGCTAATCTGGAGAATACTCCAGATTTCCTATACAAGTATATGCTCACTGATCTTTAATTATTTCTGGACAAATCTTCAGAGGGACTCCAGATTCCAAGTCTGGAGTAGGTCCAGCAGAACATGTTTTCTGGTCAGATCTTCAGTGAGCTCCAGTAGTCGAGTCTGGAGCGAGTCCAGCAAAACATGTTTCTTGACAAACCTTCAATAAGGTTCCAGTAGTCCAGTCTGGAGCCAGTCCAGTAAGTCTGGACTAAAACTGGACCTAACAAATTCCCCTATTTGTTTAGAAATAATGCAAGTATTTTCAGGCTTATAGATATACAAATTTGTATGCCTGGAAAACACTTGGTCGATTTAAGTCTAATCTAAGTTACTGAAAAACACTTTATAGATCATGAGTGTTTTCAGTTTCATCTTTTAAGTTCTAACTTAGACTAAATCTGGTCATTTACTTATAAAAATAAAAAATTGCAACTATCATTACTTTCATCAAAAAGGAAAATAATTACAACTTTCATAAGACAATTAATTACAATAAGTACAATGATAAAAGGTTTAGGCCCTTTTTTTCGATGTCCTTTCTGGAGCATCTTCAGTAGCCTTCCTTTTTGGAGATGGAGATGATGGAACAGACACTGGTGGTCTCAGACCCAACACAGCTTCCATTTGTTGAATTCTTCTCCAGACCTTCTCGATTCTCTTCATAAAGACCTTCACATCTGGAGAGAGATTAGTTTTACCTTTAAAGGTCAATCCTATCTCCTTCAGTTCAGTCCATCCAAAAGCTTGGACTGAAGTATCCTTCCTTTCATCTGTAAAGTTACCCTCTCTGGTCAACTTCACATTGAATCTGGTCATTCCTTGATGAATTTTAGCCAATTTGATTTCAGCATTAACAATCTTTCTTGCATTGGCCCTGAAATTCATCATTTCATCATATTTTGCCTTCTGCTTAGCCAAGTGAACCATTTCTTCAGTTTCCCTGGATACACCACTCTGTTGTCCTTCAGTGGACTGGTGATGTTGATTAATTCTAAGAGTAGTATCCAGTTGAATGAAGGTGCTAAGATCACCATCTTTTATTGCCTTCACTTGTCTGGCAGTAAGCTTTGGTAGACCAGTCATCCTTTTCCTGTATTCCAACTCCAGAGCACCAGCATTTCTTCTTATCTTTTTCTGGAGGCTTACAAGCTCCTCCTTTCTTTGTCTGATCAACTCTGGAATTGTAACACCATAAATCAATGAGTCATATACCTGTTCTTCTTCAGCGTAGAACGAGCGTACATGGACATCATTCAGTGCATCAAGACACTGATGAACTCTGGGGTCATCTTTCATCCTTTTGAAAACTTCAATATTTATGCCCATCCTTCCAGCATTATAGGAATCCAGAGTGCCCATTATAGCCATCTCCCTTTGATGGGCCAGCAGTTCATTCTTTTGATTTGTCTTGAAAATTTCAATCATGATGCACTGTTGTTGTAACTTCCTTGATGTTTCATTGTCAACATCTTCAATCTGCTCTTCCTCTTCACCAGATACAACCTTTTCTTTTCCTTTAACTACCTTCAGTGTGGTAGGAATATCTGGGAAGGTTTCAAACTGGGGCTCACTGGCTTCAGTGCCAAGTGCTCTCTGGGCTAATCGTGCACTGGCATCAGTACCAGTCACTTGTTTTCTTTGAACAATGCTTTCAGTAGCAACAACCCTTACAACTTCTTCTTTCCTCTTTCTTATCAAACTTTCTTGGACACCAGATGATGGAATAGACAATTTTTCCCCCTTGGAATGATCTCTAGTCCTGGACTTCAGATCATTCCACAATTCTTCCATCATGTGCCTGTCCAGAGAACCAAAAGTTCTTCCTTGTTCTGGCATGGAAGCAGTCATACCAGTCTTGAGTGCCTGGACTTCCCTTTTAATATTTTCAATTTCTTCTGGCAAGTCCTTTGGCAGCTCAACCTCAATCATTGAACAACTTCAGGCAACAAGCTCTCTTGAATGTTTCTTAGAACAGAATTAGAGATATCATCAGTGATTTTTTCCCCCTTGGAATGATCTCTAGTCCTGGACTTCAGATCATTCCACAATTCTTCCATCATGTGCCTGTCCAGAGAACCAAAAGTTCTTCCTTGTTCTGGCATGGAAGCAGTCATACCAGTCTTGAGTGCCTGGACTTCCCTTTTAATATTTTCAATTTCTTCTGGCAAGTCCTTTGGCAGCTCAACCTCAATCATTTGAACAACTTCAGGCAACAAGCTCTCTTGAATGTTTCTTAGAACAGAATTAGAGATATCATCAGTGATTGTCTTCAGCATATCACCCCTAAATTTTCTAATAATTTCATCACTAAGGGTGCTGACAATATCATTCTGATCTAATGTTGGCCTGCTCTCCAGAGAACCAACCCTTGTAACCAGTTTCTCAACCTCTTCTTTCAGACCTGCCAGTGGTTGAACAATTTGACTATCCACTGCAGTCTGAACAGAATTCACCAGTCTGGACTCCAAACCCTGGACTGCCACTTTAAAGTTTTCAGAATTTCGATTGGTGGCCAGTACCAGCTCATCTAACTTCTCGAACACTAACTTCTCATTCCCAGCGAAGAGGTTCATTTCTGATGCTAAGTTGTTTGACAATAAGGACTTGAAATCAGAAATAACCTGGGAAGATGACTGAAGTGATCTCTCCAGGTCCGCCACCTTACTAAGAAGGCCTTGGACCTCGGTTGAAGAAGAAGTGGAGAGACCAGAGGGTTGTTCCAGATGAGAGGTCATTCTCTCCATTACTGGTACTTGTGCCCAGACCTCTTCAGATTCAACATTTGAGTCTGGCACACTTTGTTCGGTTAGATTGACTGGTGGTTGAGATTGGATTGTTGGTGGATTGAAGTATGAAGTTGTTTGTGGAATTGAAGGTGGTGGAGGTGGTGGCATGTTCGATTCTGGTGGTGGTGGAGGCATTTCTGGTTCTGGTGGTGGTAAGTTTGTTTCTGGTGGGGTGGTGGCATTTCTGGTGAACTTTCAACTTGTACATTTTCTTCACCCAGAAAATTCATATCAATATCAAGGTTCTGCCCTTCAGAAATGGGAGAATCAGCCTCTTCCCAAAACATATCACCAGTAGATGTATTAACCTGTTCACCAGCCTGGACATTCAAGTCAATCTGAGCCTCTTGCTCACCAGATGCTTGTTCTTCAATCTGAACCATCTCCTCAACAACTTGAGCAATATCATCTTGTACAACAGCCTGGACTTCAGTATCCACTCTCTGTTCAAATTGTACACCAGATTCAATATTCTCTTCAAAAATGGGAGACCCATCAACATTCATTATATCACCAGGATGGGTTGATGGATTTACCTGGACTCCTCCCCTCATCAGACGCCTATGTGATCTTGGTCGTCTGGAAAGCTCAACAATCGGTTGCATACTTTCTACAGGAGCCACTTGACTGATAGGTTGTACCATCTCTACAACCTGGACATCTTGGTCACCAGAATGTTCTTCAACAACTTGAGCAATATCATCTTGTACAACAGCCTGGACTTCAGTATCCACTCTCTGTTCAAATTGTACACCAGATTCAATATTCTCTTCAAAAATGGGAGACCCATCAACATTCATTATATCACCAGGATGGGTTGATGGATTTACCTGGACTCCTCCCCTCATCAGACGCCTATGTGATCTTGGTCGTCTGGAAAGCTCAACAATCGGTTGCATACTTTCTACAGGAGCCACTTGACTGATAGGTTGTACCATCTCTACAACCTGGACATCTTGGTCACCAGAATGTTCTTCAACAACTTGAGCAATATCATCTTGTACAACAGCCTGGACTTCAGTATCCACTCTCTGTTCAAATTGTACACCAGATTCAATATTCTCTTCAAAAATGGGAGACCCATCAACATTCATTATATCACCAGGATGGGTTGATGGATTTACCTGGACTCCTCCCCTCATCAGACGCCTATGTGATCTTGGTCGTCTGGAAAGCTCAACAATCGGTTGCATACTTTCTACAGGAGCCACTTGACTGATAGGTTGTACCATCTCTACAACCTGGACATCTTGGTCACCAGAATGTTCTTCAACAACTTGAGCAATATCATCTTGTACAACAGCCTGGACTTCAGTATCCACTCTCTGTTCAAATTGTACACCAGATTCAATATTCTCTTCAAAAATGGGAGACCCATCAACATTCATTATATCACCAGGATGGGTTGATGGATTTACCTGGACTCCTCCCCTCATCAGACGCCTATGTGATCTTGGTCGTCTGGAAAGCTCAACAATCGGTTGCATACTTTCTACAGGAGCCACTTGACTGATAGGTTGTACCATCTCTACAACCTGGACATCTTGGTCACCAGAATGTTCTTCAACAACTTGAGCAATATCATCTTGTACAACAGCCTGGACTTCAGTATCCACTCTCTGTTCAAATTGTACACCAGATTCAATATTCTCTTCAAAAATGGGAGACCCATCAACATTCATTATATCACCAGGATGGGTTGATGGATTTACCTGGACTCCTCCCCTCATCAGACGCCTATGTGATCTTGGTCGTCTGGAAAGCTCAACAATCGGTTGCATACTTTCTACAGGAGCCACTTGACTGATAGGTTGTACCATCTCTACAACCTGGACATCTTGGTCACCAGAATGTTCTTCAACAACTTGAGCAATATCATCTTGTACAACAGCCTGGACTTCAGTATCCACTCTCTGTTCAAATTGTACACCAGATTCAATATTCTCTTCAAAAATGGGAGACCCATCAACATTCATTATATCACCAGGATGGGTTGATGGATTTACCTGGACTCCTCCCCTCATCAGACGCCTATGTGATCTTGGTCGTCTGGAAAGCTCAACAATCGGTTGCATACTTTCTACAGGAGCCACTTGACTGATAGGTTGTACCATCTCTACAACCTGGACATCTTGGTCACCAGAATGTTCTTCAACAACTTGAGCAATATCATCTTGTACAACAGCCTGGACTTCAGTATCCACTCTCTGTTCAAATTGTACACCAGATTCAATATTCTCTTCAAAAATGGGAGACCCATCAACATTCATTATATCACCAGGATGGGTTGATGGATTTACCTGGACTCCTCCCCTCATCAGACGCCTATGTGATCTTGGTCGTCTGGAAAGCTCAACAATCGGTTGCATACTTTCTACAGGAGCCACTTGACTGATAGGTTGTACCATCTCTACAACCTGGACATCTTGGTCACCAGAATGTTCTTCAACAACTTGAGCAATATCATCTTGTACAACAGCCTGGACTTCAGTATCCACTCTCTGTTCAAATTGTACACCAGATTCAATATTCTCTTCAAAAATGGGAGACCCATCAACATTCATTATATCACCAGGATGGGTTGATGGATTTACCTGGACTCCTCCCCTCATCAGACGCCTATGTGATCTTGGTCGTCTGGAAAGCTCAACAATCGGTTGCATACTTTCTACAGGAGCCACTTGACTGATAGGTTGTACCATCTCTACAACCTGGACATCTTGGTCACCAGAATGTTCTTCAACAACTTGAACACTTCCTGGTGCCACAATCTCTTCTGCCCTTTGAAATGAGAGCATAGACTGAGGAATATCTACCTCACCATCTTTGACTGTAGGTTGTTCAGATCCCTTAAAAACTCACTCATGGAAAAATGAGTAGTATTAATATTGTATTGGTCTCCTAGACCACTTCTGAACATAAGGGAAAGAAAACGAATAAATGGAACGTGTGGTTTTCTCCCTTTTGCTTTCAGTCTATCCACCAAATCATTGAACAAAATTTGAGCGAAGTCCACTCTTATCCCAAACCACAAACAATAGGCAATCTGGAGCTGCGTTTGATTTATCTGATCAAGACCTCCAGAACTACCTCCTAGACACTCTACCAAATGAGTGAAGAAAAATCTCCACGAATCTGTCAGCCTACTCATATAAATTGTTCCTTTTCTCAACAACTGGCCTTGGTCATCTACAATTTCTGTGTGCCCCATCAACCTGCACACTTCCCTGAAATTTATGCCAGTAGGGAGTTCGATGGGCAGCTCATTCTGGTCATGGTAGTTCAACTGTAAAACAGACCTGAGCAAATTCACCAAAAAACTCAAAGATCTGGTACCTCCATTGAGAGTGTAAGAAATTGATGAAGTTTCTTCATTATAGAAAGCGGAGTACCAGAATTCACATAAGTAGTCATGATACATTTTCCCTGGATTTAGGGTTAATGCACCATACAAAGGGGATGAGAGAAAGAAAGTATTCAATCTCCCAATGATTGATTGAGCAGGATGAGAACTGGAAAGTTTGGCCATCCAGTTATTCATATTTATTCGAATAGATTTGGCTTCAAGAGTAATATGTCTCGGTTTAACAACATCTTCAACCGGAGCATATTCAGCAGATAAAAGATTTTTGGGTGCCATTTATGATTGATAGATGAGAATGAAAATGAATAAATTTAGGGCTTATGAAGAATTTAATGAATTGTAGTAAATATGAGAGTTTTATGATTGGAAAATGAATGAAGAAAGAAATTAATGAAGGAATTTTAAGATTTGGGAGTAAATGTTCGAAGTAAATGCTATTGAAATTGAAAGTGGGTATATATAGGAGAAACAATGTGGAACTCAAACGTCTTGATTTGAAATTATCAAATTAGATTTTTGATCGGGTTTGAAATCCGCATTAATGACATCACATCACACATAAATGCATGACGGTTTACAGCCCACAAAACAGTAACAACTTGTACTTTTTATCTTCCCAATGTAAAAATATCATCATTTCGTTTGAAAAATTACATGCCACGTAGGATTTATAAGATAAATATCTTTGAAAAAGTTTGCTTACGTGGCACACACAATGACTAAGTATTTAAAAAGTATTGTGACATAATTCAGTCCATCTGAAGGTTGACTAGACACTCCAGTATCACTGGTGGATTAGTCCAGTGAAGCATGTACTGATGGTACACTGGAGGGACACTCCAGTAAAGTACCAGTGAAAACCATTTTGAAAGACTGGTAACCTCAAACATGCACGTCAACTAATATAGACAAATGAGAGGGACACATTTACAAGGAGACATAAGTCAACTCAAACACGCACTTCAACTAATCTAGTTACCAGTGAGAGGGACACATCTACAAAGCACCAGTAATATTTTCTGGACAATTTGTCCAGTAAGAAAATTTTGTCCAGTGAGAAAATAAATTAATAAATTCCTTTTGAACTTTAAACATTTTTAAGAAAAATATATCTTTCAAAGTCTTCCCCCTGGAATGTTGATCCAGAAAAAAATTTATGAATCTTTAAATCAAAGATCCTTAGTAGTACACAATGGCGTTCAATACTAAGGTTCCAGATTTAAGGGTTTAACATTCCCAACTCACCAACAAGATATTCAAATGTTTTGACATCCAGTGGTTTAGTAAAAATGTCAGCGAGTTGTTTGTCAGTGGGGATAAAATGGAGTTCAATGTTTCCTTTCACAATATTATCACGAATGAAGTGATACCTTAGATCAATGTGCTTGGTTTTGGAATGCATGACTGGATTGTTTGAGATAGCAATGGCACTGGTATTATCACAAAAGATTGGAGTCTTTGAATACTTAATACCATAATCAAGCAACTGGTTCTTCATCCAGAGTATCTGAGCACAACAACTGGCTGCAGACACATATTCAGCTTCAGCAGTGGACAATGAACTGAAGTTTGCTTTTTACTGGTCCAGCTGACCAGTTTGCCACCAAGGAAATGACATCCACCAGTAGTGGATTTCCTGTCTATCTTACAACCTGCATGATCTGAATCTGAATAACCCATTAGATCCATGCCTGAGCCTTTGGGGTACCAAAGACCTAGACTGGGGACACCTTTAAGGTACTTCAGTATGCGCTTTACAGCAAGCATATGAGATTCTTTTGGATTAGACTGATATCTGGCACATAAACATGTTGAAAACATAATATCTGGTCTACTGGCAGTTAAATACATCATGTGACCAACCATGCCTCTATAGACAGTGGTGTTCACTGGTTTACCATCTGGATCAGAGTCCAGTGTCAGTGGTGCAGAAATTGGAGTTGGTTTAGATGGTGAAGAGTTCATATCATATTTCTTTAAAAGATCTCTAACATATTTTTCCTAATTAATAAAGATGCCATCTTTGTTTTGTTTAATCTGGAGTCCAAGAAAATATGTTAATTCACCCATCAAACTCATTTCATATTCAGTAGACATTATTTTCGAAATTTCTGGCACATGTTTTCATCAGTAGACCCAAAAATAATATCATCAACATAAATTTGTACCATTAACAGATTACCTTTCTCATGAAGAATGAACAAGGTATTGTCAATTTCACCTCGTTTAAAACCATTTTTCAACAAATGTTTAGTCAGAGTATCATACCAGGCACGTGGGGCTTGTCTGAGGCCATACAGCGCTTTGTCCAGACGATATACCCAATGTGGATGCTTTTCATCAACGAAACCTGGAGGTTGTCTGACATAAACTTCTTCTTCAAGCTTTCCATTCAAGAAAGCACTCTTTACATCCATCTGGTAGACCTTGAACTGATGATGAGCAGCGAATGCTAAAAATATTCTGATCGCTTCAAGTCTAGCCACTGGAGCAAATGATTCATCAAAGTCGACATCTGACTGGCAGTAGCCTTGTGCTACCAGTCTGGCCTTGTTTCTGATTACGTAGCCATCTTCATCTACTTTGTTTCTGAAGACCCATCTTGTTCCAATTGGTTCTTTCTTTCCAACTGGGAAAGGAACCAGATACCAGACCTTGTTCCTTTCAAACTGGTGAAGCTCTTCTTGCATAGCAGTCACCCAGTTTGGATCTTCCAGAGCCTCGTCAATCTTCTTTGGTTCATTTAGTGATAAGAAACTGACATATAAGCATTGATCACTGGAGGCTCTTCTGGTCTGAACTCCACGACTGGAGTCACCTATGATCTGATCAATAGGGTGAGCTTTTGTCCATCTGGAGTATTGACCAGGATTGTTACTGACAACAATATCAGTGCAAGAATTCAGTTGAGTCTCCTCTGGAGTTGCTTCCGGAGGAAGATCATTCCAGATTACTTCAGTATCTTCATCTGAGTCATTCAAATCACGATTTGCATCATGAAATTCTTCATTTGAAGGTATTTCCTGGAGTACTAGTTCAATTTGGATTTCTGGTACATTCTCAACTGACACTGATACTGGGGGAGTAGTACGCACATCTGAACCAATATTAATTTCAGAAGGTAGTTTGAAAATAATAGAGGGATAGAATGGAGTACTACTGGAGAGTTTCTTTTTCTGAACAGGTTCCAGATCGGGATGACTGGAAACTGTGTCTGGTGAATCTTCAATTTTGTCGTTTATTGGATTAGATTCACAAAAGACAATTGGAAGTACTGGGGGTGTGTCAAGGGCTGGTTTGTTGATTGCAACATTTGATTCATCGAAAGTAACATGTATGGATTCTTGTACTTTCTCCAGTTTCTTGTTATAAACTCTGAAGGCTTTGCGAATGGCTGAATATCCTAAGAAATATCCTTCATCAGCTTTGGCATCAAATTTGCCTAGCTGACTGAAGTCGTTCAGGATGTAAACTGGACATCCAAAAACATGAAAATAACCAATATTTGGTTTTCTATTTCTCAATATTTCATAGGAAGTCTTCTTGTGTCGCTTCACGTACACTGATCGATTCTGGGTGTGGCAAGCAGTTGCAATTGCTTCAGCCCAGAAACTGGTAGGAAGACCAGATTCAGCTAGCATACTCCTAGCAGCTTCTATCAACGTTCGATTTTTCCTTTCTACCACTCCATTCTGCTCTGGAGTGCGTGCTGATGAGAAGTTCTGGGAGACGCCAGTGTCAGTACAGAATTTCTCCAGAGTTGCGTTCTGGAATTCTGTTCCATTGTCGCTTCTTAACTGACACACTTTTCGCTTATGCTTCAGTTCAATCTGCTTGATAAGAGAGATGATTTCAGCAGCAGCTTCATTTTTAGACCTTAGAAAGACCACCCAACAATATCTGGAGAATTCATCTACTATCACCAGGGTGTATCTTTTACCAGCACGAGTCTGAACATTCACTGGACCAAAGAGGTCCATATGAAGCATGTGAAGAGGTTCAGTAATGCTGAAATTCTGTCTGGTCTTGAAACTGGCACGTTTCTGCTTACCCATCTCACATCCTGGACATGGCCTTTCCTTTTTGAAGGAAACTGAAGGTATCCCATCTGCAAGTTGTTTTTTTTTTTTTGGGTAAAGGGGAATTTAAACCCCGGTAAGCTTTTATAAATCACCCAAAGAGAAGATTATACAAGTAGCTTGGCAAAGAACCAAACTAATTCATACATATGACATGCCATATGTATGTGAAACAATAACGTCACAAGCGACCTTGCTGGACAATACATAAAAAAGGCTAAAAACATCAAAAGCATTAATAATACACCTCTTAATATGTAAGTAACCAATATCAAACATCAACCTCTATCATTCTACCAAATCGAAACCAAATCTCAAACATGCACATCATAGTGAAGAGTTCAAAATGGCTAACCAAATGGAGACTCCTACCCTTAGATAAATCCAAAGGCCTGTCAGAGGGACACATTTAGAAGACTGGTTGACTTCTTAATGGCAAACAATAAAAGTGATGTTTAATATAAGTTTACGTGGTATCCAACTTCCATTCTTCTAGGATGCTTCTTCCTTGAATCTTTTTCTTGAACTTCATAGTGGCTAACTTCATCCGAACGGTAGACACAATAACATCACGCAATTGAGCAACCGATCTTTCTTTAGGAGAAAATAATCTGGAGTTTCTCTCTTGCCATAAGTAATAGGCCGAAGCAGCAATCAAAAGCTTAGCAATAACCGTCTTAGCAAGATTAGGCTTTGATGTCAACAATACATTGAAGTGATATCAGTCCATCGGTTTGGAACCGCTTGAAATCCCATTAAGGGGCGAACCAACTTCCAAATCTGCAATGAGTAATTACATTCAAAAAATAAATGTTGATGCGAATCAGGCCCACGCTTGCAGAGGGAACAGCAAAGTAGATTTAAGTTAGTAGAACCACTAACATCCCATTGCTTCATCTTATCATGAGTCTTTAGTTTTTCTCTCATAATAAGCCAGACATGAAATGAGTGCCTCGGAATACTGTGTGCAAACCAAACAAGATCAACCCAAGGAACAACTGGTCTTCTAATTCGGATGGTTTCCCATGTGGAGGAGGCTGAAAAATCAGTTTCCTTCCCATTATTATCATACCAAGTAATTACATCAGAAACAGCAGGACGAAGAACAGGAGGAGTAACATTTATAAGCACTGGAAATAGATCAAACCAGGCAATTGGCCATTTCCAGCGTCCATTAGTTAGAACATCATTAACCGTTGCATCAAGACGAAATCCCGCTCTAGTCATCTCTCTATATGTAATAAACTTACATAAAGGGCCAATAGAAGCCCAATTATCAAACCAAGCTGAAGTAGTACACCCATCCCCTATCAGATACTTAATATGTGGTCGGATTACTTCTCGCAATTGAAGAAGCTTACGCCATCCCCATGTTGAGCCAGCTTTCAAAGGGACATCCCAGAAATTTCTTCCCTTGAGTTTATGCACATTAATCCACTGTACCCAAAGAGACTTACGATTATTCAAGATACTCCATACATGAGAAGTCATAAGAGCTTTGTTAACATCACAAATTCTTTTAATTCCAATTCCTCCCTCATACTTAGGAAGGCAACAATCCTTCCATGCCACCTTAGCTTTACCTTTGCTCATGGGACCTTGAGTCCATAAAAAAGCCCGCATCTTCTTTTCCAAGTCAGAAATGATACTAGCAGGGAGAATGAAAACTGAAGCCCAATAAATATGCATGGAAGAGAGAACTGAATTAATTAATTGTAACCTGCCAGCAAACGAGAGAGACTTGTTCTTCCAATCACTTATTCTAGCCTCCATCCTTTCAACCAAAGTTGTGCAATCTTTGTGTAAAAGTCTAGATGAAATAAGTGGAACACCAAGATAACGAACCGGAAGAGAGCCTTCTTCCATGCATATTTATCTGCAAGTTGTTTTCTGGACAACTTATTAATGTTTTTGGAATTTAAATGGGATAACCTTTTATGCCATAACCAGTTTGTGTCTTCATCAGCTTGAGTGTAGAAACATTGCTCTGACGGAGAGCTTTCCATGTCCATCACATATACGTTCCCTTTCCTGGGAGCAATCAACACTACCTTCCAGTCCTTGTTGAATACGATGCCTTGAGCAACATTGAATAAGACTTGATAGCCATCATCACACAGTTGGCTTACACTGATCAAGTTATATTTCAAACCATTCACAAATGCAACACGTGTAAACTTGACTTGTCCATTGTTCAGAACACCATATCCCTCAATCTTTCCACAACCATCATTTCCAAACGTGATGGAGGGTCCATCAGAAATGGTGAACTCCTCCAGTAGGGTCTTACATCCGGTCATAGTCCTGCCAGCTGCACTGTCAAGATACCAGATATACTTCTTTCGATCGCCCTACACATACACCAGATATTTATCAGTTAGATTTGGGAACCCATCGACTGATGGGTTCACTGGACCCTCCCTTATAGGTCCCTGGGGCAATCTGGTCTAGTTCACTTACTTCAACAGTAGTTTTTGTTGAAAAACTACTGGAGTTGATAGTTTAGAAACTTTTTTCTTTTTCTCAACTGGAGAAATAAATTTGTCTTTCTTTGCAAAAGGTTTAGTATTTTGTCTAGGGCCAGATGAAGTACCCTCAATAAAGTTTAGTCTTGCATTAAAACTTTGAATTTGACGAGTCAGTGTTTGAATCTGGCTCTCTAACCTGGACAAAATATTTTCATCAGATGATACCTGAGCCTTTCCAGTTGTAGGCTTAGGTAGGGGATTGTTCTGAGGCAAAGGTCTATTCTGCTTAACCTTTTTAACTGGAGCAGTCATCTGGACAACTCCAGTCTTAACCTCTGGGCAAAGAACTGGGAGAATATTGGCCTTGGGAGTTACAGGCTCATCATAAACAGTGGTGGGCCTGAATCCCTCTGGTAATCGATCGATTACTGGTATTAATGATGCTACATGAGTATTTCCATCTAAATATGCACGTTTTTGAGTAGGAAATTGATTTACTCCAGCATCATATGGCTTTCTAGTTTCAAGCCATGATTTAATCACCAGTTTTCTTTTTCTAAAATGATCTCAAGATCTTGTTTTTCTTGGATCAATTGTTCAGTTACCAGAATCTGGGCTTGAAATGCCAGTTCAATGTCTTGAAGTTCTTTAAATTTTGATTTTAAGGCGGCCATTTCAGAGGAATCTGTTTCTAGACCATTTAAACTGTCAAATCTAACAGTTTCCACAAAAATTAAATCAGAATTTAGAGCTTCAGCGATGTCCAATTTCAGTTCAGGATTAGTTTCAAGATCATACTCACTAACCTTTTAATGACAATGTCGACCCAACGACCAGATGTGACATCATCCTTCACCAGATGCTCTTGATCTGCCAGAGCCATAAAACAACAGTCTCTTTCCTCTTCTTCATCGACAGATGAATCATCAGAGGGAACCCATGCTTCTTCAGTGGTTGCTATCATGCATTTGTTATTGTCTTCAATCTGTTTAGACATGAGAGCAATTTGAGCCTTAAGCTTTTTGTATTTCAACTTATAGCTATCATCAGGCTTGTTATAAGAAGCAGTTGGACCAGACTAAGAGACAAACTGACTGGACCTGCACTCTTTCATGAAATGACCTTTTCTGCCACACTTAAAGCATGTCAGATTGGTCTTGTCAGTGGAAGAACTGGGTGCATGTAGTCCAGTGGGCCTATTTGCTCTGGCCTTAAAACGGTTAAACGTTTTGGCCATCATTGCAACCAGGTCATCACTGTCAGTTTCATCACAGTCTGGAGAGATATCATTACAGACTCCAGAATCCATTAGTTCAGACATCATCTTCTTCATAGAAAATACATTCTCAGAAGATATTAATGCCGCACATGGTGGTGCAGTATTAGTGACCACTGTGGAACTACTGGAAGCATGATTAAAAGAATCTTTTTCTGCCTCAATCCTCTGGGCTTGATTTTCTTCAGTGAATCTGAAGGCTCCATACAATGTTGACAAAGTATGGGAATGCAAGATTTTCCTTGCCTCAAGACCAGAATCATGTGAGACCATTTTGTTGGAAGAATATCACAAAATTTCTCCAAAAGTATATCCTTGTCTTTATCTACCCCTAGTCCTCTTAACTGGTTTATGATGCTCATAAATCTGGTGTAAGTACCAGTATGGGACTCATTGGGGAGAGCAAAAAATGACTCATACTTTTTATTTAAGGAGACTTTTCTGGTAACAACAGTATCATCACCTCCCTCATGCTGGTTTACTAGTTCATCCCACATACTTTTTGCACTGGGATAGAGAACTAGTGTGGGAATGAGAGTTTCTGGAACAGCCCCGAGGATCATATTTTTAAGAAGTGTATCAAGATTTACTAATCTTTTCTCCTATTCGGACCAGTGTTCCTCTCTCTTTTCCCTCCCACTTCTTGATCCTGTAGGGTCAAGAAGTGCATTGATAGGAAGTCTTGGCACATAGGGTCCTTCGTTTAAAATTTTCATCATATTCCTTTCAATACCAGTCACATGCAATATTATCCTAGCTTTCCACGTACCAAATTCATCACTGCTCCCATTGAATTTAGGAACAGGATTATTCGAGTAATGCACATGCACATGTGGAGAAGCAGGAGGAGGAGGAGGTGGTGTATTGTTATTTCCAGTGGGTGGTTCATTAACATTAGTTTCATGAGTTTCTTGAGTATTTTCTGGGATTGCCATCGTGAAACAGATCTAGGTAATTATATTAACCTTCTGCTCTGATACCAATTGTAAAGTCCCTCACACGATGGTTTAACCCACGAGTGTAAAATAACAAGACAAGTATGAACTAGAATCGGACTAGTATTACTTCAATATAAATATGCAAGAATATAAACAAAGTAATAAATGACTTTAAGCAATATTTAAACAAGTAAATAAATGGTGGAACACGAATGTAGTTTTCAAGTGTATTTTCTTTATTGATGAATAAACAAAATACAAGATCGTTGCGGAACCTAGATATTACACGTATGTAAGTATCTAAACAATCTTTGAATTACAAGTGATCTATACTTGCTAAATAAACTCCTTTGATCGATATACTTAGAGTTGTGAAGTATAGCTGTTTAGATCGAGAGTATTAAGCAAGTTCACCAATTTGCTAAAAAGTGATTTTCTCAAAGAAATGACTTTGTATTTATAGGCAACAAAATTCTCCAGTGAATTTTGTGCCGTACAAATATGGTTGGATACATTTAATGATCCGACAAGAACATTAAATGTATTGGATAATGAATAAGGATAAAGTCACATCAAGTGCAAGTGTATCCTTTTATCCAACCACCTTAACACACGTATACTTTGGTAAAGAACAAGTGGGTTGTTCTTTGGAAAGTGTGTAAAGGCTTAAAGTCAAATCCTCGATATCAGTGTTCAGACTTGTAAGGTCTAGAACACTGACAATCTTCCAGTGTACAGATCTGGTAAGACTTTCCAGTGGACTCCGCCATTTGATAAGTCTTCTTTCTTCAGACTTCAGTCTTTGACTTCAGTCAGAATGTCTTCAGTAGAGTAGATCTGGACTGGGGTGAAGACCAGTGAGCTAATCTGGAGAATACTCCAGATTTCCTATACAAGTATATGCTCACTGATCTTTAATTATTTCTGGACAAATCTTCAGAGGGACTCCAGATTCCAAGTCTGGAGTAGGTCCAGCAGAACATGTTTTCTGGTCAGATCTTCAGTGAGCTCCAGTAGTCGAAGTCTGGAGCGAGTCCAGCAAAACATGTTTCTTGACAAACCTTCAATAAGGTTCCAGTAGTCCAGTCTGGAGCCAGTCCAGTAAGTCTGGACTAAAACTGGACCTAACAAAGTCTATTACAAGTACAATCATTTTAGAATGTGGACCCCAAAATACGGATACAAGTCATCCTCATTTGGAACTGGGCCCACTAAATATGAGTTCAATATCTGGACAGTCTATTACAATTAAAGCTAAAAACATGAGAGTCCTCAATGTCTGATGCTAATTGTACGTCCAAGTCAAAAGAATGGCCCTATAATGCCAAGTACGATTCCAAGACTTACTGTTGGTCACCTGAAAAGCATGAAATTTGAGAGGATCAACTATCGAAATAGTTGGTGAGTTTACAGTGTGTTTGACCAAAAGTCCAGTCGTCATTGGGAGCACACAATGACATGTAGTTATTAAGACAAGACAGCCGGGAGCAAAGTCCGACAATATTATGACAAGACAGCCGGGATCAATATCCGACAATAAGACCAATTTCCCTCGCACAGGTCTCCCGTCTACAATGGGGTGCGGACCAGAACAATGACAGTCAGACACTAAATCTGACAAGACAACCATTAGGATCTCATAATGGTGATAACTACATAGGGGCAACATTTTAGTTCGTCAAACACAAAGAACATTTAGTCAGCCGACAACATGGCAAGTCAAAGTCATTTAGTTCAATATTTCATAAGACATGTATACACATTTTCAGGCAGCCGTCAACATGGCAAGACATAAGACAAATGATTTAATTTACCAAATCTCATGGCATAGACAAAGACAAATCATTTATAAAGTAGTCGTGTATACAACAGTACATGCTTTTCAGGCCCAAAGTAAAAGGAAAAGGGCGCCATAAACTCACCTTAGTGATCAACGAGCTAAAAGTATGAGTAGTCTGAGAAAATGAGCAGTCTAGTCTCCACGTCTATCCAAAACCTAGGATATGAGTACCAATAGTGAGGATCAAATCTCACGACGACAAGTATCCTACGTACAACTACTTAGCTATCAACCCTAGAATGCCACGACTATGAATGTGATTTAAACGTTCATTTTATTTGACTTTAGTTTCTAATGTCATTGACATTGTCATCATAAGGTAGTCTAAAGTACCAATTCGTATAAACGAAGTTCAAGTGTCCAAGATGTCAAAAACTGAAATTGTCAAACAGACCCAGATCTCGCGGCGCGACCTGGGGTCCTCGCGGCGCGACCTGGCTGTGCAGCACTCGCGGCGCGAGTCGCAGTTCAAAGTGCAGGTTCTGTTCGAAATTAACACACCTCGCGGCGCGAGATGGGTACCTCGCGGCGCGAGTTCTACCTGACCGAGTGAAAACTTGGTTTTTGACCATTTTTAGCAAACCAATTCGTTTTCTAATTCAACCTTTTCATTACAACAAGTATAAACATGTTCAAAGAGTCTGAAAACTATCCATTTCGCCAACCATTTCACAATTTCAACCATTTTGATTTCAAGACCTAAATTCTAAATCAAAATTTCATTTATCATCAAAAACCCTAAGTTCATATCATATACAAAGGCTTCTAATTCAATTAACTAAACTGAAATAAACCCTTAAATTAATTTAGACAAATTAAAAGTTTTGAGAAAAGTTTACTTACCAAATTGGTGTTCTTGAAATGATTGAAGAAAATGATGAAGATGATTATGATTCCTTAATTATTATTGAAAAATGGTTATTTCCTTTGATTTTGCCTTTAATTTCACCTTGCCAAACAATTTAGAAGATTGATTGCTCTTGTGTGTGTGTTCTTGTGTGTGTGTGTGTCGACTAGATCAAAAGAAAAGGGGGGAAGGTTTTTGGTGTTCACTTCCCTGCCACACAAACTAATAACCGGTCCATGTGGCTATTTTTGAGATATTTTGTACCCTTTATTTGGTAAAATGCTTACGATTAAATACCAAATGACTAAAAGGTTATAATTTAAAGTAAAGGTATTTTCCCTCGTGTTATTTAAATTAAGACAAGTCAATAAAGTTTCGTCAAAGTGAACTTTATAAAATTAAGTCTAGATAGTCTATTTATTTTGTACAAGACATAACCTTTAAATATTCATTTAAAGTTATTTTTAAGACTCGGCATTCGTCTAGATAGCTAATAGTCTACGTCATCAAGATACGTCTAATTTGACTAAGTCAAAAGTCCAAAAGTCTAACAATTTCCACGTCAAAGACCGTCTAAGTTTGACGAGATTATGATAATGACTTAGCTAAAACGAGATTAAGACTAACCCGTTGCTAATTAATTACGAGTTGTCACACCCGGTCCGCTATTTGGGAGTCCCACTTATCTCCACACGACTAGTTTATAGAGACTGTGTTGTCCTGGTCGAACGAATGGAGAACCGTATCACTAACTGGAGGAACAAGACGCTTTCGTTTGCAGGAAGACTTCAGTTGGTCCAATCGGTTTTATCTTCCATGCACACTTATTGGGCTTCTGTTTTCATTCTCCTTAAACAAATTATACATGAGCTGGAACAACAAATGAGAAACTTTCTTTGGCAGCAAGGACAGGTGGCTAAAGGACGATCAAAAGTAGCCTGGAAATCGGTATGTACTCCTAAATACGAGGGTGGTCTAGGTATTAGGCGTATTTCTGACATGAATAAAGCTCTAATCACCAAACATATTTGGAGTATTATTTCTAATCGCAATTCTCTTTGGGTTAAATGGATACATTCTTATAAGTTGAAAGGGCAAAACTTCTGGGACGTGCCAGCTAGGGCTGGAGTTAGTTGGGGATGGCGAAAAATTCTTCAGCTTAGACATTCTATTCTTCCCTTTATTTGGACAAAACTAGGAGATGGAAAACATGCATCTATGTGGTATGAAAAATGGGATGAGATCTGCCCTTTAAGCAAAACCATCTCTCCAAGGTAAATAATGAAAGCGGGACTCTCATTGTCTGACCCAGTTTCTCTCCTGGTTGAAAACAATTCTTGGAAATGGCCGGTTGCATGGTTGGACCTCTTCCCAGTTCTTATAAATTGTAATGTTCCTAATCTCATTTCTGGCAAAAGCGACTCTTTTATATGGTGTAATGATGAGGGGAAAGATTTGGGGTTCTCGGTGACAACTGTTTGGGAGACTATTCGTAGTCGTGGTGACAAAGTAGATTGGGTTAACTTGGTGTGGTTCTCTAAATGCATTCCGAGGCATGCTTTTCTTTTATGGTTAGTCATGAAACGGAAGCTGAAAACCCACGATAGGATGAAACCTTGGGATGTGGGGGGGGGGGGTGAATCTTAACCTTGTTTGTTGTTCTTTGTGTAAAGCAGGTCCTGATTCACACGAGCATCTCTTTTTTGAATGCTCTTACTCATCTCAAATTGGTACTCAATTCGAAGTATTGCTGGACTCGCTAATGTGGACCATTTCTTGGCTGATATTACGGCTGCACTAATCCCAAAGTCCAAAGGTAAATCGACAAGGAGCATTGTGGGCAGGCTTGTCCTAGCAGCTACAGTGTATTTTATATGGCAAGAACGTAATGCAAGGATGTTTGGGAATAAATGTCGCAATCCAGACTCTCTTAAAGCTATAATTCAGGAGAATGTTCGTCTTAAATTGGCGGCATGCACATTCAAGGAGAGCGAGAAGAATCATAAGATTTTGGAAGAATGGAACCTCCCTACAAATCTGATTCAGAATGGAGGTCAAGCTGCAACAACGTGATAGTGATTTGGCCTACTACTTGTTGTCATCTCTTATCTTTTGTTTGTAGTAGGCTGTTGTCTTGTCTTTGGTATAGCTTGTTTCATTTGTAATTGGTTAGCATTAGTGCTTGTTTAACCTTATATGGCATGTCATATAAGGAATTAACATGGTAATTCAGCCATGTTACTTGTTATGTACTCTTATTCTTGGTGATGATATAAAGTTTTAGCGGGGTAACCCTTTACCCACTATTTCTCTTTTTATATAGTAACACTGCTAATTCTATTTTTTTTAATAGGCACTTGGTGATCTTAAGTTGAAAAACGAAGAAAGGCATACGATAAATGACAACATTATTAGTGATCTTAGCAAGGTTATTGAGTCTTTTGAGAAGAAAGCTAGAACAGAAAAAGAGATTACTGCAAATATGAGGAAATGTTTCGAATCTGAGGTGGCGGCCATGCACAAGTTACTTCTCGAGGCTTATTATGAAATTGATCTTTTGGAAGAGCAGTTAATTCACACTAGAAGACGATATGACTTAACAGCGGCTCACCTTGATAGGTTTGAAAGAGAGTACCCTTTGGAGGCCAAATCTCTCTTTGCTAACAAAGAAAAATCTGTTCTTTGAATGATGGTTGTGGGCGATGAAGGATTAATGGTCAAGGCCGAAGCCCATTTTTTGAACTCTTTTAGTATCTGGTTTTAGGAAGTTGAATAGATAGGGGTTGTGATGAGTAGGATAACAATGTCTTAGGAGGCGAGAGATCAATCTGGAATGATTGATCAAGGATGTAAAAAACTGCTTTCGAGTAGTTTTTATTAATGTGTATATATAATTATCAATGAAAGTTTTCTTTTGACCCATTTTTGATTCAAGTGTAAATATCGAACATGTTATTCAAGGGTAAAATAGGTAAATAACAAACAAATATATGTCACGTTATATTATAGTCATAATTTATTCTACTGACAATATAATTAAAGGATTGGAGATACGTGCACAAGAATAGTTAATATAAGGCTGATTATATTAAGATAATTAGCAATATATTGATAACTAATCAAACAGTTATCTCGTGAGGATTCCGCACTCACGACATAACCATAGACAATCTCGAGAGTGATCCATAGCTATCGAGGGACTCACAACATGGTATCAGAGAGCAATCTAAAACGAGTCAAATCATTATAAGTAAACGGCTTCATGGGCTTCCAAGTCAAGTTACAAGCCGCATTAGCCCTGTCATTTGCACAATCAAAGAACTTAGCCTTTTTTGTGATAAAATGGTCACACACTAGATCCGCATCTCTCGTTCCTCGGGTGCCCATGTGCTTGGCCAAGACATCTGGGGCACAAGCTGTCTTATACGGGGCACCATCATCAAAGAACCTAAGCAACCAAAGATCTTCCAAGTAAACTTTGTCCAACTGATTAGAACGCTGGACAAAGAAAAATCCCATCATCTTATGAAAGATCCTCAAAATGGGTGATAGAATAGTATTCACCCCACTAGCCGAGGACCAAGTCTTTCCCCCAGATATCCTAGTATAGTAATCCCCCTGATCACCTTCAGCTGCAGAAAACCCCTGACTGTTCCTAGTCGCATGAAACAATAAACTCTTGAATGCAGAATCATTCTCCAACATCTCACTAGTATACATACCAGTGCACACACCAAACTCAGCAATGGAAAGCGACCTCTGCTTTCCCCCACACCTAAAGAATATCACTTTGTCATAAAAAATGCTTTTAGCCGAATCATTATCCTTCACATAAATGGTGGAATAAACCTCTAAGCACCACTCTCTACAAATGTCTTCCCGATTAAGGAAGATATCAGCCCACATATTAAACTGAACTTCAATGGGGTTACCATGCACGTCGCTAGATGGTGCTTTGAGACACATCATCCTATTAATATCTGTACGGATGAGTAAATGATCAAGCATACAGCTTCCATGTT
>CM067172.1:99116096-99158393 GCA_034093135.1 Erigeron breviscapus | reverse complement strand
TGATTCCTTCTTTGCAAACAATCTTCCTTCAATTTCTACCTTGGCCTGCATCTTTTGTTGTATTCTTGCTAACCATGCACCAATCAAGGTAGATTTAGGCTTCCCCTTCAGAATCTGGATCATCTCCCTATGCTCAGAAATCCCAAACTCGTGCATTGAAACCTGATGGTATTCTTCAGCTGCCCTTCCTTCTCTTTTAACAACCAAGTCAAAAAGCTTCAATCCATCAGCTTTTGTTACTTCCATATCAATTATCTTTGGCTGAATGAGATCGATGCTTCATATAATTCTCATAAAATTAATCTATAAATACTCTTAGACCATTTAATATATATCCAATTATGACTTATCATCCAACCAACAACTTGGAGTCCGACACTTTCTACCATAAAGCATCTCAAAAGGTGGCATCCCAATGCTTGCATGATAACTATTGTTATATGCAAACTCAACAAGTGGCAAGTGCTCATCCCAAGCACCACCATACTCCATCACACACGCCCGTAACATATCTTCAAGAGTTTGTATCGTTCTTTCACTTTGCCCATCGGTTTGGGGATGATAAGCCGTACTCAAATTAACTTTTCTTCCCAATTCGCGTTGGAAACTCTTCCAAAAAGTCGAGACGAAACGAGTGTCACGATCGGAAACAATAGACAATGGAACACCGTGTTTCGTAACCACATCCTTGACGTACAATTTAGCAAAATTCTCCATTGGAGCATTCTCACGAACGGGGAGAAAATGAGTACTTTTCCTCAAACGGTCAACAATAACCCATATCATGTCATGACCCTTAGGCGTTCTTGGTAGCTTGCTTACATAATCCATGGTTATATGATCCCATTTTCATTGAGGTATATCAAGTTGCTGAAGTTTCCCATAAGGCTTTTGATGCTCGGCTTTGACTTGAGCACACGTCACACACCTTTGCACATGCATTATCACATCATTCATTTCTAAACTCATTTACTAATTAAAACATGGCAAAATGATAGGGGAAATAATCACAAAATGGACGCTCATCAGATTCACTTCGGGATTGATGTATATCACTTGTCCAACTCTGATTTGACAAGTGCATGTTCTGACAATTTGGACCTATCCCTTTATATTCCTTTTGTCTTATCTTTCAGACAAGACATCTTTGTCTTTATTCATCATCAGTTGCTGATGGATCAGCGGGTTTTTTAGAAGAATGTTGTAACTCCAAATTCTTCTAAGTCTTTTGTTCACTAGTCATCAACAGCTATCTGTAAGAACTGTTGATGACTATTTTCGTGCATCTTCAAGTGATCATTTAGACTTAAAGATTTATTCCACAAATCTTAAAGTCTCTTTTGTTAGCTTATGTCTTCGACTTCATGAATGTTAACTTCTGCTGATACTTGATGATGAACAATTACTGCTGATAAAATGTACTTAAACTAATGTTTTAACTAATTAAATCATAAGTCCATTTTTTGGACTAACATGTATTTATGTTTATTTTTATTTACTATTATATATAAGAATTAAAATATAAAAAAAAATTAGGGAATGCACTATGTTGTAATGTTTCTCCAAGGATTAAGTGGAAATGTGGAATGCCCCTCCCATGTGGCAGTTTCTGAGTGGAGAAGGGCATTCCCATAATGCTCTACTCCTTGTTGTCTAAAGGTCCTATAAGAGGCTACCAATGCTTTAGTCTCGTCCCCCAAGGACTAGTCCCTGTCAGCGCCACATCAGCAAAAAAACACTCCAATGACTAATCTCCTCAAAACATACCCAATACACTCATCCCTCAAGGACTAGTCTTGGACCCATCAATTATTTAATTCTACCCTTTTATCTAAACTTTACACTTTTAACCCTCTAAAATTATACTCCCTCCGTCCCATATTAAATGTCCAATTTTGACTTGTCAAGTCTTTTGTTTTAAACTTTGACCGTGAAAATATTTGTCTATATTATACAACACTTCATATAAAATATATGGACGGATTGAGTTTTCAATGTACTTTTCATTGATATAACTTTCATAAACTATTATATAACACAAAAATAGTTATTTATGATCAAAGTTGCAAGCAGAAGACTTGACAAGTCAAAATTGGACATTTAATATGGGACGGAGAGAGTAACAAACTAAAACACACACAAATTAAAAACACTTCATTAAAAATAAAAACATTACACAATTTATTAAAAAAAAGCACACATTTTTTATTTTGTCTTCTTCCTTTGAATGTAGCAACAAAAAAAAAAAACAAACTCTTGAAACAATTCGTCCCTCCAGGAACGAACATCACGGACGAGTCCACCGAACGAGCGAGGGACGAGTCCCACCCAACGGTGTGGACTCGTCCGTCCACCTCGAACGAGCACCCGAACGAAGGCATTGGGTAACTTCTAATGCTCTACTCCTTGTAGTCTAAAGCTCCGGCCAAATAAGTACTTGTACCACGTCCTTCTACTACTTGTACATTATGGGTGTGCGGATGCGATGATTGTCCTATGAACTTGCTGCCATCACGACACATATAATTGTGGTATGATGAATAAATGCAAAAATGTTTGAACCTACAACACTACACCGCACCACCATCACATCACATGCAATTGTCATCAATTAATAATTCTGTTCAAAAAAAATTAATAATTAATTAAATTGAGAAAGTAGATATCTTTTTTGAAACCTCATGGTCTTTCTCATATGACACACATCATCCATACATACATAGCCAAAACATTTATAAAATTACATAAAATCATTATCTTATTCCAAATTCTGTAAAATCATTATCTTATTTCACAAGAGTTGTACCATGTGCAACAAGAGTTTAAATTTGATTGAGTTTCTTTTGTCAAAACATAACAACAAGTCAACAATAATTAAAAGATGCTTTACCTTGTCATTGCCTATGATTTTATTCCAAAATACATAGTTTCAAGGCACAACTGCACTAGTATAACTTCTCATTGCATCAAGGTACAACCTTTATTGAAGTCAGAAAGTAAGCCAACATACAGTATGAAATTTTGGACACACTCAAATACTCAATACTTGTAGATAACAAAGCAAAGATAAATAATTTGTCAATTGTGTGATTCAATCTAAGGTGTATCTTGATACAAGTTGGAGATTATGCGAACTTGTATCTTGATACAAGTTGGACACAATCTATACTAGAGATAACAAAGCATAGATAAACTTTTCCTTTTATTTCTTTTGTCAATTATGTGATTCAATATCCAAGGTGTATCTTGATGCATAAAGAATAAAAAATATGTGGTGGTACTTGTGATTGACACTAAGGATTCTTTGTACATCAAATCTTTAGCACACTCATGAATTAAAGAAACAATAAGCAAAGATCTTGATGATTCATTATAAAGTATAACATTCGTTGCATAAAAGTAAATTCAGATATCTTGCACACAAACTGAAGAGCAAAAAAATAAAAGCAAAGATACTGATAAAACCAATGTTTTGTGATTCATTCAAAAGTACAACCCTCAAATAACTCAAATTGGGGGTTTCTTTATACAAGACGTCTTTGACAAACTCAGAAATTGGAAAGAAGAAAAAGAATTGTATGCACAAACAATTACATCAAGAAAAACCCACAAGAAACTATAATCCCACAAAAGATGCCTTCCCCATCAACACAAAACAAGATTTTCCAATCTCTCTACATATATATGTGTATATATGTATACATACACATACACTTGTACTATAAATAAATAGAGATGTATCCCACAAAACTAACTCAAGAAGTATGAGAGAAGAAAGAAAAAAAAGAGAGAGAGAGAGAGAGAAAATAAAGGTTGACCCACAAACACCCAAGTTACCAATAAGATTTAAGGCTCTACTTGGCAACAAAATCAAGAATCTTGCTTCAAGATTATGATTTGTGGGTAGCTTTAGTTTTGTGCTTGTGTGCTGTGTTGTTGTTATTGTTGCTTTTAACAGGCTTTCCAAACATAGCACAACAACCAGAGACCTTTGGAGAAGGTGGGTCAATAGTTGGTTCAACTTCAACAGATTTATATGGTTTTGGTTCTGGTTTATTTTGTTGCTCTTTCTCTCTTTCTTCATCATTCATGACTGGTTTCAGCTCTCCTGATAATAGTTTATCATCCCAAACAAGCCCTGATGATCCTGATCTTCTAAATGATATTTCAGACCTTGGTAAAGCCTCCATATCTATACGGTTTTTTTATATTTGATAATAAATGAATGAATGTTATGGTTTGTGAGAGAGATTTGTGTAGGTGTTCAATGGGTACAAGTAATGGCGTGGAAAGACAAATAAATATAAACAAGGTAAGATGGAATCCAGTGGGTTTTTGGGTGTTGTGAAATTACCATATTGTCCTGATTTTTCAAGGTCTTTTTCCTACTTGGTAGAAAATCTTATTTTTTATATAAACATTTAAGAGAAAATTTCATTACATACCCCTGGGGTATGTCATATTATTAAGTTTCGTCCCTTTTGTTTTTTCGTATATTTACATATCCCTATGGTGACTTTTTGTATCATTACATACCCCTCACCCTAACGGACGTTTGTGAGTATCTGTTAACCCTTTCATGTTCAATGCACACGAGGGTACTTTAGTCTTTTTAGCTATTTCTTTTTCTTCTACAAACAAAACACAAGCAGAACTCCCTCTTCTTCATATATATCCTACCAAAACCATATACTCCATATATATATATGCATACATATACATATACATATATAGATTTAAATAAGAAGAAACAAACTGAGAATCCAAAAAACACAGAGCAATAAATCACATTAAATCATCAGTATTCTTATCTATTATCTATCATCATCTTCCATCAAAAGAATCCAAAACCCAATTTAACATTTAATTTTTCTCACACAAAGATTTCCAACCATCACCATATTGCCGTCACTATTACCCTCTTCATCTCACACAAAGATCCATTTTTCCCACTAAATAGCCCAGATGAAGGCCAGAAGCACGTTAACAACCCTACATACATAGAGAAAGATATAGATAGGTATAGAATACGAGATGATGATGGTGGCAGTGGATCACCACAACAGATAGCTCCGGCGGTGGAAGGAGATCTCTGTTAATGGCGGTCGTAGTAGCTCCGACGATGGTATATATATCGATATATATAGATCTGATATATATACAGATCTGAAGACATATTATATATGAGTTAATTACAGAAATCGTCCATGTCGTGGACTTTCACTTGCAGTTTTCGTCCCTAAGTTTAATAAATTACAGTTTTAGTCCAAAAAACTTTGTCCCGTCAACACTTTTGGTCCACGACCCAAACGGACGTTAAACATATGGTCACATGACCTGCACGCCGAGGGTATGATGGTCATTCCATTGTTCAAGGACCAAAAATGTAAATAGCTTTCTTTATGTTTCAGACTCTCATATATTATTATATCTCCATCATCTTCAACATCATCATCATCAACAACAACCATCCCATCATCTTCATTAAATCCATAATATTCATTATCATATCAAATCTATAATTCATATATCAAAAAATAAAAAAACTTAGTTTCTCAAACAAATAATCTTTATCTGTCATCAAATTGCAGATCTAAACAAAACAAACCAACATTATTATCTCTCTTTCTTAAAATAAACACAAATCAACAAAATCTATATCCATATTTAAACAAAAATGCAAAACCCGGTTAATATCAACAACTCAAAACCCATTTGAATGACGGAAGGAAGACGAATTCTTGGCCAGCTGAGTGATGGCGGTGAATCAAACGGGTTTTAGGTTGTTAATCCATTAATTAGCACAGTGGTGGTGGCCGGAGATTCGCAGTGGTGATGAAGGCATGAAGCTAAACTCAGCCGGTGGCTATAATGGTAATACCAACCACCTACATCAGATTAACCCACCACCACCATAAGTGGTCACGGTAGTTGCGGTGATTCTGACCAAATTCCAACCGAATCCAAATCCAGATCCGGCCACCACCCATACAACTGGTGGGTATATGTGTTGAATATATTTTATTATATATATATATATATATATATATATATATATATATAATGGGTAAATGTGTTGAATATATATATATAATATATATATATATTATATATATATAAATGGGTTTTTCAAGATTCTATCTATATATAATGGGTATATGTGTTGAATATTTCCCTTTAATCAATCAAATCTTGTGCAAAGACAAAGTGTTGGTTTGAAAAAAAAATATTGGGAAATGGACGAAATGAATTTTGTGAAAAATGGTGTGTTGAGATTGCCTCCTGGTTTTAGGTTTCACCCAACTGATGAAGAACTTGTTGTACAATATTTGAAGCGCAAGGTACACTCTTTTCCTTTGCCTGCCTCCATCATCCCTGAAGTTGATGTTTGCAAGTCTGATCCTTGGCAATTAATATATATACATATATGTGTTAAATATAGAAAGAGAGAGAGAAAAAGAAAGAGAGTGGTTATGTTGAAGGGGAAATGCAAGTGTTGTTTTATGGTTTTAAGAAATTAAGGGTGATAGATTTTTTTTTAACACCATGAATACAAAACGATATATCTGTAGTGATAGATCTGGGTTTTCTTTGTGTGTGTGTGTATAGATATTGATGAATGATAATGATAGATATTCATAGAATTATATGTATATATAAAATAATTAGGATCAGAGGGAGAGACAAAGACAAGTGAGTAAAAGACAATTATACCCATCATGTGTCAGGCACGTGATACCCTTTTTAACGTCCGTTTGGGTCGTGGACCAAAAGTGTTGACGGGGCAAAGTTTTTTGGACTAAAACTGTAATTTATTAAACTTAGGGACGAAAACTGCAAGTGGAAGTCCACGACAGGACGATTTCTGTAATTAACTCTTTATATATATATATAAAAATTTGATATATATACTTTTTCTTTGACATCTCCTCCGCCGCTGCCGCCGTCGTTCTGGCAGCCTCCACAACCATTTTCTTGGACCTAAACACAAAAAAATTTAAACTTTGTGTAGATTTTGATATGGGTGTGTTGTATATAGATGTTTTAAGAGTAGATATGAACTGGGTCTTCTTTAAAAACAATTTTGATGGTGTTTTAGAGGCTGATATGAATTGGGGTTTGTTTATATATAGTTGTGATTGTGATATTGAAGTTATTGAAGCCATCTTTTTGAATTGGAATTGAGATGATTATTAGGATTATATATATGGGTTTTGGTAGTGAGTGATGGTTGTTCTAATCTAGAAGACAAAGGCAATATAATAATAATAATATAATATATATCTTAGGAATAATTATAATGAACGATTTGATCTTCTGGTGAGTTCAAGAAAGAAAGAGACAGAAGTGCGGTAAAGGGTTGTAATACCCCTGTAAGCTTTGTATTAATCAATAAAAACAGGCGATATAGATGAGTTCTATATTGACTCACACAATGAGCACATTGTGCAAACATCTAAAAACAAGTGTGTAAGTAACAGGCCACAAACACACCATAAACAAGATTACAACTTAACCGCTACATACAGCGGACTAAATGAAACCTACTCAAATGGCTACACCCAGTCGCGACTCGGGAATCTTCCAAACAGCCATAGCTTGTTCCACCTCTGTTGTCCGTTTGAAACAGAATGAGAGGAGTTTAAATCGAACAGTTCCATGAATGAGATCAACCAGCTGGTCTTGAGATCTTCGCTTGTTCTGAAATATTCTGATGTTCCTTTCCTGCCATAGATAATAAATTGTGGCAGCCAATATAAGCTTCAAGATAATGCTTCTGATCTTTTTCTTGTTAGCGAGTGGGATGATATAGGATACAATTCTATCCCATTCACAGCTCAAAGCTTGATAACCAGCCCTCCCAAGTACCCTAAGCCACACCTGTGAACAAAAGAAACACTCAAAAAACAAATGTTCATGTGAATCTGGTTGGGCTTTACAAAATGGGCATAGCAGACTCGATGGATCATGCACATGCTGAATATCCCAGTGTTTCATCATGTCATGTGTCTTCAGTTTTCTCTTCATCACCAGCCATAACATGAAGGCGTGTTTCGGAATACAATGCGCGAACCAAACTAAGTGATACCAGATCACTTTACTGTCTCGTGGTCTTAAGTCATTCCAAGCTTTAGAAACTGAAAAATCATGAAGCAAACCATCCATATCCTTCCATTTAATTACATCCCTTACATTCGGGTTAAGAACTGGTGCTTGCTACCCAGTCAATGTATTACCCCATGAGTTCGGCCAAATCCAATCACCATTCAACACAACATCACAGACTCTTGAGTTTAAACTAAACCCCGCATTCATAATACTTCTGTTAGACACAAGTTGAGTCAATGGCGAGTAAACATTCCAATTATCATGCCATACATAGGCTGATTTCCCATCTCCTAATTCGTACCACATGAATGGTCGAACAATGTTTCTAACTTGAAGAATCTTTCTCCAACTCCATGACATATTACCTCTAGCCGGTACTTCCCAGAAACTACTACCTTTCAACTTATAAGAATGAATCCATTTCACCCAAAGGGACTCCTTTGAGCTAATGATGTTCCAAATGTGAGAAGTAATGAGTGCAGAATTAAATACCTCAATATTACGTATTCCAAGTCCACCTCCTTCTTTGGGTAAACACACAATATCCCATGAAACTTTAGCTTTTCCTCGTTGTAAGGCTCCTTGACACCAAAGAAATCCCCACGTCAATTGTTCGATTTCTTTAACTACTCTAGTAGGAAGGACAAACACCGATGCCCAATACACATGCAAGGAAGATAAAACAGATTGGACCAGCTGTAACCTCCCTGCAAAAGAAAGAAACTTATTCTTCCAGTAATTGATTCTGAGTTTAACAAGTTCGATAAGTCTCTTGCAATCTCTATATTTCATTCCCGAAGACACCAAAGGCACCCCTAAATACTTCACTGGCAGTTTACCTTCAACAAAAGGCTAGATATTCAAAATCTCCGCCTTAACATGGTTTAGGACATTGCAAAAATAAGCTGTACTTTTAGGTATACTTGTCGCTAACCCCGAAGCCAACTTAAATTCCTCCAATGTTTCCAAAATAACCTTAGCCGATTACACATCTCCTTTTAAGAAGATGAAAAGATCATCTGCAAAACTCAAGTTAATAAGATCAACCTTTGAACAATTATGGTGAAAAGAAAAATCAACAATTGTATTGACCCTTTTACGCAATAACAAAGTCAAAACCTCCATAACAAGTGTAAACAAGTACGGGGACAACGGGTCACCCTGTCTCAACCCTCGCATTCCTTTGAAAAACCCATATGTCGAGCCATTAATACACAACGAGAAAGTAGTAGTCGTAACACATTCCATGATCCATCCTATCATCTTTGAATGAAACCCAAACCGATGCAATATATCCTTCACAAATTGCCAATCAACAGTATCATAAGCTTTTTGGATATCAATTTTAAATGCACATCTGGGGGGTCCTCTATCCAAATGATAATTATGCATTAGCTCTTGAGCAAGGAGAATGTTGTCAGCAACATGTCTTCCGGGCACAAAAGCCGATTGATTAATAGATACCAAGTCAACTAAACAATCCTTCATCCGATTCTAAATGATCTTACTGATGCACTTAAATATAACATTACATAGCGAAATAGGTCGGTAATCGGTAACTCTAGAAGGACTCTCTGATTTAGGAATTAAAGCTATTAAAGTATGGTTCATTTGTTTCAATAATTTGCCTTTATCAAAAAAATCCTTAATAGCTTTAATTACATCTTCACCAACAATTTCCCAAGCACCTCTGAAAAAAGCCACCGAGAACCCATCAGGACTAGGAGCTTTATCATCCCCCATCTAAAAAATAACATCCTTTATTTCTTTTGATGTAATCGACTGAATCATAGACACAGCTTTATCAGGATGAATTGTATTTAAGAACAACCCATTGCCATTTAAGCTAGTAGTCGATCCAACCTTCCCAAGAAAATTTACATAATGTTCCACAAAAACGCGTTGGACATCACTTGTAACACCCATCATTTAAAAACCTGGATTTTTAAAAACTTTTGTCTAACGGCGTTTAGAAATACGGAAACAGAACCTTTAAAACATAACTCATCCTTAACGGATAGTTCATTTATAAAAAGATGGTGTTACTACGTCCATATCATCAAAACAATATAAGATAATCCAGATTTAGCACCAACATGAATGCCAACATAAATATTACATAAGTCTTATTAAAAGTAGCCAACATCATTATGGCTAAACATAAATGACTATGCGGGGTAACTAATGGTCTTCTTCATAGCAACTACCCGCCTCACCAACCTAAGTCTTTCACTAGCTCAAACCTGCTTAACCTGGGGGAACAACGTATTTCAAAAGAGCAAGTGTTAGCTTTAAAAGCTAAGTAAGATAACATGAATTTGAAAACATTTACCGATTCATTATATATTAACAAAATCATTTCATAATTGTTAATATCACATAATAATCATAACACAATAGGATCAACACTTTCCTATGGTGTCTATCGTATCACACATGAGCAAAAGCATATCATAACATTTAAACAACGTACATAAATTAACACATTAGGATCCATCGTAGTCCTAAATGTGCCTAACATCATAAAGCTTTACTTTTCATCTTTCTTTTCTTATCTTTCTTTATTTCTTTACTTTTCTTTTGCCTAGACGTAGGCTATGTGACATAAGCCACTTATCTTAGGGATGTGGGGTTGTGTGTAGGCGGCCATAAGACCTTACATGGAGTCCTCACACCCGACTTGATGGGTAGACCTTATAATGGTCCATCGTCGTCGTTAAGGAAAGACAAAGTCACTCCAACTAAGTATACCGTTTAAACTTTGCGCGTGTAGTGGTTAGTTACTCCACCCGGATACACTTAAACATAACTATGCCACGGGGAGGTATCTAGATTCCCACACCACGTGACCACATACACACTAGCTCCGAAGAACTAGCATGGGTTAAGCTTAACACAACTTTACTTATGCTCGAGACTTCTTAATTATATTAGCTTAGGCTACACTTTCACCTAAACTAATCACTTTCATTTTTACTTACTTTATATTAGCTTAGGCTACACTTTCACCTAAACTAATCACATACATCTTTCTTTACTTTAGGGCCCTTAATCGTGTACGTGTCATGGCAAACCTATAAAAGACTAGTGACTAGGTAATCAAGCCATGCAATTAATCATATGACACATATACATCAACATATCGTCATCACATATTAACATCACATCATCATATCATAATAGATCCGTGTCAACGTATCATTCATGGCATCATATCGTTGTATCATAATAACATCATATCATTATGTCATATTAGCATCATTTCATCTTAACATGTATGCAACACATTGTCATATCATTTCATAATCATATCGTCATAACATTGCATTACCGTGTCAATAATTGCATTATAGCATCATACGTTTATATCATCATAGCATCTTATCGTATTATCATCATATCGTCTTATCTTTACATCATATACATTTGAGCTTATCATTTACTTTATTCCATCATGACATCATTTCATAACATAAACATATTATCAATTCATCATAGCATGCATAAGCTTACCATTCATCATCAATGGTAATCATAGACAATCCCATAGTAACCTCCCATTCATTCCGGAATACATATAAACATACAATCATTCATTTGGGGAAGTTAACTTATGAAAACTATGATTTGTTGTCCCTCATGTGATAAAAGATGTTATCTTACCTCGGTACCGCTCAATAATGAGTTAAGTACGTCTTACAGTGCTTGCTAAGTGCTCCTGACAACCTAGAACGAGTATAAGATCGATCTATAAGCTAAACAAGTCAAAAGTACCAAACTGGGCAAATATGCTCCGCATGGCCAAAATATGCGCCGCATATTTTGAGTTTTCAGAAGTCAGAGAATTTCATGCGTATGCATATGCTCCGCATATTTTCCAAAATTCAGAATATGCTCCGCATGAAAATTGCATGCTCCGCATATTGAGCTCCGATCAGCAAAACCCTAACTTTACTTGCTCTAAACGATTTCCATTCGAACCCAAACCCTTACCCCGACTGGAGACATCAAATTGACCTCTTTTAAGACACAATTGATGACTTCAAACCATCAATTTATTCCTTGATCCTTTACAAACATAAATCACTTATTTGATTACCCGAATAACATGAAATCGATAAACGTTTTGCAATATAACCCAACCCAAACCCCATGGCCTGGATCAAATTCACATATATGACTCTTAAGGTCAGAGATCAAAGGAAAATCACCTATATTACCTGTAGATGACTTAGGGGATTCAAATTCTTAACAAAACTTGCTCGAAACACCACGAAACGAATAGATCTTGGAGGGAATTGCTTGGAATTGAGAGAAGGGGCGGCTTGGGGTGTATCACACGTATGAGAGCAGAAGAATGACAATTAGGGATGCCTAATTGCCACTTAACCCCTGGAAATCACCTCTTTAAGTTACATTTTAGGTCCCTAGACTTCTAAATGTTGCATTCTTAGCTTAACTTTCCTACCTGGGCACTTAACAATCTAACAAGCACTTGACTTTCTTAACTTTACTTTAATTACTTTCATTTAACTTACTTTAATCAAATCATATTAAACACATAAGCATTTAATCACATGATCCCGTTTAGGGCACATAACTTAACGAAACCTAACGTTAACTAACGGAATAGTCAACAAGTCAAACACAAAAAGTTTGGGATGTTACAGTTACTTCCCCCTTAAAAGGATTCTGTCCTCAGAATCATTTTGCCACTCATATATAAATAACCTGTCCGTATCCTTAATTTTATCATACCACTTCTTTAATTCATTTCTTAATTCAAACAAGGAATCATACTATTCTCTTGTCTAACATAAGTAATATTCATGAAAATATTTTGGATACGATTGACTTGGAAGGTAAGCTTATCCGCTACTTAAACTTATTATCTCGTCACCTTGCCTTTCATAAGCAATTGAACAAAAAGTCGGTACGCCATAGCTTTCGTTGCAAATATAATCTCTCCTTTAACAATTCTAACTTTATGAACTGTTATCTTCATGTTATTTGGCTCCACAACTTTCCTTTCAATAATCAGTCGTATCATGAAATGACACCCAACGCCAACATCATAGTTGTCATCATATGTGAACTCAACATTAATAAATGAAAATCCCAATGCACCATCGCACGATCATATGATTTTCCCAAGTTTCTAAATCATTCTTTCTCTTTCCCATCAATCTAGGAGTGATAGGCATCACTTGAGTTCACCATTTCCCTCATACTTCGCCGAAACATCTTTAAAAATTATTTACATAACGGTCGTCTCGATTTGAAACATTCAACAAACAACTCTCACACTTTAAGAGAACTTCTTTAACATACATATTTTCTTTCATATCCAACGAAACAGTGGAATAGTTCACCAAGAAATAAGCATTCTTGGACAACCTGCCTACTAATGTTCTTATCATGTCAGTACCTTTGGAATCCTAGACAACTTTGTTACTTAGTACATGACAACGTGACTCCTCACTTCCGTTAGAGGATCATTAAATATTTAATGATTCTATACAACTTTCGACACATAATGTTGTCTTTTGACACAAATCACACATCATTTATGAGAATTAACGTCACTTTGCTTCATAATAGGTCACAATACATTTGTGGCGGATTCCAAAAGAGTAGATTACCATGGTTCATGAGCTTTCTCAAGAACATCTCATTGGTCATTTCGTTATCAGGTACCGAAATCTTACTTTTTAAACATATGGTTTCGCGATTGTTAGTTATGGATTTTCTGAATCCACACACATAATACCGAAATCTTCGCCTCTAGAAACATTACCTTTGACTGACTCGTTTTAGTCAAGTGTTTATCATAACTTTAGAGTTATGGAACTTAAACACTAAATGGAACCTTGTTCCTTTCAACTCTAAGCATCAGCTGTTCCCTTAACTTTTACTCAATTTTGGCGAATTTAAAAATAAGCCTCTTCGTGTAGAAAATCGTAATAACGCTCTTTACGCAAACATGATGTTCTTCGTCATACTTAGAATAGGCAAGATTGTCATCATTAAACGTAATGACTGAACGATCTAGAGAAAACTTTAGACTTGATTCCTTAAGTTCATGACACGGTAAGGACATTCGTTATTCATGAAGGTATTTTGAGAAACTCAATAGAGTCATTATGAGTGCAGAAATAACTTCAGCAGGACTTTCATCATCAACTTCAACATATGGTAGCGAGACCGTAAATCTATCTTAGAGTAGGAAATACATCTCGCATCCGTTATCGCTAACTCCTTCCTTTGAGTGAGAACAAAAGGTAAAGTCCCCTTGCATAGAAATAGCACTATATATAACAATCAATGGAGAACTTAACCTCTCGGTTATCGAAAAAGTTTCAAACTACAGATGACTTTAACTTTTGGAATATAAACTTTGCCTTGCATGAGTAAACCACTTAGGCGAGAAACACGGCCAATTTGGGATCAAATGTTTTTAAAACTTTTATTTCTTTTTTTTTTAGAAACTAGAAAATGACTTCACCGTTATACCTTTTAACTTTTTTTAAGGGAAAAACTCTTTATCCTGAGAAGCAGTCATACGTAGGATTTCGTTAGAATATAGAATATCAACATCACCATTACATCACACCGGCGAAGGCAATAAGCGATAGAACTGCTATAAAGATTTACGTGCTGGTTCGTCATACATTCGTGTAATCTATGGAAGAATCTCCACCTATAAATACTCGTCGTAATCATCATGTATCTTCTCGTAACGAAACTAAAACTAAACAAGTCGAAAATACAAAACAGACCAAAATATGCGCCGCATGGAGGAAATATGCGCCGCATATTTCAGGTCTTCGAAGTCAGAGGATTTTATGCGTTTCAGATATGCACCGCAGAATCTGGAAACTATGAATATGCGCCGCATACTGCTTCTATGCGCCATATATCGGCTAAGATCAGGAAAGCTAATTTTCAAGATGCTCCAAACAATCTCCATGTGCTCAAACAAAACTTTAACACTTCTTTACTTAAATGTTGCCGATGTTATGACACTGTGCCCATATAATGGAAGAGCTTAATGATTAAAGGGTTTAATCATCTTCAGTATGAACTTCTCTACATGCTTCAGCTTCACCATGACTTACACCATAGATATTTGTCTACTCTTCACACATTCCATCATTTCCATCTTGACTTCATTTGGATCAACACAGACACAGTCGCACAAACACACACATGTCGTGATACATTTACAATTACGTTCGCGACCGGAATTGTAACTGTATCCTTCCAAACGTGTGCCCGGTAACCCTTCTGTGCATCACCTACTTATATCCCTTTAAGTGTCCAACGTCAACTCTACTCATCAAACTTCAGGTCCATGTCCTTTAAGCCAGTGGGCTCAACAACATTGACTACTAGTCACTTCACTTCTCATCTACCTTCAAACTTCATTTAACTTTATGTACATCATAATCATCATAAGCATTTAACCGGCTAAAACTTTTCATCGATCTTCACACATATCCACACACTCATTCTTGAAATTTCGTGAGGAGGAATTTGCCATTTTACCTCCAAGAATCGTTTAGCACAGTAGGGGAAGATATAACAACGGGATAGGCGAGAATTAGAAGAATTAAAGCTACTTGAAATAATCATATAATAGTACATAAAATACATAATAAGCCTTAATTCTACTCTCTCACTCAACCCAACCCATCCTACAAGCATCTTATCTTACGGTTGAAGCACAAGTACTAAAACCTATCATATCTCATCTTACGGTTTAAGTCCAAGTCCTATGGTCAATAGTCATTTGTTCACTTAAACCTTTTCTCTGATACCACCATGTAACACCCGTCATTTAAAAACCTGGATTTTCAAAAACTTTTGCCTAACGGCATTTAAAAATGCGAAAACAGAACCTTTAAAACATAACTCATCCTTAACGGATAGTTCATTTATAAAAAGATGGTGTTACTACGTCCATATCATCAAAACAATATAAGATAATCCAGATTTAGCACCAACATGAATGCCAACATAAATATTACATAAGTCTTATTAAAAGTAGCCAACATCATTATGGCTAAACATAAATGACTATGCGGGGTAACTAATGGTCTTCTTCATAGCAACTACCCGCCTCACCAAGCTAAGTCTTTCACTAGCTCAAACCTGCTTAACCTGAGGGAACAACGTATTTCAAAAGAGCAAGTGTTAGCTTTGAAAGCAAAGTAAGATAACATGAATTTGAAAACATTTACCAATTCATTATATATTAACAAAATCATTTCATAATTGTTAATATCACATAATAATCATAACACAATAGGATCAACACTTTCCTATGGTGTCTATCGTATCACACATGAGCAAAAGCATATCATAACATTTAAACAACGTACATAAATTAACACATTAGGATCCATCGTAGTCCTAAATGTGCCTAACATCATAAAGCTTTACTTTTCATCTTTCTTTTCTTATCTTTCTTTATTTCTTTACTTTTCTTTTGCCTAGACGTAGGCTATGTGACATAAGCCACTTATCATAGGGATGTGGGGTTGTGTAGACCTTGCATGGAGTCCTTACACCCGACTTGATGGGTAGACCTTACGGTGGTCCATTGTCGTCGTTAGGGAAAGGCAAAGTCAATCCAACTGAGTATACCGTTTAACTTTGCGCGTGTAGTGGTTAGTTACTCCACCCGGATACACTCAAACATAACTATGCCACGGGAGGTATCTAGATTCCCACACCACGTGACCACATACACACTAGCTCCGAAGAACTAGCATGGGTTAAGCTTAACACAACTTTACTTATGCTCGAGACTTCTTAATTATATTAGCTTAGGCTACACTTTCACCTAAACTAATCACTTTCATTTTTCTTTACTTTATATTAGCTTAGGCTACACTTTCACCTAAACTAATCACATACATCTTTCTTTACTTTAGGGCCCTTAATCGTGCACGTGTCATGGCAAACCTATAAAAGTCTAGTGACTAGGTGATCAAGCCATGCAATTAATCATATGACACATATACATCAACATATCGTCATCACATATTAACATCACATCATCATATCATAATAGATCCGTGTCAACGTATCATTCATGGCATCATATCATTGTATCATAATAACATCATATCATTGTGTCATATTAGCATCATTTCATCTTAACATGTATGCAACACATTGTCATATCATTTCATAATCATATCGTCATAACATTGCATTACCGTGTCAACAATTGCATTATAGCATCATACGTTTATATCATCATAGCATCTTATCGTATTATCATCATATCGTCTTAACTTCTACATCATATACATTTGAGCTTATCATTTACTTTATTTCATCATGACATCATTTCATAACATAAACATATTATCATTTCATCATAGCATGCATAAGCTTACCATTCATCATCAATGGTAATCATAGACAATCCCATAGTAACCTCCCATTCATTCCCGAATACATATAAACATACAATCATTCATTTGGGGAAGTTAACTTATGAAAACTATGTTTTGTTGTCCCTCATGTGATAAAAGATGTCATCTTACCTCGGTACCGCTCAATAATGAGTTACGTACGTCTTACAGTGCTTACATACATACGTACGAGTATACGTACGTCTTACAGTGCTTACGTACATCAACTTTCGCCTTTTCTTTAATGTTTTTCACATTCTTACTACATTCATTTGAGTGATGACCAAAAACACAACAATGGACACATCTTGGCGGTTTCCATTCATATTCCACTTGCATAACTTCTTTTGTATATCCATACCCATCCAAAACTGGAATAGCAATAGACACCTTTTCCTGAAAATCCGATACAACAGAGATCTCTATTAGTGCTCTTGCATAACTACTTCGTCCCCAAGACTCCGTACACATAGCACTCGTGTATGTATCTAGTGCCTTAGGGTTGCCAAGTTTCGAGAACAACAAGTTCAATCCATCATCCGTGTAAGCTGCAATAGGCACATTGTGAATTTTTACCCACACCATGACCTCCTTAATATCCTCTTTTTTCAATTTTGCATTAGGTGACCAAACATTAAGGAATATGGGCACATTGCGAATTAACCATGGTCCCCCTTCTAAAACCTTTGTCATACTAGTCTTATCCGCAAACTTAAAAAAGAAAAAACCATTAGCATTCATCATTACTTTTTGCAATCCAAATTTCGACCAATTGGTTTTCACATAATATTCAACAACCGGATAAGCCAACCTATCACCTAAAAAATAACCAAACAAGGTATTCGCACATTTATCTTGAACATTACGAACTGATTCTTTCGGCAAAACTACATCAACATCTTCATATACAAGCAGATTCTCCATTTTCCGAAAGTTTACCACTTTTTTTAATAGTACCTTCTTTCAACTTAGCAGCATACGAAGGTTGTACCTGATTATCATTATGGATTTCACGTACATCAACTTTAGGTGCAAAATCAACTCTTCTCTTATCATTGGACTCAGTATTCTGATGCGTAGCTGCTTCATTTGCATGCTCAGTCTCAATCATTCGATCCACCAAACCAGGGTCTATGCCACTTGAATTATTCCCATCTGAATCGAGTCTAGTCTCACCAGTAACTTGAGTTTTTTCACTTTCACCTCCCATATCAGAATTATCCACATCTTTCTTACTCAACATGGGGGCTGATGACTTGGTAGGCGTAGAATCTGTCGAATTATCATTGTAAAAGTAGACTTGATTGATTGAATGAAATTAATAGAGCAACCTCTATTTCTTATCAAAATATTCATTTACCTTTATGGATCTTTGATCTTGGTGGTTTGAAGTGATCCCTTTATCTATATTTGTGGTGGTTCGTCCTTTATCAAATATAGTGGTGAGATCTTAAATCTTCGATTCCTTTATCTGCGTTTGTGGTGGCTAGACCTTTATCAAACATAGTGGTGGGTTGGAGTGTTTCCTTTATCCTTGATTCCGATGGCCAGTCCTTTACGAATCTTGGTGGTGGTTTCTTTTATCTATCATTTTATTTTATTGTTTTGTTTCGTTGTTTGTTTCATATAAATCAGAAAATCCTCACAAAAATGGTATTTCCGTTGTGCTAGTTCTTTGTTTAAGTTGTTACATTCCACTGTGCTTAGATTCGCGTGAGATTTACGCATCAAATTGGTATCAGAGCCAGGTTACAAAAAGGTTTCTTAATCTTTTTATCCGTGGGTTTTGTTGTTTGATTGTTGGGGTTTGTTTGTCTCTTGTTTAGATCAGTTATAGTGGTTGTTGTTTTGCTGAATATCAATGGCTTTTAGAAGAAATATGACATTAGAAGAAGCTCATAATGCTAGAAGAGATAGGCAGATTGAAGATCTACAAGAAGCACCGGGTAGAGTTGTTAATATGTTAGAAGATGGAGGTTTAAGGTTTAATAGAGAACATGTTGCTATAGGTGAAAGAGATTATGAATCTCAAGGTCCTAGTGAGCGATCTGATAGTACACCCAGATCTTCTAGTGAATCTGATGAGTCTAATCAGTCTAGAAGAAGACGAAGGAGACATAAGGTTGATGATTTTTTTTCGGTAAAGGCCGCACCCCTGATGATTCTATTATAATAACAGAAACGTTTAAGTACAAGAAATGTGACTGAGTATCACATTTGTTCATGTATACAACAAGCTGTATACATGTAATCAATCACCTAGCACGCTAGTAAATCAAACAAGCCAAGTCACTATTACAAAAAGTAAGAACAATCATGTAAAATGAAAATCAAGCCGCATTAAAATCAGCCTTGATCAGGTGGATCATCAAGCAGAACACAATGTTGCATCTTCCATTTCTCCAAGAACTGATGGTTGCGAATCCTGTCCTTAAACCTTATGGTGAAAAGACGCAATCTCGTTGAGGAGACAATCAGATCGCCCAGCTGGTTAGGACTTCTAGTATCGTTTGTGAATAATCTTGCATTCCGTTCTTGCCAAATGAAGTATGTGGCAGCAGCAACAATAATTCTTCCTGTGATACTTTCTGCATTACTTCGCTTTGACATAGGGAGAAGCTTTTGAACAATCTCTTCCCATCTACCATTGACATTTTGCATGTTTGCCAGCGGTCTAACACGATTCCACACCTGTAGAGAAAACGGGCACTCGAAAAATAAATGAGAATGAGAATCAATTCCAGTTTTGAATAACGGGAAGCACATTAACTTCAGGTTATACAAGCTCCCGACATCCCAAGAGTTCATACGATCTTGGGTTTTGAGTTTGTTCTTGAAAACCATCCAAAGGTGAAATGCATGTCTAGGGATACATTGAGGGAACCAAACAATGTGAACCCATGGGACTTCCTCCTGCTGGTATCTAATTGTATTCCAAACAATATTGGGGGATAAGGTTGATGATACTAAAGATACTAAGATAGATCCACCAGATTTTGTTGGTTCCTCTAACCCAGAAGACTATTTTGAATGGGTTCAGGTTATGGATAGAATAATGGAAATAAAAGGCTATGATGATAAGAAAAGTTTTAAAGTTGCCATTATTAAGTTGAAAAAGTATGCTTCATCCTGGTATGACAACATGAAAGCTGAAAGAGAATACAAGGGTAAAAGTAAAATCAAGACCTGGTCTAAACTGAAAGAAGTTATGCAGAAAAGGTTTGTTCCCCAGTCGTACAAACAAGACCAGTATCTTTTGATGAATAATCTGAAGCAAGGCACTAAAGAAGTTGTGGAGTATATCAGAGAATTCGAGCAACTGAAGACTCGAACTGGAGTAAAGGAAACTGAAGAGCATACTATCGCCCGATTCCTTGGTGGGTTGAATGCATCCATTACTGAGAAGATAGAATTGCAGCCCATCTGGACTTATGAAGGTGCTTGCAAACTGGCCCTCCAGATTGAAAAGCAACTGAAGAAGAAGGTCCAGTACAAACCTTTCACTAAGGGTTCTTCCAGTTCCAGTCAACCAGTTCCTAAGCCCAGTGAAACTGGTCAGAAATCCTTCAGAGGAAAGGAGAAAGAAACTGGAGGATCAAAAGAACCAGTTGGAAAAAATGCTTCAAGTATCATGGTTTTGGTCACTCCAGGCGCAGTGTCCCAACCAATGAGCACTCACTGCTAAAGAGATTGAAAGCTTACCAGATGTTGATACTGAAGAAGGTGAACCAGTGTATGATGATGATGAAAGTGAAGAGGCATATGTAGGTGCAGATGTTGGAGAAATGCTGGTAATAAGAAGAGTGATGCATGCTGATGAAGTTGTAACTGATACTGCCCAGCGAGAGAATATTTTTCATTCCAGATGTACTGTTAAAGGCAAGGTGTGTAATCTGATCATTGATGGTGGAAGTTGTGCTAATGCTACTTCAACTTACATGGTAGAGAAACTGGAACTGCCTACAGTAAAGCACCCTCGTCCCTACAAGCTATAATCGCTCAGTGAAGGATCTGAGGTAAAAGTTAACCGACAAGTTACTCTTCCTTTTTCCATTGGATCTGTTTATCAAGATAAGATTGTTTGTGATGTTGTTCCTATGGACGCTTGTCATATATTACTGGGTAGACCTTGGTTATTTGATAATTATGTATTTCATAATGGTCGTATGAATTCTTATTCATTATTTGTGAGTGGGAAGAAAGTCACTTTGACTTCTCTGAAACCTAATAAGTTGCTGAAAGTTAGTAAGAAAGACCAGCCCAGTAAGTCTTTGTTTATGTCCCAAACTGAAGTTGAAGAAGAACTCACTGGAGGCACTTCAGTCATGATGTTACTGGTGCTTGAGCGTACTGAAGACAAGGAGTTCACTAGAGTCCCCAGTCTCCTGAAGTCTCTACTAAAGGAATTCACTGATGTTTTCCCTGAAGACCTACCTGAAGGTTTGCCACCAGTAAGAGGTATTGAACACCAGATTGACCTGCTTCCAGGTTCAGTCCTCCCAAACAAAGCTACTTATAGATGTTCACCTACTGAAGCAAAGGAGTTGCAAAGGAAGGTAGATGAATTGGTTTCTAAAGGTTATGTAAGAGCAAGTATGAGTCCTTGTTCAGTCCCAGCTCTCCTGGTCCCAAAGAAAGATGGTTCAATGAGAATGTGTGTTGATAGTAGAGCCATTAATAATATAACTATTAAGTATAGATATCCCATTCCCAGATTGGATGATATGCTTGATGAGTTACATGGCTCCAGCTTGTTTTCTAAAATGAGAAGTGGTTATCATCAGATTAGAATGAAGGATGGAGATGAATGGAAGACTGTGTTCAAGATTAAAGGAGGTCTTTATGAGTGGTTAGTGTTTCGGTCAAAAATTACCTAAGATAATTTTAGGAGGGATTTTAGACAACTCAAGTACCGAAAATTTGTAAGTGGGGTTTGGTGTTTTAGGATCTTCAATTAAAAGTAAAGTTTTCTTAAATATAATAACTAAAACTAAGAGTTTTTATCAAAAAGAGTTTTATGAAAGCCTTTGAGACAGAAATACTTTGAGTAATTAAGAAAACCGTTGAAGATAAAAGTAAAGCACTGAAAATTAAAGCTAGGATCTTAAAGAAAAAATGAAAAGCACAACGACACCAGAATTTTGTTGACGAGGAAAAACCCTTGATCCAATTAAGAGATCTTAGGTAAAAAACCCCGGGAGGATTCAATCGACCCTTCCTTAGTTCTTTTATTATTATTGTGGGTGATTACAATACAATGAGGGTGAGAGTGATTTGATCGAGCTAATGAACGAAAAAGAAAGCAAGTATGCAGTGAGTAAGTGTGTGAGAATACAAGTGTGTGAGAAGTTATCCTAATCTCGATCAATCACCTCTTATTTATAATGTAAATTCCTAACTAACTATCCGAAAAATCTGGGATCCTCCGTGTGATACTGTTCAACGTGCTGAAGATCAAAAAGTGAACGTTGAGTCTTCTTTGACACGTTTATTCTTCGAGGTTGTTCCGATATCCAAGGGATTGCACGTTTCTTTTCTTCCTTTGGAGGCTGGATAAGTCTTGATATTTATTTTCGACCGTTAGCTTATTTCCTGAGTATCCTGAATGATGATCCTTATTTCAGGATGCTGCAAAACACAAAAGCATTATCGTGTACAACAAAAACATATGTTAGTAATATCCTTTAATCAGGATCATAGTTGTAGAAAATCTGACCCCAAACAATTGTCCCCAAATTTATATTTAACCTTTCATAAGTTAAATATAAATTTTTATTTGTATACTAAAAGCATCCAGGCTAGTGATACACCTAGACTTTATTGCGTATCCAATCAGTTTTAATATCCAAGAGGCGCGTTGCAGAGCGATCAGTCAGGTCATGATGTGTAAAATTAATTTACTCGGCTTGATGAGACATATAACCTATCACTTTGTCCCCCACGACTCCTTATCTCTCCGCCTATTTAAATTTCCAAATCTCCAACCGTCTCCAAAAAATCTTCCATTTCATCTTTTAAAAACTTTTATCTCTATCTCTCAAAAACATTTTCTTTTTTAGAAATCTAATTTCAAAAACTTCTCTTTTTCAAAAATGGCGTCTTCATCTTCTACCCCGGTTTGGAAAAATAAGGTAAAACTTTATTATTATATTCTTTATAAAAGCTATTTTCTCCCTTTAACCGTTCTTGTTTTTTCAGCATCTTGAAGAGATCATTAAGCGTTGTGAAGAACAAGTTAAGCTTAATGACAAGCTTCTTATGGACATCAACTTCTGCTTCCTGTCGTCCAAAGCCATCTGCAAATCTCATCAGGAACTAACTATAGACATCATCAGCAAGTGGGGTGATGATCTCCAGGCTTTAAGAGGAGAAATCCTTCAGACTTACGACGAGATCAACCGTGCTCAAGAAGAACTGAGGACCGCCAAAAACGACATGGTCTACTTGAAGTCGGTTGTGTCAATCTTGAGGAAGAAGTACCCCGATGTCAACGACAGCATTGCAGATGAGATCCTTCGAGGCGGGTCATATTTCTAGGGCTTATAAGTTTCAGGGTGGACAATGAAAGATGGGATGAAAAGGCTTGAGTCCACTGGTCTTAGTATAGTAGTGGTTGTACATATAGATCTTTTGTAAACTACTACTTATTTGGAATCAAATAAAATTAGTCTTTTGTTTATATATGCGTACCTTAACTTCCATATTTCAAGCATATCCTGCATATTCCACAAAGATTTAGAATTTTGAACCACATACCTTTGTAACGACCAACATTTATTTATTCTTATTTTCCTGTTTCAAGAAGAAATACACTAAAAAGAAATTCATTTGTGAACCCATTTGTTAATTCTTTTGACGATCGTTTGTATTTAATAGAGAGATTGTCCCTATTCTTTTTGATGACTGTTTATTAATAGTCATAACCAAATGAGTTGATTGTAAAATCAACAACCCTTTGAAAATTCCCAACCATGAGGGTCTACCCACAATCAAGAATTTTTTATGACGTGCTCCCCGAGCGAAATGAGGTGTTAATGTTAACCTCGGCGTTCGAGAAGGTGATCCCTTCAACCTAGGATTGAAGTTTTAGTTCAATCCACTGTAGTCCGTTTAAGGACTTAAACTTAGGAGAAACTGTTCCTATTCAGGATCTGTACCTTGGATAATAGCTTGTGATCTTCATCCATTAAGATCCTAGATGTTGATAATCCTGCATAAGACCAATAAAACATACGCCAAGGGTTGACATTAGCCCTTTTGGCTAATGCCACTCCGACGCTCAAGTCAGTATTACTGTTATATCAATTTAATAAAAACAATAACTACTTATTGATAATATGCTTTAAGATGAATTGCATTCCAAGCTCTTGGAATCATCCTACCCTCTGGCTCTTGAAGCCAATAAGATCCTTTACCTGCTTCTGAACTTATAAAGTAAGGACCTTCCCATTTTGGAGCAAGCTTTCCATCAGATTTTTTCGTTGTATTCTTAAAAGCTTTTCTCAATACTAAATCTCCAACTTTGAATCTTCTAATTCTTATATTCTTATTGTACGCCCTTGTCACCTGATGTTGATAAGCAGCTATACGAATTTTTGCAGCTTCCCTTAATTCATCAACTAAATCAAGATCTTGAAATAATGCTTGATCATTATCTTGAACTATCTGCAAACTGGATCTTGCTGTTGGCACCATCATTTCAGCTGGAAGTACTGCTTCAGTTCCAAATACCAAAGAGAATGGTGTGTGCCCAGTAGCATGTTTGACAGTGGTTCTATCAGCCCAAAGCACAAATGGTAACTCCTCTGCCCATAATCCTTTTTTGCCTGTTAGTCTTTTCTTAAGATTATTAACAATAATCTTGTTGCTTGATTCTGCTTGACCATTAGCTTGAGGATGGACAGGAGTAAATGTGATCATTTTTATACCATATCTTTCACAAAATCCGGTTGTTCTTCTCCCAATAAATTGTGACCCATTATCACAAATTATCTCAGCTGGTACTCCAAATCTGGTCAATATATTGCGTTTTATGAAAGAGATTACTTCTGTTTCCTCAATTTGAACAAAAGCTTCCGCTTCTATCCATTTCGAGAAATAATCTGTCATTGCTAACATAAATCTCTTTCCACAATGTGCCTTTGGCATTGGTCCAACTATATCCATCCCCCACTTCATGAAGGGCCAAGAAGAAACAATGGGATACATTGGTTCAGCTGGCTGATGATATATGTTACCATGCCTTTGACAACCATCACACTTCTTTACATAAACTTTTGTGTCTCTATCCATAGTAGGCCAATAGTATCCTGTTCTAACTTTCTTGGTACGTAATGCCCTGGCTCCAGAATGATTTCCACATTCTCCATCATGTATCTCTCTCATTACTTCTTGTGCTTCTTCTTTTTCTCGGCATCTTAAATATGGACCTGCAAGTGATCTCCTGTACAATCTATTTTGTATAATAGAGAAGTATGATACCTTTGTTTTAAAAGCTCTGTGATTCTCTTGTTCCGGGATAAATCCTTCTTGTAGATATTTCATTATTGGATCAATCCAGGATTTTGAATTGTCCCCAGAGCTAGACTCTTCTGACGCTTGATCATCAACTGCTTTCACTTGCAAAGTTTCTATAGCCGGTTTTATTATCTTTATTATTGGTATTTTAGTGTCAGGTGGGATATTAAGTGAGGATCCTAAGTAAGCTAAAGCATCTGCTTCTATATTTTCCTGTCTTGGGACCTGTTCTATACTAAAGAATTCAAAGTTTTTGGCTAAACTTTTTACTATTTCTAAATAAGCCATTAATTTTCACCTTTAACTGAATAAGACCCATTAAAGTGATTAGTTAACAACAAAGAATCTACATAAACTTGTAAGCGTTTAATACCCATATTTTTAGCTAACTCTAATCCTCCTATTAAAGCTTCATATTCTGTTTCATTATTAGTAGCTGTAAATTCACAATTAATAGAATGAGGTAGCATATCCCCCTATGGAGATTTTAGTATGATTCCTAACCCTATTCCTCTTACATTGGCTGCTCCGTCAGTATGTAAAGTCCATTTTTCATTATTTTCAGTTAACATTTTAACTTCTAAGTCTGCTTCTGGTTGTAAATCACTAGTAAAATCAGCCACAAAATCAGCTAAGGCTTTGGATTTAATAGCAGTTCTAGGTTCATAAGTTATGTTAAATGCACTTAACTTTACAGACCATTTAGCCATTCTACCCGATAATTCTGGTTTCCTAAGTACATTTTTTATTGGATAATTAGTTTTTATATGGATAGGGTGTGTTTCAAAATAATGCCTAAGTTTAGTAGAAGCCATTATTAAAGCTAATATTAATTTTTCTAAGTGTGAATACCTAGTTTCAGCATTTAGTAAACTTTTACTAACATAATAGACAGGATGTTGTTTACCTTCGTGCTCTTTTACAAGCACATCGCTTACTGCCTCTGGAGATACTGAGAGATAAAAAAAAGAGTATCTCACCTTTTTCCGGCTTCATTAACAAAGGTGGGGTTGAGAGATATGTCTTCAATGCTTTAAACGCTTCTTCCTGTTTTTCTCCCCATTCAAATTTCTTATTTTTCTTCAACATATCATAAAACTCCTTGCATCTGTCTGAGGATCTTGATATAAATCTGTTCAGAGCTGCTAATCTTCCGGTCAGTCTTTGAATATCTTTGACATTTGTAGGGGATTTCAACTCCATTATTGCTTTTATCTGTTCTGGACTCGCCTCTATTCCTCTTTTAGTTACCAAGTAACCTAGGAATTTTCCTGCACCTACTCCAAAATTGCATTTTGCTGGATTTAACTTCATGTTGTAGCTATCCAGTATATCAAAAGCAACTTCAAGATCCTTGAGATGATCTTCCGCCTTTTTCGATTTCACCACCATATCATCGATATAGACTTCCATCGTATCCCCCAGTTGGTCTTTGAACATCATATTGACCAACCTCTGGTATGTCGCACCTGCATTTTTTAATCCAAACGGCATAGCAGTATAACAATATATACCTGTGGGTGTCATGAAAGCTGTTGCTTCTTGATCTTCAGGTTCCATTTGAATTTGTTGAAATCCTGAAGACGCATCCATGAACGTCAGCATTTCATGTCCAGCTGTAGCATCTACCATTGCATCTATGTGTGGTAGCGGGAAAGGATCCTTAGGACAGGCCTTGTTGAGATCTGTAAAATCTACACAGACCCTCCATTTTCCATTATTTTTCTGTACGACCACAACATTTGCGAGCCATTCTTGGAACTTCTCTGATCATCGTAGCTTTCAAGAGTCTTTCAACATCCTCTTGAATAATCACATTTCTTTCAGGTGCGAATTTTCTTCTTTTTTGTTAAATAGGCCTGAAACTTTTATCAATTCCTAATTTATGAGTAATAATATCTTTAGAGATACCTGTCATGTCTTCTTGTTTCCAAGCAAACGTAGATTTTCTTCTGCTTAGAAACTCAATAAGATTTTTTTCAATATCCTCCGGTATCTTTCTTCCAATGAACACCTTGATGTCAGGATCTTCACTCGATATTGGCATTTCTTTTACATCTTGATCTTTAAATTCTTCGACATCGAAGATGTTCTTCTTTAATTGCTATGCTTCAGTAGGCTTGGTTGTAGGCTTCATTGAGGCCATATAGCATTCTTTAGCATCCTGCTGATCTCCTTTTATCTTCACCACCCCCCAAGGAGTCGGGATCTTCACACATTGATGATAAGTTGAAGGGACAGCTCTCATCTCGTGTATCCACGACCTACCTAAAATAATATTGCAGCCAGGTAAAGAATCAATTACACAAAATTTTTGCATTGAATTTACCCCTTCGACGTAAACTGGCAATTTAATTTCGCCATAGGTGTTCTTTGTTTCACCACTGAAATCAACGAGAACTGTAGATTTCCCGCCAATTTCTTCTTCAGAGATCCCCATCCTTTTCAACGTCTCTAATCTTATGATATTGACCGAACTGCCATTGTCAATTAAGATCCTGCACATAAAATCGTTAGCCACATATAAAGTAACAACTAAACCATCATGATGAGGATCCTGAATGCTGTCCATATCATCTTCTTCAAATGTGATTTTGTCCATGCGTAGCACACTGGATCTCTGAATTGGCTTATCTCCTCTTTCAGATTTTGCTTCCTTTGCATTTTTTTTTGCTGCTGAAAAAGATGTGCCACACACCTCTGATCCTCCTGCAATATAATTAATTATTCGAGCATTAGCTGGAGGTAATTTGGGCTTTGGTAGCTGTTGTTGGCTCTGCTTGCCCAAATCCTTGACATCAATATCCTGAGCTTTCTTTTTTCCAAAGAGTTATGTCAGATATCCTTTACTGAGGAGTATCCCGATCTCTCGTCTGAAGGCGTAGCATTCCTCTGTGGTATGTCCGAAATCTTCGTGGTAGGCACACCACCTCGACTTATCTTTACTGGCATCAGGCTTTGGATTCCTGGGAGGCCATCTGGCTTTGTCCCCAAGATTCTTCATAGCTGCTACTATCCCTGCAGTATCAACAGAAAAACAATATTTTGATAATTCAGGATATTGAGGTTCTCCCTGTCTTTCTGCTATAACTGTTCTCTGTTGCACAGCTCTTGTATAGGGTTTATTCTTGCTTGGTCGGAACACTGGAGTTTCTGCCCTTCTATTTGGACGATCATATGTTGAGGGTGCTTCCATCCTCTTTCTCATCAATTCATCTTCTTCGAGCCTGATAAATCTTAAAGCTCGATTTCTTGCTTCGTCTAAAGATTTGCAAGGCGTCATAACAAGATCTTGATAGAACAGAGAGTCCTTGCTTAACCCCATCTTCAAGGCTTGAACTGCAGTGGTCATATCTAATTTTGGAATTTCCAACGATTCCTTTGTAAACCTGTTAAGATATTCTTTTAAAGACTCGTTAATTCCTTGGGTGACTTGATAAAGATCACCCGTTATTTTCTCAAAAACCCTACTACATGAAAACTGTAAATTAAATTGATTAACAAGTTGCGCAAAAGAAAGTATAGATCCAGTGGGTAAATTAAGTAACCACTTCAGGGCTGCTCCCGATAATGTAGCCCTAAAACCTTTGCATAAGCATGCTTCTCTTAAATCTGTTGGGATTAGAGCTGTCTCCATTTTCTCCAAGTATTGAGCCACATGCTCATGAGGATCTGTTGTTCCATCATATGTTTTCATATGAGGCGCTGAGAACTTCTTGGGAATTTCCACATTAGCTATGGCTGGTGCAAATCTGGAAATTCTGTATGAAGATGGATCTGCTTCTGGGATTGGCTGACAAAATCCCGGAACTGTCGAAATCAGTTCCTTGATTTTCTGCAACTCTCTCGCCAAATACGCATTTGCAACATTATCCTGCATTTGGTTTGCATTATTTTCGAAATTAAATGAGGGAGGAGTGAAACTTGGAACCCCCGACGATGATGGAGGGGTTTGTTCGTTATTATTTGAGTTATTTCCTGCATGAAAGAAGGAAGCGGATCCAGATTTTGGAGGGGGAGTAGAGAACATATGACCCATTGACTGAGTCCCTTGAGTCCCTGTTCCTCCAAAATTAATACTCAAGATCGTGAATTCTGATCTCTTGAGTCCTGGGCCCTTGATTCCTGCTTTCCATCATTCTCGACTCCAAGCTATCAAATCTAGAGATATTCTCTGTCTGTGCTTTCTTCATTTGTTCCTGAAGAACCCTAAACATAGAAAAAACATCTGTGTCAGCACTGGATTCATGATGAGTAGTTTTTACCTGCGAATCCAGGGATGATTCTGGATATGGTCGTGGCGTTGGAGGCATCGGGCGATTCGGATCATATCCTGCAGACGAATCATCAATAGCCTTCCCAGTATTTTTATTATTATTATTTTTTGGAGGCTTATTAATTAAATTCTTCAGAGTTACAGATCCAGAAGCAGCAGAGGAAGCATTTTGAGAGGTCGACATCTTTTGCAGATTGGTTTGAGAAAGTTTTCGAAACTGAAAATCTAGGAGTGTGATTAAATTGCAAAAACACCTTTTTGCCCCACGGTGGGCGCCAAATTGTTTCGGTCAAAAATTACCTAAGATAATTTTAGGAAGGATTTTAGACAACTCAAGTACCGAAGATTTGTAAGTGGGGTTTGGTGTTTTAGGATCTTCAATTAAAAGTAAAGTTTTCTTAAATATAATAACTAAAACTAAGAGTTTTTATCAAAAAGAGTTTTATGAAAGCCTTTGAGACATAAATACTTTGAGTAATTAAGAAAACCGTTGAAGATAAAAGTAAAGCACTGAAAATTAAAGCTAGGATCTTAAAGAAAAAACGAAAAGCACAACGACACCAGAATTTTGTTGACGAGGAAAAACCCTTGATCCAATTAAGAGATCTTAGGTAAAAAACCCCGGGAGGATTCAATCGACCCTTCCTTAGTTCTTTTATTATTATTGTGGGTGATTACAATACAATGAGGGTGAGAGTGATTTGATCGAGCTAATGAACGAAAAAGAAAGCAAGTATGCAGTGAGTAAGTGTGTGAGAATACAAGTGTGTGAGAAGTTATCCTAATCTCGATCAATCACCTCTTATTTATAATGTAAATTCCTAACTAACTATCCGAAAATCTGGGATCCTCCGTGTGATACTATTCAACGTGCTGAAGATCAAAAAGTGAACGTTGAGTCTTCTTTGACACGTTTATTCTTCGAGGTTGTTCCGATATCCAAGGGATTGCACGTTTCTTTTCTTCCTTAGGAGGCTGGATAAGTCTAGATATTTATTTTCGACCGTTAGCTTATTTCCTGAGTATCCTGAATGATGATCCTTATTTCAGGATGCTGCAAAACACAAAAGCATTATCGTGTACAACAAAAACATATGTTAGTAATATCTTTAATCAGGATCATAGTTGTATAAAATCTGACCCCAAACAGTTAGTGATGCCTTTTGGCTTATCTAATGCTCCTAGCACTTTCATGAGATTAATGAGTGAAGTCCTCAGGCCACTTATTGGTCAGTTTGTTGTTGTTTACTTTGATGATATTCTTGTATATTCAAAAACTGAAGTTGAACATGTTAATCATCTAAGGAGTGTATTTGAATTACTGAGAAAACACCAGTTATATGGTAAACTGGAGAAGTGTGATTTTATGGTAGAAAGTGTGATATTTCTTGGCTATGTGGTGTCAAAAGAAGGGATTTCCATGGATCCTTCAAAGGTGGAAGCCATCAGATCATGGCCAGTTCCAACTACAATCACTGAAGTAAGAAGTTTCCATGGACTGGCATCTTTTTATAGAAGGTTTATCAAGAATTTCTCTACAGTTGTGGCTCCAATCACTGATTGTCTGAAGAAAGGTGTATTTGACTGGCCTAACTCAGCCCAGCTGGCCTTCGAGTCACTGAAAGAAAAGCTCAGTTCAGCTACAGTACTATCTTTGCCAGATTTTGATATGTTGTTTGAGTTAGAATGTGACGCCAGTGGAGTAGGTATTGGTGCAGTTTTAGTACAAGCAGGGCGTCCAGTGGCTTATTTCAGTGAAAAACTTAATGGTTCAAAACTGAAGTATAGCACTTATGACAAAGAATTCTATGCAATTATTCGTGCTATCAATCACTGGTCACATTATCTGAAGCCTAAACAGTTTGTCTTATTTTCTGATCATGAAGCACTGAAGTTTATTAATGGTCAACACAAGCTTAATGCTAGACATGCAAAATGGGTGGAATTTTTGCAGTCTTATTCTTTTGTTTCTAAGCACAAGGCTGGAATAACTAATGTTGTTGATGATGCACTTTCTAGAAGATATTCATTGCTATCAATTCTGGAAGCAAGAGTTCTTGGATTTTCTTTCATAAAAGAGTTGTATGCTGCTGATCCAGACTTTGCTAATCGTCTCACTGAAGCTAATCAGAAAGGACCATATGTTGTTCAAGATGGTTTCTTATTCAAGAATGGAAAGTTGTGTATTCCAAAGGGTTCTATTAGAGATTTACTGATAAGAGAAGCACATGGAGGAGGTCTGGCTGGCCATTTTGGCATTAATAAAACTGGAGAGATCCTCACTGAACATTTCTACTGGCCAAGTTTACTGAAAGATGTCCAGAATATTATCAGTCGTTGTCCAACTTGTCACCAGGCAAAGGCAACTTTTCATAAAGGACTGTATACTCCTCTTCCAGTTCCAAGCCAGCCATGGGAAGATCTCAGTATGGATTTTATTATTGCACTGCCCAGAACTCAGAGGGGAAAAGCTTCAATAATGGTGGTTGTTGATCGTTTTTCAAAAATGGCGCATTTCATTCCTTGCAACACCACAAGTGATGCTTCAGCAGTAGCAAATTTATTTTTCAAGGAGATTGTTCGTTTGCATGGGATTCCAAAGACAATTGTTTCAGATAGAGATGTAAAGTTTTTAAGTTATTTCTGGAAGACCTTGTGGAGGCTGATGGGTACCAGATTAATGTTCAGTACGTCTCATCATCCTCAAACTGATGGACAAACTGAAGTCACTAACCGTACAATTGGGATGCTGTTAAGGACACTGGTGAAGAAGACACTGAAAGATTGGGATCCGAAGCTTGCTCATGCTGAGTTTGCTTTCAACAGAGCTCCTAATTATTCTACCAGTAAATCACCATTTGAAATCTGCTATGGTGTCAATCCTTTAACTCCGATTGATCTGATTCCCTTTTCGATTGAACCAAAAGCAAGTGTCGAAGCTGAAGCCAGAGCTAGAGAAATCAAAAAAATTCACCAGCAAGTGAAGGCCAAAATTGAAAAGACTAATGCAGATTACAAGGCAAAAGCAAACAAGCATAAAAAACAATCCAGTTTTGCTCCAGGTGATCTAGCTTGGGTGTACCTTAGAAAAGAAAGATTTCCAGCAAGAAGGAAAAACAAGTTGATGCCCAGAGCTGAAGGACCATTCAAGATTCTGGAGAAATATGGTGATAATGTATACAAGGTTGAGTTACCCGGAGATATGTCAGTTTCAAGTACTTTTAATGTTGGCGATCTGATGCCTTATTTGGAAGATGAGTACCTCGAGGACTTGAGGACAAGTCCTTTTTCAGAGGAGGAGAATGATGCGGGAATGTCCAGATTCACTGAACTGACTGACACCAGTGAACTGGAGAAGTCGACTGAACTGATAATGCCATCTGAACAAGCCATGCTAATTCTGCCAGCGATAGCTCACTTCAGACAAGTCCAGTCGCCAGTAGTAACACTTCTTCAGTGGCAAATAGCTCCGGTGGCAACCATCAGTGATCCACCAGTGAAGTTATCCACTGAAGCACTCCAGTGACCAGCTCCAGTCTAGTCTCCAGTTGGATGCTCCAGATTTAAGTCTCTAGTTTCCAATGAATAAAGTATGTTTCAGTCACATGTTTGTGGGTCCAATAAAGGAATGTGCTTGACAGCTGTTGATGGGGATAAGAGAGAAGCGTGTGACAACGTTAATCCTAACGATTTGTGGGTAAAAGGCCGTCACCCCTGGTCAGAATATATTAAAAATTGAAGAACAGGCAACATAGCTTAGTGCTAGTTGACTTTACAAAACGTCCATGCACATGGTGCAAAACAGATTACAACCAAGAAACAATTACTGAAACACTAGTGAATAACATAAAAACGAAGTAACTAGTGGTTGACTAATAAGACTGGGAGATCCCAAGCAGCAAGAAATCTCTCCACAATAGAAGTTCTTTTGTAGCGAAAGGTAAGCATCTTCAGTCGAACATTAGAAAGAATCACTTCCGCTAAAGCCTACGTCGATCTAGCAGATTGCTTGAACAACCGCATGTTGCGCTCTTGCCAAATAAAGTAAACTGTTTCCGCAAAACAAAGCTTATCCACGACATTCTCCATTGTTTTCTTGTTTGCCTTCGGTAACAAAAAATCAACAAGCAATTCCCATTGATGAGGACGATTTTGAATTCCAGCTTTTGAATTAACTTGACTCCAAACCTGTAAACAAAAACCACATTCGAAAAAAAGGTGTGCATGTGAATCCGGTTGTAAGTTACAAAACGGACACAACAAAGCAATAGCCTGATTCGAATCCCATTTAAGTAGCACATCTTGAGTTTTAAGTCTTCCTCGAAACGCCAACCAGAGAATGAAGGCATGCCGTGGTATGCAGTAATTAAACCACACCAGATTGTGCCAAACCACATTATCATGTCTAGGACGAAGGTCTTCCCAAACAGCATTAACCAAGAAGTTCCAAACAACACCATTACGGTCCTTCCACAACCAGTAGAAGCTTTGCTTGTCCATTTCCTGTTGGTTGATAAATTAGTGGTTGTCCTTAGCACAAGACAGCCTTTAGTTATTTAATATTATTATTGTATTTTCTTTATTTTAGAAAATAGCATGTGTGGCTAAAAATAGGAGTTCATTTCTCATTGTAAAGGTAGACTTGATTGATTGAATGAAATTAATAGAGCAGTCTCTATTTCTTATCCAAATCTCCATTTACCTTTATGTATCTTTGATCTTGGTGGTTTGAAGTGATCCCTTTATCTATATTTGTGGTGGTTCATCCTTTATCAAATATAGTGGTGAGATCTTAAATCTTCGATTCCTTTATCTGCGTTGTGGTGGCTAGACCTTTATCAAACATAGTGGTGGGTTGGAGTGTTTCCTTTATCCTTGATTCCGGTGGCCAGTCCTTTACGAATCTTGGTGGTGGATTCTTTATCTATCATTTTATTTTATTGTTTTGTTTTGTTGTTTGTTTCATATAAATCAGAAAATCCTCACAAAAATGGTATTTCCGCTGTGCTAGTTCTTTGTTTAAGTTGTTACATTCCGCTGTGCTTAGATTCGCGTGAGATTTACGCATCACAAGCAGTCCTGGATGAAGAGTGTTTTCTTAAGCAAAAGGCGAAGGTTAACTGGTTACAAGTGGGAGATTCAAATACAACTTTCTTTCATAAATCTCTTAAATGTAAGCATCATAGAAGCCGAATTGAGCGAATTTCCGATGCATCAGGTTGTATACATGAGCGCAGTTCGGTGTCAGGTACTTTTGTGAAACATTATGAAGATTTTCTGGGCAAGGAGGGTTCCACAATCCCGTTTTCTGACAGGAGTTTGTTTATTAATAAGATTGATGGCCGTAAGGCTGCTCATATGGTCAGACATGTAACAAATGATGAAATTAATAAGGCCCCGGGTCCAGATGGTTACACAGTAGTATTTTTTAAAAAGACTTGGGACATCATTGGGAAAGAAGTGTGTAATGCCATTAAGGATTTCTTCCGGAATGGCAATCTCCTGAAAGAATTGAACCATACAATCATAGCATTGGTTCCTAAGGTCAATAACCCTACTTTCATTAATGATTTTCGTCCTATATCCTGTTGTAATGTTCTTTATAAATGTATTAGTAAGATCTTAACTAACAGACTGAAAGATGGGCTAGATGATATTGTTAGCATCAATCAGTCGGCTTTTATTCCTGGCAGAAGCATTTCTGATAATATTATGCTTACCCAAGAACTCATGCATGGTTATCATCTAGATCGGGGTCCTCCCAGGTGTGCCTTTAAAGTTGATATCCAAAAAGCTTATGATACTGTTGATTGGAGATTTTTGAGGATAGTTTTACTTGGTTTTGGTTTTCACCCGAAAATGGTAGCTTGGATTATGGAGTGTGTTGCTTCACCTTCGTTCTCTATTGCTATTAATGGGAATTTGCATGGTTTTTTCGGGGAAAACGGGGTTTAAGACAGGGAGACCCGATGTCACCTTATTTGTTTACACTAGTTATGGAAGTCTTATCCTTATTGTTACAAAGGGCGGTAAGGGATTCCCAGTATAAGTTTCATTATAGATGTGAAAAGGAGCAGATTATTAGTGTTTGTTTTGCTGATGACTTGCTTCGTTTTGCTCATGTCGATTACAATTCAGCGAAGATGATTCTGGACGTACTGAATTCATTCAAGAACTTTTTTGGGCTAGTTCCAAGTGTTCAGAAAAGTACAGTCTTTTTCTGTAATGTTGCTAAGCATGTCAAACAGTCTATTATGGAACTGATGCAATTTGAGGTTGGGACTTTGCCAATTCGTTATCTTGGAGTCCCATTGATCTCTACCAGATTAGTTTATCAAGATTGTGTTGTTCTTGTTGAAAGGATGGAGAAACGAATTAATAATTGGAGGAATAAAACCTTGTCTTTTGCGGGGAGACTTCAACTGGTAAATTCGGTGCTTTCTTCATTACATACCTATTGGGCTTCCGTATTCATCCTTCCGGCGCGTATCATTTCTGAATTAGAGCAGAAAATGCGTGGTTTCCTTTGGTGTCAAGGGGCTTTGTCTCTTGGCAAGGCTAAGGTGGCTTGGAAGTCTATTTGCCTTCCAAAATATGAGGGTGGGTTGGGCATTAAGCGTATTTCAGATGTTAATAAATCTCTGATGTGTTCTCTCATTTGGCGACTAATTAATGACCGACACTCCTTATGGGTTAAGTGGGTTCATTCGTATAAGTTAAAGGGACGTAGTTTTTGGGAAGTTCCATCGCGGGCTGGTATTTCATGGGGTTGGAGGAAACTTTTGCAATTAAGACAGTTTATGCGTCCATTCATTAGCTCAAAGATTGGTGATGGTAAGACTACTTCGGCTTGGCATGATAAATGGGACCAACTCGGTCCTTTGATAAGGTTTATTTCGCCTAGGGAGATTGCTAGGGCTGGTTTTTCTTTGCAGGATAAGGTTGCTGATATTGTTTATGAAGGTGCTTGGAAATGGTCGGCTGCGTGGTATGATCTTTTTCCTGTTATTATCAATTGCACGGTTCCTGTTATCAATAATGAGGCTCGTGATAAGCTGATTTGGTGTGATGATACGGGAAAGGAGGTTTCATTTTCGGCTTCTTCTGTGTGGAATTCGATTCGTGTTAAGGGGCCTGAAGTTGATTGGGTTAAGCTTGTATGGTTTTCAAATTGTATACCTAGGCACTCTTTTTTGCTATGGCTAGTGATGAAGAAAAAGCTAAAGACGCATGATGTGGGGGGAGCTACTAATCTTAACCTCGTTTGTTGTTCTTTGTGCAAAACAGGTCCGGATTCTCATTCTCATTTGTTTTTCGAGTGCATTTATTCAGCTCAAGTTTGGGCAGGTATTAAGCACTTGGCAAACTTGGTGAATACGTCTCAACGATGGGATGATATAGTGGCGAATTTGCTTCCTCTTTCTAAAAGCAATTCGGCTACTAGTTGGGTAAAGGGATACCCCGTTTCAACTTTTTATAACATCACCAAAAAAGTACAAGTAATGTGATTGAGTACCAGTCTACTTTTTATAACATCTGAATTCGGCTACTAGTGTAATTGCTAGACTTGCATTGGCAGCAACAGTCTACTTCATTTGGCAAGAGAGGAACAACCGCATGTTTAGCAACAATTTGCGTTCTCCTGATCAACTTATCAAAGCTATTATTGACACAGTTCGGTTACGTCTAGTGACTATAAAGTTTAAAGGTGGCGAAAAGTTGAAGAATCTGTTAGAATCTTGGAAGGTGCCAAGATCTCATTTATTGGACAATGGCGCGTAGTTTTTCTTGTTCATGTTTGTAGTGTTATGGGTACCTTGTAAATGTATCCCTCTCATTGGTACTCAGATAGGTTGATGTGCATGTTTGAGGTAACCTCGGTTTCCTTGTAAATATGTCCCTCTCACTTGTCTTTGTATTAGTTGATGTGCATGTTTGAGGTTGCCTATCTCGCTCAAATGGTTTCGTTGTAATAGTCTTGGTTTTAGTTGTTCCTTTGTTTGCTTCTTGTATGGCTAGGATAGCTTGTTCACCCTATATGGCATGTCATATAGGGAACTAATGTGGCACTCAGCCTCATTACTTGTGATGTACTGTTAATTGTTGTTGGTATAAAAGTTTAAATAGGGTAATCCCTTTTACCCAATAATAACAATTAGGGATGCCTAATTGCCACTTAACCCCTGGCCTTACCTCCTTAAGTTACATTTTAGGTCCCCTAGACTTCTAAACGTCGCATTCTTAGCTTAACTTTCCTACCGGGGCACTTAACAATCTAACAAGCACTTGACTTTCTTAACTTTACTTTAATTACTTTCATTTAACTTACTTTAATCAAATCATATTAAACACATAAGCATTTAATCACATGATCCCGTTTAGGGCACATAACTTAACGAAACCTAACGTTAACTAACGGAATAGTCAACAAGTCAAACACGAAAAGTTTGGGATGTTACATCACTCCCATCAACTCTCAAACCATTCTGATCAAGAACTGAATCAATCCGATTCCTAGTATTTATGCTTTTAACCACTTTGTGGAAAGAGACAGAAGTGTGTGTTAGAAGGAACGAAGATGAATAAATGTATGTATGGACACTGTATGGGCACAATTTTCAGACAATTTATTTTTAGATATACTTTTCTGTTAAACGGTATTTTGGGGTTTATTAAAAGGTTTTCAAAAAAAGAAAAAAAGAAATGGTAAGTTATTAGTTTCTGTGTTTAGAAATTGGGGAAGAAGAGAAGTATGGAGAAGTGGTTGTGCGATTTATTGATTTTAGGGTGTTTGTTAGATCCGGAAAGAAAAGCAAGGAGACGGATGGCAACAAACATACGTTACGTGGAAGGGTAGGTAATGATACAAAAAATCACCATATGAATATGTAATGATATGAAAAAACGAGAGGGGTGAAACTTAATAACATGGTATGCCACAGGGGTATGTAATGAAACTTACTCAAGATTTAAAGTTCAATCATTGATAATAAAATTATTTAATATTATTTGATTCAATTTGATATTGTATTATTTTTGTCACTTAAAATGGTTTTTTCCAAAACGTGTTACAGTTAAAGCTGGTAATATAGTGAACAAATGTTGAGAAGCACAAGTTTACTAATAAAAAAGAGTCACTCTAAATATTAATAAAAGTTAACGCTAGATACCAGACTTATAAAAAGTGAGAGGTTAAAACGTAAAATACTTCTCCTATTTTATATATAATTGCATATATTATAATATTGAGATAAGAGTTAAGAGAAAAATAAGTAATTATATTAATGAAGGATTACAATAGGGTTACAAGGCCTTATTTAGAAAATAGAGATAAACTAGGAGTCTAATAAGGAAGTGTAAATCCATATAAAATGTTCATAATACTCCCCTTTGGATATTCACACTTTATTATACGCAAATATGATGCTTGGTGCCTTATTAAAAACCTTACCAAGAAAAACTAGTGGGATAAAAACTTGGTGAAGGGAAAAAGAGTGCAGCGCGTATAATACTCTCCCTCATCTCGATATCCGTCTTCAAAACATCGAATGTCGATCTTATATAAAAATGACCCAATAATCTTCCAAATTATCGATCGATCAAGTTTGATGAATATTGATTGTGTCAAAATTAAATCTATCATTGTCTGAGTTTGATCTATATACACCATACTATCTTCAAATGATACCGTTGAACCTTACTTGCTAGTCTTGAGGCTACATTCTTCTTGGGCGTCTTCGTTTATTTTTATCTTTGATCATGACTATCTTCAGAGTTTGATGATATAGTTGTTAATGATTGCTTGATCTCCATGAAACTTTGTAGCGTCACTATTTGTGAAAAAGTAAATTCTTCGTGACAGTGCTTTAAGAGGATGAGGCAAATATCGAAATATGTCGTGAGTTTCTTCCAATGCTGGCATGTTGATTCGAAGCCTTGTATTGATTAATACTTTATGAGTACTTAATAAGATACATCAAAATCCCATTTGCGGCTCAAGACCGATAAAAGTTTAATAAGTAAGCTTTGTCAATATTGAAGCTCTTTGACCTTTAGTCAATATAGTTTTGTAAGTTGACATAAGTTGTTGGATTATAAGCATATTAAACATGTAATTATCACGAGTAAACGCATCACGTATAGCCTATAATTAATTAACATAAATAATAAATAGGTTAACTTAATTACCTTTAACTGTTGTTGTGACTTGATAAAAGAAGTGACTTTTGAACAAGACTAACAAATAAGGTTTTAAAATAAAAACCCTCTATAAGCTCACACACAACACGTCGAATAATACCCAGAGATTGTTAGATCTTGAATTACCAAAAGCCAAAAGCTCCTAGCATGCCTTTGTTGTTTTATCGGTTACAAGCATGAAACACAATTTATATGTTTCTGCCGAACTAAAACCCCACCAAAGTTATTACTATTATCAATATAATATTCATTAGTTTTAGGATGGTGTTATATTTAATTTTGGTTTTGTGTTTTCGGTTTTGCGTCGATCGAGAGAATCAACCGACTGTATGTTTTGTTATATTATACTCCCATTCGCCCCTTTAAATGTGTCATAATTTTTAAAGTATTTCTTTATAAACTTTGACCTTAAATATTTTGATTTGTGTTATATAATATTTGATGAAAGTTATATGAATAGATTGAGTTTTAAATGTATTTTTTATTGGTACAGTTTTATCAAGTATTATATAACACAAATCAAAATATTTAAGGTCAAAGTTTATAAGGAAAGACTTTGAAAATCAAAATAGGACACATTTAGTGGGACGTAGGGAGTATTAGGGTTAATATTGGTAATATGGATATAGATATAGATATACCCCAAATAACCTAACTTTCAAGTAATATCTTTAACTAGCATTTAATTAATAATTACATTTAACTTAATTAATATTAATAATTAATAAATCATATTTATTAATTAATAAATAATTCTAATTAACATATCTAGTTAATAATGTCCAATATCATTTCTCTCAATTTTGGTGATTATAAATATGTAGATACAATATGTACATATAACCGAATATCTAAGTGTTTATTGTGTGTGACCCCATAGGCTCATGTATATTCCGGACATATATTTATTTATGATATGGACATATCCCAACAGCTCCCACTTGGACATGTCTCAAATAAATATAATAACATTGGTTAGCGTCTAGCAACACGCCAATGCTCCCAAAAATACCTGAGTGTAGTTTCGTAAAGTCTTAATTAAATGATTTTAGCATTTACTATCCCTTTGTTTCCGATACCGTGTTAAATATGGATACGGATCTATGTCATTCCATAATTTAACAATTCCGTTTCTCGTTGTTATGATTAATCAAGATTACCAAATTCATCGTGACATATCTAGATCTCCTTTTGGGTGTGGCCACACAAACATCTGATTAACCAACGAGGGGCCCAATGGTATCTTCTTCAAACTTAGTTGAAGGAACAAATTCTATATTGACTGCACGTGTCAGTCATGTGCTTCATCACATTTCTGTAAATAGCCCTTATAACTACCTTATTCATGATAGCGTAAATTTTTTTTTTGAGTAAAGGGTTACCCCGATCAATATTATATCACCTCAATAAAAACGTTCAGTACAAGTAATATGGTTGTATACCATATTAATTCACATACATGACATGCCAGATATCATCACTTATGTGATAAGTTATATGTTACAAACTTATGTTTTGCGGATGACTTGTTTATTTTTATTCGAGGTGATGCTCATTCAGCAATGGTGGTTCGGGACACATTGGAGGAATTTAAAGGTGTATATGGTTTGTCTCCTAGCCTTCCAAAAAGTACAGCCTATTTTTGTAATGTTCTTAATCACGTTAAGCTTGAGATTTTGAATATTTTGCCTTTTGAGGAGGGTAGGTTATCGGTTAAGTATCTTGGTGTCCCATTAGTTTCAACTAGATTGATATATAATGATTGTA
>CM067172.1:99050708-99115096 GCA_034093135.1 Erigeron breviscapus | reverse complement strand
AGTAAATGCTCACTAGTCTTCAGTTATTTCTGGACAAATCTTCAGAGGGACTCCAGATTCCAAGTCTGGAGTAGGTCCAGTAGAATATGTTTTCTGGTCAGATCTTCAGTGAGCTCCAGTAGTCGGGTCTGGAGCGAGACCAGCAAAACAAGTTTCTTAACAAACATAACTAAGGTTCCAGTAGTCCAGTCTGGAGCCAGTCCAGTAAGTCTGGACTAAATCTGGACCTAACACTAACCATGCCACCAAACATACTCGAAAGACTGGGGACACCCCCTAGATCTTGAGAGCCCAGTACTTCCTTAACAATTTAAAGATCAATGTCTTTAATCTCCAACATTAATGGGTTTTAGGATCCCCATTCCTAAAACTCATCCCCACACAAAATCATATAAATTTTTGTTTTGGTATCTAACAATTCAGGGAGACAAATATGCGTTATAGCTGTAAAGCAAATGAAGAAAGGAGACTTCAACAGACAATTAAGGACTGGCGATTAATAAAGAGGCTGGAAGCTAGAAATCATAGCCTACAAGTGGGATCTTAAATACGCTTACAAGGTGCATGTATTCAACCTTCTATTTATTATGCCAATCCAATTATTTACTGTTTTCATGATTAAACAAATTCAGACTATTTATTAACTGGCACATAACGTTTTTTATCCGTAAAAAGTAGTTTTGATGTTCAGTTATATAAAATAATAATAATAATAATAATAATATATATATATATATATATTATAGTGTACAATAATAGCACATAATAATAGTTAAAAACGTTTTATACATACTGGTATTTTGAAACAAAGAAAAGTGATACGATGAAAGAAATTTGGAGAAAGTTTGTTCGAAATACCTTCAAAAAAGGCGATCTGCTTCACCTGCAAATAAAAATGAGAAATACCAATCCATAATAACTGCCTCAGATAACAAATATCCGAAATACTTGCTTTTTGAATTTAAAATTGTGCCCGAAAAGCACTGGGACAACTACCCTAGCAAGCATAATCCTAAGAAAAAGGAAATTCAGAGTACCACAAAGTTAACTACACCACCACAGTTGATCATCCCAGATCAACCACGCCCCAGATAAATTGTTTAAGTTACAGACCATAATCCAAATAACATAATAAAAGTACTAATATAGTTACAACCCACCAAATTAACCAACTGCTGAAATCATTAGACCACACTATCATTTCCCTGCACTGCATCTTCCCTCTGCACTTCATTTTCTGCCTGCACCTGATCCTTTGCCTGCACTCCATGAATCATTGTCTCAACTGTCTTAGTCAATGCATTGTATGTCTCATCAACTGGTTCTTCTTCTTCCTCTGCCTCTTTTTCCAACTTCTACTTACCTCCCAAGCTAACATACTCGTCATCCCATTTCTCCAACTTCCACTCTTCAGGAAGTGTTAAACCAGCCAACTGGGCTTCAAGAGCCATTTGAACTATCACACCTGCAATTGATCTTTGTGTACTCATATTGGCATTCTTGGTAATCAAGTCTGACCTTTCCTTCAACTTCTTCTCGAACTCACTTGTTTGATTCTCGAGTTTCTTGGCCACCCTAGCAAACTCACCCTTAGTTTTGGCAAAGTCTTGTTCCAAAACCTTCATCACCTTTTCCTTTTTATCTAGCTGTTGTTTCAAAGAATTGCACTCATCTATCTTTTCCCTCATGAATTTCCAAACCATCCCACTACTGTAGGAAGCCATATCAAGAGCCTAACCACAAATAAGCAAAATTTTAACAAGTCTATTTGGAAAAAAACTAAGTATTAATGTCAAGAAGAAATTTTTCCTTCTCGAACTGCGCTTGAACTGTATCTAAGTCCATAGTGTTATGGGTGAAATTTCAAGTACCAATATCTTGAAAGCTTAAGATCTTGACATATCAGGATCTTGGCATTGGTGAATATTCTGATAACTTACTAATATTTTGCTAACGTTATGATTCAATTGTTATTATCATTTCCACATGAGTTAAGTGTGCAGATTCCAGAATATTCGATACAAGGTTATGGAAAATATCTCCAACGGTGCAAAAAGGAATTCGCACATGGGATTAATCGTCAACACGCAAAGAAGACTCAGTCTCCCAACATAATCGGACTTCAAGTTGATTTCAGCATGAGGAAAATACTTCAACGTTCACTTGACTGGTCAAGATACTCTCCAACGTTCAAATCTTGAAGACCTGGAAGATCCCTACAATCTCGGATAGTTAGTTAGCATCTAGGTCTATATAAACGAATGAGGCTGATCGATTTAGGATATCTTTTACTCACTTGCTACTACTACACTACAAACTTGTATTCACACACACTACTCTCGATCCTCTCATCTTTTTTCTCACACTTAGCAATATCGATCAACCGAATTCCACCATTGTAATCATTTTAACAATCATTAATAAGAAAACAAAGGCAGGGACGATTGTTTCCTCCCGGGGTTTTTATGCCGGCGATCCATAAGGATTAAGGGCTTTTCCTCGTCAACAAATCTCGGTGTTCTTGTTCCCTTATCTTTACTTTTATTTTGTTAATTATTAGATCTTCATTATAATTAGCATTACATTATGTTCTTGGCATTATCTTGATACGTTTAAGTTCTTTATTTACAATTATCTTTGTCCTTTATTTCCTTGTTTAGTCGACATCTTTTTAAGCAAATCTTTTCTTTAACACGTGTTGAGTCCCAATGTTAATTGTAAATTTAATGATGACAAATCTGACCTATAAACATTTAGTAATCTTTTGGTTCTTGTAATCTGATCTGGGTCAGACTAAGCTGACACAACTTACGATCTGTCTCTGACTTAGATCATGCTTCATACTTGTAATTGTAATATCTTATGGAAGCAAGTGTTATTCAAGCTGCATCAAATTGTATTAGCATTCAGTCCAAGTCGAAGAGGAGGATTGAAGATAGAAGACCAAGATGTTAGTGAAAGACAGCTTAGGATTAGCAGTCAGCTTGGAAACACTTAGGCAGATTGGTGCCTTGACAAACGGCCCAATCTGTGTCTGACAATCAAGTGAAGATAACAACTGGATTGAAGATAGAAGACCAAGATGTTAGTGGAAGACAGCTTAGGATTAGCAGTCAGCTTGGAAACACTTAGGCAGATTGGTGCCTTGACAAACGGCCCAATCTGTGTCTGACAATCAAGTGAAGATAACAACATGGATTGAAGATAAGGACAAATGACGTGACTAGAAAGAATCCTAGGATCAAGGTTGGTGGTTGTTTACATATGCGTGTCCATACTCCTATTGGTGGATGAAGAATATGCGTCAGTACGTGGGGGACCACAAGTACCATGAAAGGCACGATTGATTATTCCTTCATCAACCACTGAACGAATTACACGTAGCTGCAACGGACACCTAATGAATGAGTGCTTGTGCCTATAAAAGCCTCATTCATGGATTGCATATGTGTGGCATTTCATGAGAATCATTCTTCACACAAGTTTCTCTACTCTTACACACAGCTTAGTCTGTACGAGATCAGCTTGGGCTGATTCTCTTGAGCTGAAACTAATTGATTGTTGTTTGTCACTTCATAGGGTTGTTTAGATATCTATAGGCTATCTTTATTCCGCAACAACCCTGTAATTCTTTGTATAGATTATTTCTTAATAAAGGATTACATTTGAAAATAACAATCTGTGTTCAAGAATGTTTTTATTTCTTTACTGTTTTAATGATTCCTGCACTTTACTAACTTGCTTGATATTCATTATCTGAATCTTAAAACGTTTTGTGTTAAAAGTTTGTAAAGATTGTGGAAAGTTGTATTCACCCCCCTCTACAACTGTTCCGTGTTCAATATACTTTGGTATATTGATACACCGTGGGACGTATCAATTGGTATCAGAGCGGTGGTTGAGAATTAACTTGACTTGATCCTTGCATATTTTCATTTATAGTAAAGCAATGTCATCTTATATTGATAATGGTTCTTCAACCCGACCACCCATGTTTGACAAAGATGATTTCAGTGGGTGGAAAGGTAGAATGTCTTTGTTCCTTGAATCCATCGATAACAATATGCCTGACATCCTTACGGATGGTCCTTATGTTCCTACACAAACCATTGTGGTAGAAGCTGTGGTCAGGGAAGGTCAACCAACCATTCCTGCCACAGTCAAATCTATAGTTAAGAACAAGGCAGATTGGGGGGATGAGGATAGGAGGTTGGCAAACTTGGATGTGAAGGCTAGAAATTTCATTGTCCAAGCTGTGCCCAAAGACCTTTACCATTCAATTAAAATGTGTTCAACAGCAAAGAAAATGTGGGGTACATTGACTGTTATGTTTGAGGGTTGCTCTACCTCCATGGAATCCACAATTACTACATTGACCAGGAGGTATGAGAGATTTTTCTCTTTGAGAAATGAATCCTTGACTGACACTCATACCCGCTTTAATGATTTGGTAAATGATTTAGCTGCTGTTGGAATTAATAAGAAAAATGAGGTTTTAAAGAGCAAATTTCTTGATTCATTACCACCCAAATGGAACAACTATATTTAATCTGTTAAATTAAGTTCTGTTTATCATGATCTTGATCTCCCTGGACTTTTTGGTTTGCTTCATAACCAAAAATGTTCAGAGGCTGAAAAACTAATTGCTAAGGGTGATTCTTATAGTCAGCCTGCTGCTGCACTTGTTGCTTCTATGACTGAACACCCTAGTTCAATTAGTAATGAGATCATTCCTTGTGTTAATGATGATATTCCTGTGATGTCAAATCCTAACTCTGTTTGTGCTGAATCTGAGTGTGATGAATCTGATGGTGATGAACTAGCAAATGAGGTTGCTATGTTGGCTGAAAGGATCAGAAGGAGATCCTTTAACAAGTTTAAAGGAAAAGGAAGAGGTGGCCAAGCTGACAAAGCCAAGAAGCCATTTGATATGTCCAAGGTTACTTGTTACAAGTGTGGCAAGTCTGGACATATGGCTGGTGATTGTAGATCCAAAGAAACTGCTCAAGTTGTGCCAGCCAAAGGTGGAAGAAGTGAAAAATACTCTAAACTCAAGACTAAGTACAAAGCCTTGAAAGCACAAGTAGCTGAGCTGACTGAGAAGGTGAACAGAAATGAGAAGAGTCTGGTAGCCAAAGACTGGGCTGAAAGTGCCACATCATCTGATGATGAGCTGTACAAAGATGCCAAGTGTTTCATGGCTAAAGAAGCTACTCAAAGATTTGCTGAAGATCTGGTAAAAATACAACAGCAATCTGAGTCAGCTCACTAGGCATCCACCAGTCAGACTACTCCACCTGAGGTAACTTTCTTTTCAAATCTGTCTGATAATGAGAAGCTGTCCAGACTGAACAAACTTGGTGATGAGGTTTTACTGCAAAAACATTTTAATGAAGAACTCAAAAAGGAAATACATCTTTTGAAACTTGATAACAGCTCTAAGAGTCACACCATTGAAAAACTAGAATCTGAAGTTAAAGGTCAAAAGCAATTAAACTCCATTTTGATTAAAGAAGCTAAAACTGCAGAAGAAAAGTTTTTAAAGGTAAAACAGATTACTGAAACATGGTGTATAAGCTCTAAAAGAGTTGCTAAATGTGTGAATGAACAAATACCTCATCAGATCCAAGCTATCTTTGATGGTGATTATGATAGGGCCATAGCCATAGCTGAGGTATGTGCTATGGAGCCTTGTTATCAGCCTCCTTCACCACCCAAAGTCCAAACCAAAGAGACTATTTCTAAACCAATTAAGTTGGTTCAGAAATATGGTATTGGGTTTAAAGATCCTGAAACTATGGGTCAGACCATTGCTGAAGTTGTGTCTAAAGCTGATCAGGTTGTTGAGTTAAAACCTGAAGAAAGTCTTGGCTTGTCCAAGCTGACCATCACCCAATCTGTGTCAGATTCAAAGAATAAAACAAACAAGAATAGTTTAAAGAGAAACAAAAGAAAGGATAGAGATCACAGTGTTCCAAAAGAGAAAATTAAGCTTTTAAAGAGTAAGAAGTCTGGTTCTCTAGGAAATGAGTCACAAGCAAAATCTGAGTCTATTTCAAGTAACACCAAGTTTGACTCTGACAAGTTGATTTTAAAATATGTTGAGTCCAAAACTGATAAGGTATCAATGAAAACCAATTTTCTTGAGAAGGTGTCTGATCCAAAAATTATTGATCAAAGAAAATTGAGAGCTGAATGTAAGAAAGTTGGAATAGGCAAAGGTTTTGTTAAGAAGGAAACCTTGAGTGTTGCTAAAAAGAACTTTGAATTTGGTAAAGGACAGACCAAGCAAAAATGGGTTTCAAAATGTGATAAGAGTCTGTATTTAGTTCCCCAATCTGAGTCAGACCAGAAGGTCAGCTCTGGTGAACCCATCCTTGGATGGGTTCCCAAAATGAACTAATCTCTTATCATAATTGCAGGGCGGTCATAACGATAATACCTGGCACTTGGACAGTGGATGTTCCAAGCATATGACCGGATGTAAGTCCCTGTTATGTAGCTTTAGGATTCGCGTTGGTCCTAATGTTACTTTTGGAGATGATTCTCAAGGAAAGACTGAAGGTTTTGGTGTTCTTTCGAATGGTCCTCTTACTTTCAGAAGAGTCTCATATGTAAATGGTTTGAAGCACAATCTGATCAGTGTGAGTCAGTTGTGTGATGCTGGTTATGAAGTGAGATTCAGGTCTGATAAGGGAATTGTTCTTGATTTGGAAGGAAATGTGGTTCTTATTGCAAAGAGGGATGAGTCTTTGTATTCTTTTGACATGAGAAATCCAACTGTCACAAGAGAAGTTTGTTTCATGTCAAAGTCTCAAGATGAGCTGAATTGGTTGTGGCATAAAAGGCTGTCTCATATGAATTTCAAAGACATCAACAAGCTGTGTAAGAAAGAGTTGGTGTCTGGTCTTCCAGTGATTAACTATGAGAAGGACAAGCTGTGTGGTGCTTGTGAGAAAGGCAAGCAACATAAAGCTACTTTTAAGCCTAAGACATGCTCAACCATTGAAAACTGTTTGGATCTGCTTCATATGGACTTATTTGGACCAATCAGTACTCCATCATTCACTGGAATGAGGTACTCCTTGGTAATTGTTGATAAGTATTCAAGATACACCTGGGTTTTCTTTCTAAGACACAAGAGTGAAGCTGCTGACAACATTATTCATTTCATCAAGCAAGTTGAAATTCTCTACAAAAGGCCTGTTAGGAAATTAAGAAGTGATAATGGCACTGAATTCAAAAATATCACTCTTAATTCATTCTGCAGTGAAAAGGGAATTTCACAAGTCTACTCAGCTGCCAGAACTCCTCAACAGAATGGTGTTGCAGAAAGAAGAAACAGAACTCTTATTGAAGCTGCCAGATCCATGATGGCTCAAAACAATGTCAAGTCTCATTTCTGGACTGAAGCAGTACACACAGCTTGCTTTACCCAGAACAGATCCCTCATTGTAAAAAGACACCAGAAGACTGCATATGAACTTCTTAGGGGGAGAAAACCTGAAATTGGTTTCCTAAGAATGTTTGGAAGTCCTTGCTATATTCTGAATCAAAAAGACCATCTTGGAAAGTTTGATGAGAAATCAGATGAAGGTATCCTTCTTGGATATGAAACAATGATGAAGGCCTACAGAGTGTACAACAAGAGAACCAAAACAATTGAGAACTCTGTAAATGTAAGCATTGATGAAGGTTGTTCTAAGCCAGACTGCTCTCCTCCTGAAGATGAAGACTTCAATTTTGAAGAACTGGTTGTACATGAGAATGAGCCTCCAACAAATCCTCCAGTTGGAACTAAAAATGCTCAAACTCAGGGGGAGCAACTCATTGAAGAAGAAGAAGAAGTTCCAATCTTTGAAGATGCACAAGCTGATCCTACTCCTACTGAAGTTATTATTCAGAATCCATTAAATGACTCTCCAACTGGTTCAGACTCCTCCATTCCTGTCCAAGCTGATCAGCCTCTTCCTCAAACTGATCATGCTGAACCATCTAATCTGAATCAGTCCATTGTCCCAGTTACTAGATGGACAAAGAGTCATCCAATCAACCAAATCATTGGTGATCCACTCTCTGTTGTGAAAACAAGAAGAAAGGCAACAGGCAACTTCTGCATGTTTGTCAATTTTGTGAGCAAGATGGAACCAACTGAGGTTGATGAAGCTCTGGAAGATCCCTCTTGGGTTAATGCTATGCAAGATGAGCTAACACAGTTTGAAAGAAACAAGGTTTGGGAACTTGTTCCAAGACCTCATCACAAGACTGTGATTGGAACCAAGTGGGTCTACAGAAACAATGATGAAGGCCTACAGAGTGTACAACAAGAGAACCAAAACAATTGAGAACTCTGTAAATGTAAGCATTGATGAAGGTTGTTCTAAGCCAGACTGCTCTCCTCCTGAAGATGAAGACTTCAATTTTGAAGAACTGGTTGTACATGAGAATGAGCCTCCAACAAATCCTCCAGTTGGAACTAAAAATGCTCAAACTCAGGGGGAGCAACTCATTGAAGAAGAAGAAGAAGTTCCAATCTTTGAAGATGCACAAGCTGATCCTACTCCTACTAAAGTTATTATTCAGAATCCATTAAATGACTCTCCAACTGGTTCAGACTCCTCCATTCCTGTCCAAGCTGATCAGCCTCTTCCTCAAACTGATCATGCTGAACCATCTAATCTGAATCAGTCCATTGTCCCAGTTACTAGATGGACAAAGAGTCATCCAATCAACCAAATCATTGGTGATCCACTCTCTGTTGTGAAAACAAGAAGAAAGGCAACAGGCAACTTCTGCATGTTTGTCAATTTTGTGAGCAAGATGGAACCAACTGAGGTTGATGAAGCTCTGGAAGATCCCTCTTGGGTTAATGCTATGCAAGATGAGCTAACACAGTTTGAAAGAAACAAGGTTTGGGAACTTGTTCCAAGACCTCATCACAAGACTGTGATTGGAACCAAGTGGGTCTACAGAAACAAAATGGATGAAAGGGGAGTTGTGACCAGAAACAAAGCAAGATTGGTAGCTCTTGGTTACAGACAAGAGGATGGAATTGATTATGATGAAACTTTTGCACCAGTGGCAAGATTAGAGGCAATCAGAATGTTCTTGGCCTTCTCTGCTCACAAGTGTTTCAAGGTCTATCAAATGGATGTGAAGACTGCATTTCTTAATGGAAAATTGGAAGAAGAAGTCTATGTTGAACAGCCTCCTGGTTTTGAAAATTCAAAGTTTCCTGACCATGTGTTCAAGCTTGACAAGGCTCTCTATGGGTTGAAGCAAGCTCCAAGGGCATGGTATGATACTTTGTCTAAGTTTTTATTGGCTAATAACTTCAAAAGAGGTAATGTTGACAAGACTTTGTTTGTGAGAAAGTATAATGGTGATATTCTGCTTGTACAAATATATGTAGATGATATAATATTTGGGTCTAGCAGTGAAAGACTTTGCAAAACATTTTCTGAATTAATGTCTAAAAGGTATGAAATGAGCATGATGGGAGAACTAAACTATTTTCTGGGTTTACAAGTTAAACAGACTAAAAATGGAATTTTCATAAACCAAGGAAAGTATGTTAAAGATCTCTTAAACAAATTTGGTTTTACTGATTGCTCACCTATGAAAACTCCTATGGGAACTGGTGATAAGCTGGATGAAGATAAAAATGGTAAGTCTGTTGACATCACAGCTTATAGGGGTATGATAGGTTCATTACTTTATTTAACTGCTAGTAGACCAGATATTATGTTTGCTACATGCCTTTGTGCAAGATATCAAGCTAGTCCTAAGGAATCTCATCTTAAAGCTGTGAAGAGAATCTTTAGATACCTTAAAGGTAGTCCCAATCTGGGTCTTTGGTATCCCAAAGACTCAGGATTTGATCTAATTGGATATTCAGATTCTGACTTTGTAGGCTGTAAGATTGACAGAAAAAGTACTTCAGGAGCTTGTCAATTGCTTGGCAATAGACTTGTAAGCTGGTCCAGCAAGAAGCAGCATTCAGTTTCTATCTCTACTGCAGAAGCTGAATATGTTGCTGCAGGAAGCTGTTGCTCCCAAATCCTTTGGATGCAATATCAGCTTCAAGACTATAGTGTCACTGCAACAAAAACTCCTATCTTTTATGACAGTACCAGTGCCATAGCTATTTCAAACAATCCTGTGCTTCATTCAAGGACCAAGCACATTGATATAAGATATCATTTCATCAGGGATCATGTGATGAAAGAAGATGTTGAGCTCCACTTCATTCCAACAGACAATCAGCTTGCTGACTTGTTCACAAAGCCACTGGATGAATCAAGGTTCTACTATCTCATAAGTAAGCTAGGTATGCTTAATTTGTAGAATGTAGTGAGCTAAGTAATAGCAAATCTGACCCCTTAGAGTTATACTAAAATTTTGAGGGTAAGCTGTGTCAGACCCAGACTACCCTTTCACACTTGGTGCATTTCAAGTGAAAGAGGTAAGCTGAGTCTGACCCAGCTTCGTGGTTCTTTTTGTTATAAAATATCTCAGTGCGTTTTATTACTTTCATTGCTTTATTAAGTGTACTTGGTTGATCCTATTGAAGTGTGACATGTGTAGTGGTCCTACCGGTTACTGTAAAAGTACCACCACTACTTGTTGATCCTCCAATCAAAAACCTTCTCTCTCCAACTTTTTCAAATAAGATATTTTGGGTTTTGTATATAATTTTCATTTAACCTAAATCCCAAATCACTTGTTCATATTTTCTTAAAATCAATTTTTCTCTCTAATCTGATTACTGTTTTATTAAATTTAATTTCTTCTAAAATTTGTTTTCAAAATGGCATCATCATCTGTTTCTATCCATTCTAATGACTCTCCATCTAGTTCCGAATCTGAAAGTCGATACCCAGCTCCTATAAGCGCAAACAAGCTTGTCTCCTTATGTGGTGGGAGATAAGGTAGTAGTGGTTCCTGCTGATCTTGATACTGGTAAAATCAAGATTGGCAGTCTGGTATACGCCAATATTCATCCTCCTTCATGGGCTAAAGGATACGATGAAATAGTGGCTTTCTTGTGGTATCATCCATTTGGCAAAGTGATGCTTGAGAAGCCAGACTGGGTGTTTCAAGATCTCTTGTGTGAATTTTGGGCGAGATGTGTTGTAAAACAGAATAAGAAAGGAGATGCTGCAATCTATGGCTCAATCCTCAACGGTAAGAAAAAGGTATACATTTCTTACGAAAGGCTTAAGTCTGCTTTTGAGCTGTCATATATGCCTGATGATGAATATGATGATGTTGTGTCTCACACTGAAGCCAAAAATGTTTTGCAAGAAGTTGGATATACTGGTCCACTGGCTTCAGTTGTTAAAATGAAACATTTAACTGGTATTTGGAACTACTTATTGAGCACAATTTCGAAAACCTTACAAGTAAAGGCAGGCAGCTTTGATCAGCCTAATGTCCTAGAATTGCAGATTTTTCATGCACTGGTCACCATGACCAGAATAGATTTTGCTGCTTTAATCTTTAAGGTCCTTGTTGATCGCGTTCATAAGAAGAGTCTTACCATACCTTATGGTAGGATTCTTGCTCTCATCATTGAAGCCATTCTTGACAATGATTTCAGTCTGGCAACTGGTCAGACTGTTGAATGCAAATCTATCAATAACATCTTCAATAGTCCAAAGGTTAGATGTGCAGGGTCTGACCCGAGCAATGCAGATCTATCTTGATTTTTGCAGGAAAAGAGAAGAGGAACAAGAAGCACTAAGGGAAGCTGTCCCTACTTCGACGCGATCTGGGTCTGACACTCAATCTGCTAATCAAGGGGACCCAGATACACATGCTTTTGAACCCTCAAACTCTTCTGAATCTATTCACAATTCTACTCCTACAAAAGAGGGTGAAGGGTTGGCCAAAACATCAGCCTCCCTAGCCACACCTTCGTCCATTCGCTCAAAATCCGACTCTAAAAGACCCCTTGTTGAGGACTTAGCACCTCTCAAGGCCAAAAAGGAAAGATCTTCAAAGAAATCTGTGTCAGCTTCTGGGGTTGATATTGCAACTTCATCTCTTGAGATCCCCCAAGGTGCAGTGAAAGCTAAGGAACGTTCCGAAGTTGTCCCTGCCACCCAAGCTGACAAGCCGAATACACCACGCCCATCTGCACTCTCCCAAAAGAGTGTAGACGAGTTAAAGGGAACACCCATTGCTACCCAACCCTCCAAACAGGGTGAAGGTATTGAAAGAAAGACCTCATCCCAAGGTCATACTGTGTCAAAACTAAATTCACCATCATCAGCCTCCCAAAAGGTTGATGATATTATTAAAGGGGTAACTATGGATCTAGCCTAGATCCAAAGTGAGTCAGAGTCAATGCACATCATTTCTGAGGATGGTCAGCCTAAGGAGAGAAGTATCGAACGCATAGGTGACAATGCTTCTCCTCCCCAAGCTGATCAGACTCCTTCTATCTTACACTCTGAACGCATGGAAGTGATTCTTCATTCGATTATGAGTTTGCCCATCCATCCTCAAAAGATGCTCTGATGGAAGATGCCAGTGGAGGAGTTGATCAAAATCAAGATCAACACATTCCCATTGGCCCTCAGCCTGAATTAAACGTTCTCAGGCTGACCAACTCATCATCAATTCTGACAGATCCACTCATGAGACTCACTCTCATGAGCAAATGTTCCAAGACTCCTTAAACCTCCACCCCCTTCTAAATATGCCCAATGACCCTGAAATTAAGGATTGCAGGCTGCTCTTTCCAGAGTCAGTGGCTTTTAAGCCAACTGCAAGTTCTTCCCAAGCTGCCACTATCTCATTCTCAGATGTGGTGGGTCAGCTCACTGAGTTCATTCCAACCTCTAAGGTTGAGAGCTCAAAGCTGACCGAATGCTTGGAAAAGATCCAAAAGGATCAGGATTTGACGGATAAGAAGGTGGACAAGCTGAGTCATGATCAGACTGCATTAGAAGAAAATGTTAAGAAAGCAGTTGATATGATGCAGCAGAACCAGAGCAAGCTGACAGAGTCTCTTGATAGTCTTACTAAGGCAGTCAATGAAGAAAATGAAAGAAACAAGAGTACTCTGGGTCAGATTGAAAATGCTGCAACCAAATTCAAAAGGGAAGTCACCATAGAACTTCGATCTTCAAACAAGTCACAAGCTGACTTCAAGAATGATCTGATTGAAGCTTCTAAGGGTGTTAAATCCAAGATCAAACTCCTCCATGAGGATTATGTTGAACTGAGAAGAGCCTGCTGTCTTACAAATATCAAAGTCGACTTGATCAACCAACAACTCAAAGGCCTCTTTGCAACCCCAGTATGCTCTTTCCCTGCTGATGATGACAAAAAGGGGGAGAAGAATGAAACTAAAAGAAAAAGGGATGCAATGAGTGAAGCTGAATTGGAGCTAGAAAGACAAAAACAAAAAGCTCAGGTTGACAAGTAGATAGAAGATTACTTTGAAAGATTGAAAGTAAGACAAGAAAAGGCCAGAGCTGAGGAGGCACAAAATGATAGAAGATTGGTTGTGCATGGTTCTAGAGTGGAAAGTGAAAAGGAAGGTGTTGAAGAGATAAAAAGACCAGAATCTGAGTCTGGTGGTGAAACTGTTGGAAAATTGAATGTAGAAATTGAAAAGGAGAGTGATACAACCAAGGGGGAGATTGTCAATGAAATGGGAGATATAAGGAAGGCTGCTGTAGTTGAAAAAGAAAAGAATGTTGAAAAGAAAAGGAAGTTCTCCCAAGCTGACCCTGTACAAGCTGTGCCAACTCAAGCTGACCCAGCTCCCAAAGTGCAAATTGATGAATCTTCTAGTGAAGACACAGCCACTCTGTCCCAGTTTATGATCAAGAAAAGAACAACTGAAGCTGGGTCAAGTGGTGTGAAGATCTTAACTGAGAAAGAAAAGGATTGGGGGATTGCAACTAAAACTGCTCCACAGCTTGTGGTAACAGTTGAGATGGCATATAAAATGATCAAGGAGGACAGACTAGAAAGAGAAAGAATTGCTGCAACTAAGTCTGATTCTGAAATTGCCAAGGCTGTTCAAGAACAATTAAATAAGGAAGATGAAGAAGATCTTGCAGTCATTGGTTCCAAAAAGAAAGTTGTAGGCAAAGGAAAGGAAAAGAAAAGGATTGGGGGATTGCAACTAAAACTGCTCCACAGCTTGTGGTAACAGTTGAGATGGCATATAAAATGATCAAGGAGGACAGACTAGAAAGAGAAAGAATTGCTGCAACTAAGTCTGATTCTGAAATTGCCAAGGCTGTTCAAGAACAATTAAATAAGGAAGATGAAGAAGATCTTGCAGTCATTGGTTCCAAAAAGAAAGTTGTAGGCAAAGGAAAGGAAAAGAAGAAGATGATGGTTCATTCTAAACCATCTCAGAAGGTTAAATATGTGGTGCAAAGTGTGAAAGCCCATAATTGGTTTGATGCCTTGGAGAAAAGACAAGTAACTGAAAATATCCATTATAGAAGGCATCCAGAACCAATCCTCCAAGTTCTACTAAAAAGGCGAAAAGGAAAGAATATTCCCAGCATAAGGTTCACAAGGAAAGGTTATGAAACCAACTGGGAAACCCATGATCTTGACAAACTGTTTGATCTAGGATACACAGAGTGGGTGGAACTACATAATATCATTACTGGTATGTCTGGAGTTCACAAAGAGACAGTCTTGGAAGCCATTGAGAAGAAGTTAGCTGCTGTTGTAAAGTACAAGATTGATATCTCTGGCCTTCCAAGACCAATTGCATATGATATTGTTATAACACGATTTTAACTTCTGAATTCAATTCATCAATGGTGAATTTGGTGAGTGTGTGTTCTTGGTGTTTGTGTGTGTTTTGAGAGAGAATGTGTAGATCTGGAATTAAAGTTCTGAAATGTGTGAAAATTATGTCTAAGTTATGTCAAGGTTATGTCAAGGTTTTGATCTCTAAGGTATGAGAGGGCTATTTATAGTCTAATTACACAATTATGCTAATTGTCAAGTAGATCTGGAATTATGAAAATTATGTCTAAGTTATGTCAAGGTTATGTCAAGGTTTTGATCTCTAAGGTATGAGAGGGCTATTTATAGTCTAATTACACAATTATGCTAATTGTCACAATTAGCCCCTCAACCTTAGTGATCATTTATCTATGACTTAATCAACAAGAAATTCCTCTAATCTAGATTACAATTTATCACTATTTTTGGATTTCTAACATTCTCCCCCTTAGTGATACATTGTAATGAATGAAATACGTGTTATATTGTCTTGTAGGAATGAATTTGATGAGCCCGGTGGTGAAGACAATTGGTGTGTTGAAACAAGTCTTCAAAGCTTTCTCTTTTGTCTTTGGAGAACTTGATTCAGTCTTGGTCTTGGTCTTGAACTTCTTGAAGTTAAATCATGTGAGGATTCTCAATGTTCTTTTAGAACAGAGAATAATGAATGCATGTGAGTCTTTGTTGAATCATGAATCAGAGTTGTCTTTTGAAATGCGGAAGGTATGAATCTTGGTTTCGAATGTATCAATCTTCGATTCTTGAGTGAAATTCAGCTTTTCGATTCTTCAGTTTTGATTCTTGAATGAAGTATGTTTGATGAAGACTCTTTTGAAGCTTTGATCTTTGTCACATCAACTTGAATACTTTGGAGAGTAAGCAATTGAATGAAGTTTGGATGAATTTCTTATGAAGTAATCATGCTCCCCCTTAATCCATGAGTATACACATTTTGGAGCATTTTTGAACTTTTGAAGCATCTTGAGTGAAAATCTTTTCATCTTTGGTTTCATTCTTATCTATGACATCAATTCAGATTCCCCCTTTTAAAATCAAATTCTCAATCAACTAAAATCTAGTGAAAATCTGAAACTATTGACACATCATGAAGAATTTTCTCTCTCTATACACAAACTTTGATAATCCTAGAACTTTGATAAGCCTAACACTTAGTGAAACAACCAAACCAAACACGAACTTTTCTCCTTGTTTCCTTATCAATCAGTAAATCAATCATAAAATTTTCTCCCCCTCATAATGACAAGAATGGGAACCAATCTCATTATGGACATATTGATTGATTCATTGTCAACAAGAATAACATGATCGATTATACACATGGAGAACTATCAACCATCAACACATCAACCCGAACCATTAGCCCAACCCAATAAATCCTAGGAGTGACTAAAATGGAAGATTGAAGTTGTTGGGACAAACGTTATAGCATGGTGTTGGTGTTTTCTGTGTTTGTGTGATGAGAAATGAAACCAGATAAGAATGATCCGTTAGCATGTTCAAAAATCAAAAGGATTAATGAAATGACCGATTAAAATGTATAACATTTTTCGGATTTCTTATGTATCATTGAGATATGCACAAAACAAGTCTCTAACATAGTTCGATCTGCGGCTTTGCAACCACGAGATTGCTTCAAAGAATATAAATCATGGTTAACACTACCGAAGCATTTGATAACCACGATTTTATCCTTAAAGACTTTTTGGGAAATAACATCCGAGGTCACATAGACTTCTCGTTAACTCAACAAATTCATAAATGAAAATGTGAGACCTACGTTCAATGTTGGAAAGGATGTTAGCATTGGTAGGATTTCCATTCGATCATCGTGGAATATCAATTAAGATATCACTACAAATGTTCCGGCTATATCACAAAGATATGACTCGAATGTGTCCTAAAGTGAAGAATAATCAAACTAATGATCAATTAATATAGCTCTAGACACAATGTGATCAAATGAAGTCGGGGACTGGAGCAGAATGTCACCCTTTTTCAATATCAACATCTTCCGAAAGAAGAGTCAATAGAAATGTGAAAATCTCCGTGAGAAATGAAACCAGATAAGAATGATCCGTTAGCATGTTCAAAAATCAAAAGGATTAATGAAATGACCGATTAAAATGTATAACATTTTTCGGATTTCTATGTATCATTGAGATATGCACAAAACAAGTCTCTAACATAGTTCGATCTGCGGCTTTGCAACCACGAGATTGCTTCAAAGAATATAAATCATGGTTAACACTACCGAAGCATTTGATAACCACGATTTTATCCTTAAAGACTTTTTGGGAAATAACATCCGAGGTCACATAGACTTCTCGTTAACTCAACAAATTCATAAATGAAAATGTGAGACCTACGTTCAATGTTGGAAAGGATGTTAGCATTGGTAGGATTTCCGAAATCAACAAATGAAATCTGATAGGAGCGTGTTTTACCCGGCTTTTTGAGAATTTGGGGAAGGGTATCATTTCTTTTTAACCCTTTTCGCACAACATATCACCTTAACCTCTCACTTTTCGACTTTACTCCCTCCATCCTATTTGCACGAAAACAACAGCACTCAAAATACCCTCACTATCTAACGAAAGAAGTGAATACTCCGGGGTTAGAACTCATCGGCGAAGATGAAATTCATGGAGTATAATTTGAGAATTACTTATCCCTCATGTGCAAACTAATCACCGAACTCCATTTGATTGAAAATCATTGGAAAAACATCAAATGTGTGCATGAAAAAAAATTTGAAACACATTTGAAGGTTTGAAGGTTGTTGAAATCACAAACTCCTCCTTAATCTATGCAAGAATAGATCAAAAATGTTCATAGAAAGGTGGAGCAAAAATTGGTTTTGTGAGATCAAACATGAGTAAAATCTTTGTTGTGATATTTCGGAAAAATTTTGCTTCAACAACAATGTTGAATGTAAGACAGCTAGGGAGTACACAAAGGCGTTCAATCCGTTGCAACTTACAACAACACGTTGGAGGCAATTAAAACATTTAAGCAATTTGAAAATCCAATCAATTGTATAAAATGAGACAACAAGGGAGTACACAAAGGCGTTCGATTCCTTGTTATCTTATATCAATTTATATGTATAATAACAATATCTTAGAATGTAAAAACACTCTACAAATAAATATATCATTTAAGAACGGGTTGCATACATAGTATATACAAGCCATTGAAATAAATATCTTTTTGTGTATTTTTGAAAAAATTTTATATTTTGTTTTTGATTTTCTCTTTTCAAATTTTGTATTTTGGTTTTCTGGAATGTATCAAGAATTCCTTCAAATGTAAAAAGAATTAATGGTTTAAGATTTAACATACCAAGCTTGGAGATAAGAAAGTTAAACCTCTTTTCATCCAATGGTTTTGTGAACAAATCTGCAAGTTGAAAGTCAGTACCCACAAAGTAGAGCTCGATGTCACCTTTCTCAATATGATCTTTGAGAAAATGATATCTAACATCAATATGCTTTGAGCGAGAGTGGTTTACTGAGTTGACTGCAATGGCAATGGCACTCTGAGAATCACAATAGATAGGAATATGATCATATTTCAGACCATAATCAGTTAGTTGTGTCTTCATCCATAAAACCTGAGCACAACAACTAGCCGCAGCCACATATTCAGCTTCAGCCGTTGATAGTGACACACAATTCTGTTTCTTGGAAGACCAACTCACAATTTTATCGCCTAAAAATTGTAAAGTACCGGAAGTGCTCTTGCGATCAAGTTTACAACCAGCATGATCTGCATCTGAATATGCAGTTAGATTGAATCCAGTATCCCTTGGATACCAGAGACCTAAATCGGGTGTTCCCTTCAGATAACGAAATATTCGTTTCACAGCTTGATAATGTAAATCAGTTGGAGCAGCTTGATATCTAGCACACATACATGTTGCAAACATTATATCTGGGCGAGATGCTGTTAGGTACAACAATGAACCAATCATACTTCGATATCTCTTTTGGTCAAATGGTTTCCCATTTGTATCAGCATTTATGTTTGTTCGAGCAGCCATTGGGGTAGAAATTGAAGAACATGAAGTCATATCAAACTTTTTCAACATGTCATTTATGTATTTACCTTGTGATATAAAAATACCAGTTGGTAATTGTTTGATTTGAAGACCCAAAAAGTAATTCATTTCCCCAATCATGCTCATTTCAAAATGATTGACCATAAGAGATGAAAAGTTTCTGCAAAATGTTTGACTGGTCGACCCAAATATAATGTCATCAACATATATTTGAACAAGTAGAACATGCTTACCTTGTTTGCGAATGAACAAGGTAGGGTCAATTGTGCCTTTGGTAAAGCCACCTCTTAGTAAGAAAGTAGTTAAAGAATCATACCATGCTCTGGGTGCTTGCTTAAGACCGTAGAGAGCCTTGTCCAATCTGTAGACATGGTTTGGTCTTTGAGGATCAACAAAACCTTCTGGTTGATCAACGTAAACTTCTTCTTTGAGATCACCATTCAGGAAAGCAGTCTTCACATCCATTTGAAACACAGTAAAGTTTCTGAATGCAGCATAAGCTAAGAATATCTGAATGGCCTCCATTCTTGCAACTGGAGCAAAAGTTTCGTCGAAGTCAACACCAGGTTGTTGGCAATAACCCTTTGCAACAAGTCGAGCTTTATTTCTTACTACTACTCCATTCTCATCCTTTTTGTTTTTGAATATCCACTTCGTTCCGATTGGATCATCTTTTCTAGGATTTGGAACTAATCTCCATACCTTCAGTCTTTCAAATTGTGCGAGTTCCTCTTGCATTGCCTTAACCCATTCTGGATCTCGAAGAGCTTCAGATACTGTTTTGGGTTCGATATTGCTAAGAGAAAGTGCAACAAGACACTCATTCACTGAAGTACGAGTAGTTACTCCTGCTTGTGGATCTCCAATAATTTGTTCAGTAGGATGGTATTTCTGCATACGTGTCCACTTGTGATCATGAGGAAGGAGATCTTGTTGTTGAAGATCAACATCATCATCATTAAAGCTTGAGTTATGTTGAGAGATGTTATCATAACTTGGTGTAATTCTTTCCTCATAAGCTGGATGATCAAAGTCAAGTGGTACATACACACTTGGAGTGTTCAATGGATTTGTTGTCTGAGTTAATCGAGAAGGTTGTTCTTGAACATTCACTTGAGAAGAATTATCCTGAGAGAATGGTGGAGAAGTATCAGGATACGAGGATTCTTGCTCTGAAGAATTTGAAGAAGATTCATGAATATTGTCAGGAACTGGATCGTTGTTATGAAGAGGTTCATTGGGTTTAATTGGTTCAACGATGACTTGAGGTTCTTGATCATGAATCGGTTTTGAATTGTAGAATTCTTCAAAAAGAATATCTAATTCATCACTTGTAGGAGTTGGAAACTTCTTGAATTTAGAAGCTAAGGTAGTATTCCTTGTAGAAGGACTTGAAGCACTTGGATCATTACTTGTTGGTAGCAAACTTTCTTGCTCAAAGATCATGCCTGACATCTCATCAAACCAAACATTCATTGTTTCTTGAATTGTGTTGGTTCGACGATTATAGATTCGATAGGCAATTGATGTTTTGGAATAACCAACAAAATATCCTTCATCACCTTTCTTCTCGAACTTTCCAAGATTCTCCCGATCATTCAACGTGTAACAAACACACCCAAATATGTGAAAGTAGTTGATGTTGGGTTTGCGTTTGTTAACAACCTCATAAGGAGTTTTTTCGAAACGCTGATTGATAATGGACCGATTCTGAGTGTGACAGGCAGTGTCAACAGCTTCAGCCCACATATTAGATGGTAATTTGGAATAAGCAAGCATTGTCCTTGCTGCTTCTACCAGCGATCGATTTCTCCTTTCAACAACACCGTTTTGTTGTGGGTGCGAACTGCTGAAAATTGATGAGTGATTCCTTTGGAGTTGCAGAATTCATCAAAAACAGCATTCTTGAACTTAGTTCCATTATCCGAACGGATGTAACGAACTGGAAGTTGAAGATTTACTTGAGTATTAGTGATGAAATCTATCAACATCTGAGTTGTTTCATCTTTGGATGCAAGGAACTTGACCCAAGTATATCTTGAATAATCATCAACAATAACCAAGATGTATTTCTTCCCATTTCGGCTTTGTACTTTCATCGGCCCACAAAGATCCATGTGAAGCAAATGAAGAGGTGCTAAAGAATTTGGAGATTTCTTCGGTTTATGAGAAGTTCTTTTGATCTTCCCAACAGCACAAGAAGGACAAACATGCTCACTTTCATACTTATAGTCAGGTAAGCCTTCAACAAGATGCTTGTTGACCAAAGTATTGATAGTTTGGAAATTCAGATGAGAGAGCCTTCTATGCCATAACCAAGAATTCTTTGAAGTAGCCTTTGAAATGAGACAAATATTATCAGTTGGTTGGTTATCATCAAGATTGATGGTAAACAGGTTATCATCACAATCACCACAAAGAATATCAACTCCATCTAGAGTTTGGACTTTGCAAAGAGATTTTCGAAACAGAACTTGAAGATTGTTATCACAGAATTGTCCAACACTGAACAAGTTGTGACTTAATCCTTCAACATAGTGAACTTTCTTGATGATAATTCCATTTCGTTCAATGTCTCCATAACCTAAGATAGGAGCGAAATTGTTGTTTCCAAAGCGAACTGTTCCCATGAATCTTTCAACGAAATTCTTGAGCAAAGATTTATTTCCAGTCATGTGTTTCGAACACCCGAAATCGAGTATCCAAACACAGATGGTTATTTCCTGCAATCAATGAAATTTAACCGATTTTAGGTACCCACTTGAAGACGGGTCCTTTATGGTTAGTTAAAACAGGCAGGGTATATAACTTAGGATTCGCATTCAAACATGTTGTTGAATCAACATAAGCATTGACAAGCACATTATCAACAAACATATTTGAATAAAAGGTACGAACATTCACATTAGAGTTAAAAGTAACATGTCTACAAGCATTCACATCAACCACACGAGAATTAAAATTGTTTACAAGCTCACAAGGCCTTGCCTTGGCACATTCAACATTATTACACACAGATGAATTGTTTTGATTTACAGTAACACCTTTCCTCCCATTGACAGATTTTCTCCTCCTTCTTTTCATCTTTTTCTCAGTTTCTGAATTAAAAACATATTCTCCCTCCATGAATTTATCAAAATCATTCTTTGTGAAATCTTTGGAAAATGAAAATTTCAATGGAGATCGATTAGTTTCAGATTCATTTGAAAGTTTTGAAAAATCAGGAATCTTTGTGTCCAACTTCACATCATGGGTATTCTCAGAAATTAGATCAACTTGAACTGACACATCTTTGGTCTCACAAGAAAATTGAGTAGACGTATCAACACCTATACTAGCACTAGGCTTAGGGTGAACAACTAACTCATCAACATTGTTGCATGTGAAAAACCTATAGAAGTACCATATCAAAACTAAACTATGTGCAATTTCTTCATCAGAAAAATCAGATTGCACACAATCATCAGCTATAACAGTAGCAGTATTTTGACAAGTACATTCAAGAGAATTAGTCAAGGTCTGGGTAGAGGTATTGGTGGATGATTCACAAGTAGTTTGGGTAGAATTTTCTACTGAGGCTCTTTGGTCAGTTTGAGTAGAAACATTCTCACAAACTTTCTTAGTATCAACAGCAATACATTTATCCTCTGAATTCGGACTTTGAGACTTGAGATGATCGATAACTTTTTGTTGAGATTCCACTTTTGTTTCCACTTTGATTTTGGTAGATTCAATCTTTTTCTCAGTTTCTGAATTAAAAACATATTCTCCCTCCATGAATTTATCAAAATCATTCTTTGTGAAATCTTTGGAAAATGAAAATTTCAATGGAGATCGATTAGTTTCAGATTCATTTGAAAGTTTTGAAAAATCAGGAATCTTTGTGTCCAACTTCACATCATGGGTATTCTCAGAAATTAGATCAACTTGAACTGACACATCTTTGGTCTCACAAGAAAATTGAGTAGACGTATCAACACCTATACTAGCACTAGGCTTAGGGTGAACAACTAACTCATCAACATTGTTGCATGTGAAAAACCTATAGAAGTACCATATCAAAACTAAACTATGTGCAATTTCTTCATCAGAAAAATCAGATTGCACACAATCATCAGCTATAACAGTAGCAGTATTTTGACAAGTACATTCAAGAGAATTAGTCAAGGTCTGGGTAGAGGTATTGGTGGATGATTCACAAGTAGTTTGGGTAGAATTTTCTACTGAGGCTCTTTGGTCAGTTTGAGTAGAAACATTCTCACAAACTTTCTTAGTATCAACAGCAATACATTTATCCTCTGAATTCGGACTTTGAGACTTGAGATGATCGATAACTTTTTGTTGAGATTCCACTTTTGTTTCCACTTTGATTTTGGTAGATTCAATCTTTTTCTCAGTTTCTGAATTAAAAACATATTCTCCCTCCATGAATTTATCAAAATCATTCTTTGTGAAATCTTTGGAAAATGAAAATTTCAATGGAGATCGATTAGTTTCAGATTCATTTGAAAGTTTTGAAAAATCAGGAATCTTTGTGTCCAACTTCACATCATGGGTATTCTCAGAAATTAGATCAACTTGAACTGACACATCTTTGGTCTCACAAGAAAATTGAGTAGACGTATCAACACCTATACTAGCACTAGGCTTAGGGTGAACAACTAACTCATCAACATTGTTGCATGTGAAAAACCTATAGAAGTACCATATCAAAACTAAACTATGTGCAATTTCTTCATCAGAAAAATCAGATTGCACACAATCATCAGCTATAACAGTAGCAGTATTTTGACAAGTACATTCAAGAGAATTAGTCAAGGTCTGGGTAGAGGTATTGGTGGATGATTCACAAGTAGTTTGGGTAGAATTTTCTACTGAGGCTCTTTGGTCAGTTTGAGTAGAAACATTCTCACAAACTTTCTTAGTATCAACAGCAATACATTTATCCTCTGAATTCGGACTTTGAGACTTGAGATGATCGATAACTTTTTGTTGAGATTCCACCTTTTGTTGTAAACCCTCTATTTGTTTTTCCAAAAATGTGGTTGGAAAGTACATTTTAGTTGGTTTGTGTGGATTACCGACAGATTCTTGGTTTTGAAAATTTGATTCAATTTCTTCCAATTTGAAAATTGAAGATTCTTTTGTTTTGTATGAATCATTTATTGCATCATAATTAACCAAAAATTTCTGTTTTGGTGTTCTCTCAACATCATCAGTCTCAAATTCATCATTCAATGGACGAATAAATTGTTGTATCATACCAAGTCGTAGAAATTTTTCATCATACAAGGGTTCAATTTCCTCTTTGGCTTTTTGCAATGGTGTGATATTCTCAAATCCCAACCCGAGAAGAAGTTCTGTTTTGTCAATTTTTGACTTGTTGAAATAGGCAGTGAAATTCAAGAAAGGATTTTGTTCAACTTTATATAGCTTTTCTTGATAGAAAAGTATATTCTTTTTAAATTCCTCAACTTGTTTTTCAAGATTCTCTATCTCAATGTCTTTTAAAAAACAATTATGATTTAAATCAGAAATCTTCCTTTCGAATTCAACATTGTTTGGTTTAGCTTCTTGAAGCTTTTTGTTGAGAATATCAACATCCATTTGTCTTGCATTTGCCCGAAGCCATTCATTGGTCTTTTGAATTTCAAGATCTTGATTGGTCTTTTCAAGATCTTATCTTTTCAAGATCTTGAATGGTCTTTTCTAGATTTTGACATTTTTGTAATAACTTAAAATCAGGAGAGACATTCAACTCACATTCTTTAACCAACATCTTATCTTTGTAAGCTTGAAAATCTTGTTTAATAGCATCATATTCAAAAAGTAATTTTGAATGTTCTTCAAGAAGTTTTGTAAATTCACTTTTAGAAAATGAAATGCTATTTGTCAACTTTTTATTTTTGTTGGCTAAAGAATTGATATGAGTTGTTAAATTAGATAAAGCTAATCTACAAGACTCTTTGTCTTTAACCAAAGAAAAAGTAGAGTCGAGATTTACCTCATCATCTGGGTATTCATCATCAGTGCTTTCTGCTTCAAGGACTTTGTTTTTGGCCAATCTTGCCATATAGCAAACATTAGCGGAGAGATCTTGATCTTCATCATCAGTGAGCAACAGCCATTTGTCATCTTCAGCAAGCAATGCATGTCCTGCTTCAACTTGTTTGGCTAACAGCATCTTCTGCTTGTAGTACTCATAGTCCCGCTTTCGAGGTTGTTTGCAGTCAACGGCAAAATGTCCAGGAATACCACAATTGTAGCACTTTTTGTCTGATGCCTTACCCTTCTCAACATTTGGTTTTTCATTGGCTTCCTTATTTTCACCATACCTTGATCCATTAGCTTCACCTTGCTCATTGCTCCTCGGATGATAGTGTTCCTTCTTGGGAAATGCACTTGTAGAAGAAGTGCGGAGATTGTTGTTTGTTGGCCTTGCTTTGTAGAATTTCTTCTTGAAATGCTTTGTTACCGCGGCAAGAGCTTGATATAGTTCATCTGAAACACCATCTCTTGTAGCCATCAGATCATCTCCCTCCTCATCAGACGAAGAAACAACCACCATTTGCCTTTTAAGAGCTTCAGAAATCTTCTTCTCAACTATCAATGCCAAAGGATCAGAAGATACAACTTCTGGCATTTTGTTTGATGAAGCTTTGCTTAGGACTTGGTTTTCATTGAGTTTGAAGGATTCATAAAGAGTATGAATGGTGAACTTGGTCAGATTTTGATGTTGCTTGATCTGTGTTCCAAAATCTTCCCATTCTGGACCAAGAGCTTTGATGAATTTGATGTTTAGCTCAATCTCTGTTTTCTTGACATTGTTCTTCCTTAGCTCATTTATGACATTGCAGAATCTGTAGTAGACAGCTTCAAGAGATTCATTAGGCAATTTGGAGAAGTTGTCAAACTCAGTCAGAATATTTGTCAATCTTATGGTCGAAGTCACGTCAGCTCCCTCCATCTGTCTAGCCACCTCATCCCATATCTCCTTGGCTGTGTCATAAGAATCAACAGAACCATAGATTTCATCCGGTAGAGCTTTGTATAGGCATGACCTAGCTCTATTATCTGCAGCTGTTCGATCCTTTTGTTCAGCATTCAACAGATCAGGAGTTAGAATTATAGCATCAGTAGTGGGATGGCGATGAACGGCAAGTCCATTCAGGATGGAATCTTTCATCATATGACCATTTGTCTGACTTTCCACATAGTCCATAAATCTTTTCTTCCATAGTCCGTAGGAACCACGGTAGAGAACTGGAGGTCTTGTATCTGAACCCAATGCCAATGCTTCACGAGAAGCCATTAGAGATTGATTTGATTTGAAAAATTGAATTGAATTTAAAAGTGGAAAATGAAACGATCTTGATAAGATCAGGAAATGAAACGATCTTGAGTTAACCAGGAAATGAAACGATCTTGAGTTAACCAGGAAATGAAACGATCTTGAGTTAACCAGGAAATGAAACGATCTTGAGTTAACCAGGAAATGAAACGATCTTGAGTTAACCAGGAAATGAAACGATCTTGAGTTAACCAGGAAATGAAACGATCTTGAGTTAACCAGGAAATGAAACGATCTTGAGTTAACCAGGAAATGAAACGATCTTGAGTTAACCAGGAAATGAAACGATCTTGAGTTAACCAGGAAATGAAACGATCTTGATAAGATCAGGAAATGAAACGATCTTGAGTTAACCAGGAAATGAAACGATCTTGAGTTAACCAGGAAATGAAACGATCTTGAGTTAACCAGGAAATGAAACGATCTTTGTAACACCCCGCTAAAGCGGAATATACGGGATGTACAGACAAGCACAAAAGCACACAGTACCAGTTCCAACACAGCCAATAACATAAAAGAAAAGAAGAATAAAAGTTATTACAGCATTTGGGATATACCCAGAATAGTTAATAATCAAAAGACAGAACAAATGTCTTGAAGTACTGGAATCTGAACTGAATAAGCAAAGGGAGATCTTCATAGCTTCCGGTCTTGAACGTACGAACAATCGCCAAAAGAGATGAGCTTGAAAGAGGAAGACTCCTATGCTAAGAGATCTACTAACCTAGCCTGAAAAGCATGTAAGTTCAAAGGTCAACTACAAAAGTAGTTGGTGAGATTCACATAAAGTACTAGTACGCTTACATATAATAATATGTATAGTAAGAACAAGTCATAAGATCTGTACGATTAACAAAAATGCTCTGTGATAGAAGAACAGTACAAGGACATATAATGAACTTTAAATGAATTGTCACTGCTAACCCGATTGGCCAGAACTGAACTGTAATGAACTGATGCACATAATAATCAAGTACTTCACGAAGATCTAATTCAGAACAAGAACAGATAATATGCATCCTCCAGAACTGCGGAGAATGAGGGTGGGCCTACCCTAAACAGCGCTGTCCATAATTATATACGGTTCAATCCCTGAACTGTGGGATATGAATTGATAGCAGTGAATAAGAACTGAACAAGTACAAGTACGAACTAGAACATGTTAAAGATCAATATAGTAGTATGGAGGTATTTAAGATCCTGCCCATTCAAGACTTAAATACTCCCTTAAACAGTATAAATGTATTCAAGATCCTGCCCATTCAAGACTTAAATACTCTTTTAAATAATTAGGAATCATATCATAAGTACCTCGTAAGATCATAAAATAGTACGTGGAATAGTTCAAGATTATAATATAGTACGTAAAGTAATTCAAGAACATATGTACAAGTACAAAGTAGTTTTCATGCTTTTCAGTCCCCGATAAAAGAACTTGAACAAAATGTACGAAAGGGGGATTAGTGAACTCACAGTGATCTGGTACAAGCACAGTAGTATAAGCACAGAGAACAAGCACAGAGATAGATAAGTTATATCTATCAGATCCCAAGTACGTCTTGATTGAAGCCTAAGTACAAGTTATTGATCATGGACATGTACACATATTAGTTCAAATGACTAATTAATTATTGAAATGTCCTTGATGAACTGATGATTTGGTCCCTTTGAAGATCTTTGAACGTTTTGACTCAAAAATGAGTTTGAATGAACTTTAAGTGCATGAACTGGACTCGAACTGAACGTCTTGGAACTCACACACAAGTAATTATAATGTTAATGTGTCTTTAATAATGATTTCTAGCCTTAGAACTTAATTTAGTTGTTCATAGAACTCGTACTTTAATGATTAAGTTGAATCATGACTTTAATGTACTTAGTCAGAATCATTTTAGAGTTTGTACTAGATCAGGATCGTTTTAAGGTGTTCAATGCCAAGATCGTTTTGGCTTTTCAAGTCAAGATCGTCTTAAGTACATGGAGCAAGATCGTCCTAAGACTAGAACAAGATCGTCCTAAGGACTAGAACGAGATCATCCTAAGGACTAGAACAAGATCGTCCTAAGGACTAGAACAAGATCGTCCTAAGGACGAACAAGATCGTTTTAAGTTCAAGCACAAGATCGTTCTTAAGTTCCATGAGCACAAGATCGTTAGGTGTTCACAAGATCGTTTTAAGTTCCAAGCACAAGATCGTCTTAAGTCATGGAGCAAGATCGTCCTAGGTGTTGGCACAAGATCGTTTTAATTCGAGGGTCAAGATCGTCTTAGTTGTCGAGCCAAGATCGTTTCATGCTTCTTCTAGCTCAAGATCGTTTCATGCTTCTTCTAGCTCAAGATCGTTTTAGGAGACACAAGGCTCAGAATCGTCCTAGGGTTTATTGAGAACAAGATCGTCCTAGGTGTTGGCACAAGATCGTTTTAATCGAGATCGTCTGGGTCAAGATCGTCTTAGCTGTCGAGCCAAGATCGTTTCATGCTTCTTCTAGCTCAAGATCGTTTCAAGGTTAAAGGTTCAAGATCGTTTTAAGTTCCAAGCACAAGATCGTCTCATATGTTTCTAGTACAAGGTCGTTTTAAGTTCTAAGTACAAGATCGTCTCAAGGTTTGGTGCACAAGATCGTCTCAAGGTTTGGTGCACAAGATCGTCTCAAGGTTTGGTGCACAAGATCGTCTTAGAAGACAAGGTACAAGATCGTTTTAGGTTAAGTTCAGGATCGTTTTAAGGTGTTCAATGCCAAGATCGTTTTGGCTTTTCAAGTCAAGATCGTCTTAAGTACATGGAGCAAGATCGTCCTAAAGACTAGAACAAGACCGTCCTAAGGACTAGAACAAGATCGTCCTAAGGACTAGAACGAGATCATCCTAAGGACTAGAACAAGATCGTCCTAAGGACTAGAACAAGATCGTCCTAAGGACTAGAACAAGATCGTCCTAAGGACTAGAACAAGATGTTTGAGCAAAACCGATCCAAAGGATTAGTTACCCAAAAAAAACGTACCAACAACACCACAGCACCACACAAAATCGAACGAACAAATACCATAAGACATTAAGCTGCCTAGAACGATCTTGGGGACCAAGATCGTCCCTCCAAGACCGTCCCAATGTCTCGAATGAGCTGAACAAGGGCTGAACACAATTCGAGGCTATAGATCGATTCCGGAACTTGTTAGATCATAGGACTAGTACATATATACACAATAACATTAACCCATAACACTTTTAATGTTTTTCAAGATCAAAATATCATGAACAAGTCGTAGCATATCAAGAACAAGTTTACTTTCACTTTTCAAAAATGGGTTTTGTAAATTAAAGCATGTTACGACCCAAATTTGTTCACACATATGTTATTAAACACATTTAGACACAAACCCATTAACATTAATCATGATTTTCGCTCAAGAACTGGACCAAATCATCAAGAACATAAACTTGAAAAAAGTACACTTTTAATTTGATCAAAAACTCATAATTCGTTGTTGTTACCTGAGGTTTGATTCGAGAAGTATGTTTTGATTATCACAAGGATGCTAAAAGTACAAACGATTTTGATTAAACAATCCAAAATCCAGAGATGCCTTTGTGTGTGTTTTATGGTGTCTGCACTATGTGTTTTAGTGAGAGAGTGGAGGAGATGAAGGAGATGAACAGTGATTGTTTTCTCTCACTAGGGTTTCCATCTCTTTCTATTTATACCCTTCCCATAATTAATGAACTCATAAATGCAAGGACTATTTGCGAACATTCTGAACTAGAACTTTTATGAACACGAACATTTATGCACTGTACTTTAGTATTTCATCGCACTTAATCAGGAACTCGTCAAATAAATTAAGATTTTAAGATCAAATTGACCTTCATATAAGCATATAATTTAGGTCTAAAGTACGTCAAGAACCTAAATAAATTGAACTGTCTAGCCGTTCAAATGGCGAAAGTACTTTCTAAAGAACTTATTTAGAACATTTCTAAGACGGTTGTTACATTCTCCCCTACTTAGAGGATTTCGTCCTCGAAATTAAGAGTCTTGCCGATCAAAAAGATGAGGGTACTTCTTCTTAATGAAGTCCTCGCGTTCCCAAGTGTCATTATATCCATGTCTAGCACTCCAACGTACACGAACTAGTGGTACTCTGCTCTGTCTAGTCTGTTTAGCATCCCTATCAATGATCTCGATGGGCTCTTCAGTGAACTCAAGCCCTTCATCGAGATGAACATCCTTAACAGGAATGACGGTCGGGTCGTCAGCCAAGCACTTCTTTAAATTGGACACGTGAAAGGTGTCATGAACATTGCCAAGTTCTAGGGGTAGTTCCAGTTTGTACGCAACTGGCCCAATACGTTTAACGATCTTATAAGGTCCGATGTACCGAGGCGCCAATTTGCCCTTCTTGCCAAAACGGGCAGTACCTTTCCATGGGGAAACTTTTAATAGAACTTTATCGCCTACTTGAAACTCTAAGGGTTTACGGCGTTTGTCAGCATAGGACTTTTGTCTGTCTTGGGCAGCCTTAAGCTTTTCTTTGATAACAGCTATTTTGTCTATAGTGAACTGTACGACTGGGAGCTTCATCCAGCTTCTTTCGCCGGCGTCTAGCCAACAAAGTGGTGATCTGCACTTACGCCCATATAAGGCTTCGAACGGTGCACACTGAATACTAGTGTGATAGCTGTTGTTGTACGAGAACTCGATCAATGGAAGATGTTTATCCCAACTTCCTCTGAACTCTAATGCACAAGAACGGAGCATGTCCTCCAAGGTCTGAATAGTACGTTCGCTTTGCCCGTCCGTTTGTGGGTGATAAGCGGTGCTCAAGTTAAGTCTAGTACCTAACGCTTCTTGAAGTGACTGCCAAAAGTCAGATGTGAAGCGAGGATCTCGATCGGACACTATTGATAAAGGGACACCGTACTTGGTCACAATATCGTCTATATAGATTTCAGCGAGTCTCTCCAGTGAGTAGTCGTCACGAATTGGAAGAAAACGAGCTGATTTCGTCAGTCTGTCTACGATAACCCAAATGGAGTTATGGTTGTCTCTTGTACGGGGTAGTTTCATGATGAAATCCATGGTAATATCCTCCCACTTCCACACCGGAATTTCCAACTGCTTCAGTAAACCGGAAGGTTTCTGATGTTCGATCTTAACTTTAGAACAGGTCAGGCATCTGCTGACGTACTCGTAGATCTCTCTCTTCATCCCAGGCCACCAGTAGTCTTGTTTCAAGTTCTTGTACATCTTGTCTGCACCGGGATGAATTGAGTACCTTGAACTGTGAGCTTCCTGCATGATGATCTCTCTAACACCATTAACTGCAGGGATCCAAACTCTGTTTTTGAACTTCCTGACTCCTTCGTTATCAACTTCAAGTTCTTGAGCGATTGGGCCTAACCGTTCTGCCTTTATATTATCTTTTGATGCTAATCCGATCTCTTGACCTGCGATCACGCGTTGCCTTAAGTCTGTACGATCTGCCTCTTTGATAGATAAGATTTTGACTCGTTCCTTTCTGCTTAGGGCGTCAGCCACTACATTCGCCTTTCCAGGATGGTACTTGATTTCACAATCGTAATCACTTAGTAACTCCACCCAACGTCTCTGTCTCATGTTTAGTTCTTTCTGGTTGTATACATGTTGCAAGCTCTTATGGTCAGTGAAGATAGTACATTTAGTTCCGTACAAGTAGTGCCTCCAAATCTTTAATGCAAAAACGACTGCACCAAGCTCTAGATCGTGGGTGGTATAATTCTTCTCATGTACCTTGAGTTGTCTGGATGCGTAGGCGATCACTTTGCCTCTTTGCATCAGTACGCATCCTAGTCCTTGATGTGAAGCGTCACAGTACACGACAAAGTCTTCGGTGCCTTCTGGTAAAGCTAGAACAGGTGCTTCACACAGTCTGTCTTTTAGGGTTTGGAACGCTCGTTCTTGTTGTTCACCCCAAATAAAGTCTTTGGTCTTTTGAGTCATTTGAGTCAAGGGTAGTGCGATCTTAGAAAAGTTCTCGATAAAACGACGATAATACCCAGCTAGTCCAAGAAAACTACGAACTTCGGTAGGAGCTTTCGGAGCTTCCCACTTTTTAATGGCTTCAACTTTGGCCGGGTCGACATGAATGCCTTGTTCGTTTACGACGTGGCCGAGGAACTGTACTTGGCGAAGCCAGAACTCGCACTTAGAGAATTTAGCGTACAACTCTTCTTCTCGAAGAAGTTGAAGAATAGAACGTAAATGTTGTTCATGATCAGTCTTGTTCCGAGAGTACACGAGTATGTCGTCAATGAATACGATAACAAATTTGTCCAAGAACGGACGACAGACACGGTTCATTAAGTCCATAAAAATTGCTGGAGCATTAGTCAGTCCAAATGGCATAACGAGAAATTCGTAGTGGCCATAACGAGTACGAAAAGCTGTCTTTGGAACGTCACCATCCTGAACACGAATCTGGTGATAACCTGAACGTAGATCGATCTTAGAGAAGTACGAAGCACCTTGTAATTGATCAAACAGATCGTCTATGCGAGGTAGGGGATACCGGTTCTTAACGGTTAATTTGTTCAGTTCACGATAGTCTATGCACATTCTCATGGAGCCATCTTTCTTTTTGACAAATAAAATAGGTGCTCCCCAAGGAGATGAACTAGGACGAATGAAGCCCTTGCTCAAAAGTTCCTGTAATTGATTCAAACAGATCGTCTATGCGAGGTAGGGGATACCGGTTCTTAACGGTTAATTTGTTCAGTTCACGATAGTCTATGCACATTCTCATGGAGCCATCTTTCTTTTTGACAAATAAAATAGGTGCTCCCCAAGGAGATGAACTAGGACGAATGAAGCCCTTGCTCAAAAGTTCCTGTAATTGATTGGACAGTTCTTGCATTTCAGGAGGAGCTAAACGGTACGGTGCTTTAGCGACTGGTGCTGCACCGGGAACTAGATCAATATTGAACTCGACTTGTCTAACAGGTGGAATGCCTGGTAAGTCGTCAGGGAAGACATCTGGGAAGTCCCGAACAATGGGAATGTCTTGAACTTTTGGTTCTTTAGCACTTTTATCAATGACGTGAGCTAGGTACACAAGATGATCCTTCTTGTCCAAGTACTTACGAAATTTCATAGCTGAGACGATTTTAAGTTCGTTCGTGGACTTATCGCCTTGTACGATCAAGATCTCGCCGTTCGGTAGCGGTATATGAACTGATTTCTCGTGGCAACAAATAGTCGCGTGGTGCTTGGATAGCCAATCCATTCCCACGATCATGTCAAAACTACTAATCTTGACGGGGATTAGATCAATTGTAAAGTTCTTGTCTACTAAAGTCAAAGGGCAATCTAGAGCAATTTCATTGGTACCGTACCTTTGGCCATTTGCATATTCTACCACATATTTGTCATTTAGTTTGCCAGATATCATGTTAGTTTTAGCTTTAAAGTCTAATGCCACAAAGCTACGTTCAGCACCGGAGTCAAATAGTACAGAAGCATAAAGATCGTTCAGAAGAAAAGTACCTGTCACAACCCGAGGGTTCTGACGAGCTTCCTCAGCGTTCAAAGCGAAAACACGGGCGTTAGCAGGGCCTGGTTGGTTTTGCTGTTGCTGGTTGATTTGTTGGTTCTGGTTTCTTGGCCCGCGTGGATAAGCAACACGCTGAACTTGGGCGTTCTGGTTCTGGTTCCTTTGAACTGGTGCAGCAGGTGGTAGCGGAGGTCTGGCATTTCTCATTGGTGGATTTCTGTTGACTGGCGGAGGATTAGTTCTGATCAAGTTCGCTGAAACAACATTGCAGTACTTAGCCATATGCCCAATTCCTTGGCACTTATAGCAGACAGGACAAGCACCAGTGTGATGAAGGTTACAACGGGTGCACTTTGGATAAGCTCCAGAATATCTTGTTGGTTCAGGCACTGCGGTCACCGCATAGTTCCTCAAGATCTTCCCCTTCTTACTTGGGGGTTCAACCCTCCTTTCCACCACTTCTTCAACTTTCCTCTTCCCCTTATCAGCATTCTCCGTCAAACCTCCTGACCGGATAATATCTTTGGTCAAGGTCTTAGCCAGTACAGTGGCTCTTGACATGGTCTTGGGGCCCTTACTGGTGAGGTCACGACGGATCTCAGGAATCAAACCCCAGATAAAGCGATCAATCTTCTTCTCTTCAGTAGAAGCTAAGTGTGGCACAAGTCTAGCAAGCTCATTAAACCTCAAAATGTATTTCTCAATTTCCACACCCTCCATCTTCAAATCCCAAAATTCTTGTTCTAACTCCTGTAAGGCATCTTTGGTACAGAACTCAGCTCTCATCATCTTCTGAAGTTCTTCCCAGGTGTAAGCATAGGCGGACTTCCTGCCAATAGTGGTGACGATGCCAGTCCACCAAGATCTAGCAGCTCCGTCAAACTGGCTGGTCGCATGCTCCACCATCTTGTCTTCAGTAGTCTCAGTGTGGTATAGGGCTTCTTCCATGTTTTCAAACCACATTAATAGTTCTGCAGCACCCTTCTCCCCTGTGTAGACTGGGGGTTTGCACTGAGTGAAAGTCTTGAATTGGCACCCTCTGCTTCGGGTGACTCTGCCTTCAGTGGTGGCTCGGGTGTTAATCTGGCTAGCTCCATCCGAATCACCATTCGCTTCTTGATTCTGTTCGGGTTCTTCTTGAGTTCTCCTATTCTGAGTTGCTCTAGTAGTTCTAGTACCTTCAGTTAGTGAATTTCCAGCATCTGAGCAACTTGGGTAGCAAGATTTGGTACCATCGCATTCATGCGGTCAGTGATGAGGTTCGCTACGTCTTCCAAAGTAAAGTTGACGTTCGCATTAACACCAGGTTGGATAGGTGGTTCAACGGCTGGTGCAGTCTTAGGTCTTCGTCCACGTTTAGGCGGCATTCTTCCTTATGCCCCTATTAAGATAGAAATATGAACTCGATTACGTTTCGCACAAGTCTATAGCTCCAAGTACGTAGTACGTTAATAAACGATCGTCGTTAGCACAATATATGAACAAGAACAGTCGTCGGTCGCACGATAAGGACCTATAGTCGTATAAGCTCTAAGGCCTATAATCGAAGTACTAGAACGTATGTCTTAAGAGAACGAGTGAACTAGAACTGATATGATCGAAGGACGAGATTGTACGAAGTTCTTAACAGAGTTCTAAGAGACGGATGACGCCTTTAATAACACACTTTGAGTGCTAGGTACTTTATTCGTAATTAGATGTAGTTGATCAGGTTACATCTAATTAGGACAAAAAGTACGTATTACTCAAACCGGTCATACCAGGGATCACCTCAGAGTGGATTCAAGTTATAGCTCGAGTTTTCCTTAAGAAAAGCTCGGTGTTCACTATAACCATGGCTCTGATACCAACTGTAACACCCCGCTAAAGCGAAATATACGGGATGTACAGACAAGCACAAAAGCACACAGTACAAGTTCCAACACAGCCAATAACATAAAAGAAAAGAAGAATAAAAGTTATTACAGCATTTGGGATATACCCAGAATAGTTAATAATCAAAAGACAGAACAAATGTCTTGAAGTACTGGAATCTGAACTGAATAAGCAAAGGGAGATCTTCATAGCTTCCGGTCTTGAACGTACGAACAATCGCCAAAAGAGATGAGCTTGAAAGAGGAAGACTCCTATGCTAAGAGATCTACTAACCTAGCCTGAAAAGCATGTAAGTTCAAAGGTCAACTACAAAAGTAGTTGGTGAGATTCACATAAAGTACTAGTACGCTTACATATAATAATATGTATAGTAAGAACAAGTCATAAGATCTGTACGATTAACAAAAATGCTCTGTGATAGAAGAACAGTACAAGGACATATAATGAACTTTAAATGAATTGTCACTGCTAACCCGATTGGCCAGAACTGAACTGTAATGAACTGATGCACATAATAATCAAGTACTTCACGAAGATCTAATTCAGAACAAGAACAGATAATATGCATCCTCCAGAACTGCGGAGAATGAGGGTGGGCCTACCCTAAACAGCGCTGTCCATAATTATCTACGGTTCAATCCCTGAACTGTGGGATATGAATTGATAGCAGTGAATAAGAACTGAACAAGTACAAGTACGAACTAGAACATGTTAAAGATCAATATAGTAGTATGGAGGTATTTAAGATCCTGCCCATTCAAGACTTAAATACTCCCTTAAACAGTATAAATGTATTCAAGATCCTGCCCATTCAAGACTTAAATACTCTTTTAAATAATTAGGAATCATATCATAAGTACCTCGTAAGATCATAAAATAGTACGTGGAATAGTTCAAGATTATAATATAGTACGTAAAGTAATTCAAGAACATATGTACAAGTACAAAGTAGTTTTCATGCTTTTCAGTCCCCGATAAAAGAACTTGAACAAAATGTACGAAAGGGGGATTAGTGAACTCACAGTGATCTGGTACAAGCACAGTAGTATAAGCACAGAGAACAAGCACAGAGATAGATAAGTTATATCTATCAGATCCCAAGTACGTCTTGATTGAAGCCTAAGTACAAGTTATTGATCATGGACATGTACACATATTAGTTCAAATGACTAATTAATTATTGAAATGTCCTTGATGAACTGATGATTTGGTCCCTTTGAAGATCTTTGAACGTTTTGACTCAAAAATGAGTTTGAATGAACTTTAAGTGCATGAACTGGACTCGAACTGAACGTCTTGGAACTCACACACAAGTAATTATAATGTTAATGTGTCTTTAATAATGATTTCTAGCCTTAGAACTTAATTTAGTTGTTCATAGAACTCGTACTTTAATGATTAAGTTGAATCATGACTTTAATGTACTTAGTCAGAATCATTTTAGAGTTTGTACTAGATCAGGATCGTTTTAGGAGACACAAGGCTCAGAATCGTCCTAGGGTTTATTGAGAACAAGATCGTCCTAGGTGTTGGCACAAGATCGTTTTAATCGAGATCGTCTGGGTCAAGATCGTCTTAGCTGTCGAGCCAAGATCGTTTCATGCTTCTTCTAGCTCAAGATCGTTTCAAGGTTAAAGGTTCAAGATCGTTTTAATTGTCGAGCCAAGATCGTTTCATGCTTCTTCTAGCTCAAGATCGTTTCATGCTTCTTCTAGCTCAAGATCGTTTCAAGGTTAAAGGTTCAAGATCGTTTTAAGTTCCAAGCACAAGATCGTCTCAAGGTTTGGTGCACAAGATCGTCTCAAGGTTTGGTGCACAAGATCGTCTCAAGGTTTGGTGCACAAGATCGTCTTAGAAGACAAGGTGCACAAGATCGTTTTAGGTTAAGTTCAGGATCGTTTTAAGGTGTTCAATGCCAAGATCGTTTTGGCTTTTCAAGTCAAGATCGTCTTAAGTACATGGAGCAAGATCGTCCTAAAGACTAGAACAAGACCGTCCTAAGGACTAGAACAAGATCGTCCTAAGGACTAGAACGAGATCATCCTAAGGACTAGAACAAGATCGTCCTAAGGACTAGAACAAGATCGTCCTAAGGACTAGAACAAGATGTTTGAGCAAAACCGATCCAAAGGATTAGTTACCCAAAAAAAACGTACCAACAACACCACAGCACCACACAAAATCGAACGAACAAATACCATAAGACATTAAGCTGCCTAGGACGATCTTGGGGACCAAGATCGTCCCTCCAAGACCGTCCCAATGTCTCGAATGAGCTGAACAAGGGCTGAACACAATTCGAGGCTATAGATCGATTCCGGAACTTGTTAGATCATAGGACTAGTACATATATACACAATAACATTAACCCATAACACTTTTAATGTTTTTCAAGATCAAAATATCATGAACAAGTCGTAGCATATCAAGAACAAGTTTACTTTCACTTTTCAAAAATGGGTTTTGTAAATTAAAGCATGTTACGACCCAAATTTGTTCACACATATGTTATTAAACACATTTAGACACAAACCCATTAACATTAATCATGATTTTCGCTCAAGAACTGGACCAAATCATCAAGAACATAAACTTGAAAAAAGTACACTTTTAATTTGATCAAAAACTCATAATTCGTTGTTGTTACCTGAGGTTTGATTCGAGAAGTATGTTTTGATTATCACAAGGATGCTAAAAGTACAAACGATTTTGATTAAACAATCCAAAATCCAGAGATGCCTTTGTGTGTGTTTTATGGTGTCTGCACTATGTGTTTTAGTGAGAGAGTGGAGGAGATGAAGGAGATGAACAGTGATTGTTTTCTCTCACTAGGGTTTCCATCTCTTTCTATTTATACCCTTCCCATAATTAATGAACTCATAAATGCAAGGACTATTTGCGAACATTCTGAACTAGAACTTTTATGAACACGAACATTTATGCACTGTACTTTAGTATTTCATCGCACTTAATCAGGAACTCGTCAAATAAATTAAGATTTTAAGATCAAATTGACCTTCATATAAGCATATAATTTAGGTCTAAAGTACGTCAAGAACCTAAATAAATTGAACTGTCTAGCCGTTCAAATGGCGAAAGTACTTTCTAAAGAACTTATTTAGAACATTTCTAAGACGGTTGTTACAATGATAACGAAATGAAACGGTCTTGAAAAATAAAACGGTCTTGAAATAAAATGTTTGGTAACAAACGATCTTGGATTAGAATGATGTTGAATTGAAATGATTTAAGAAAATGGAACGATCTTGATTTAAGATCGTCTTGGGTGTCGAAGGTATGAAACGATCTAGATGTAGATCGTCTTAGGTACTAAGAAATGAAACGGTCTTGAAAAATAAAACGGTCTTGAAATAAAATGTTTGGTAACAAACGATCTTGGATTAGAATGATGTTGAATTGAAATGATTTAAGAAAATGGAACGATCTTGATTTAAGATCGTCTTGGGTGTCGAAGGTATGAAACGATCTAGATGTAGATCGTCTTAGGTACTAAGAAATGAAACGATCTTGAAAGATCGTCTTGGGTGTCGAGGGTATGAAACGATCTAGATGTAGATCGTCTTAGGTACCAGGAAATGAAACGATCTTGACAAAATCGTTCTGGGTAAGATCGTCTTGAGCTAGATCGTTTTGAACAAAATAGTCCTTGGTGAGATCGTTTTAGAATTTTGATGAAAATTTGGTTAAGTCTAGAAAATGAAACGATCTTGAATTGAAACGGTCTTGAAAAATAAAACGGTCTTGAAATAAAATGTTTGGTAACAAACGATCTTGGATTAGAATGATGTTGAATTGAAATGATTTAAGAAAATGGAACGATCTTGATTTAAGATCGTCTTGGGTGTCGAAGGTATGAAACGATCTAGATGTAGATCGTCTTAGGTACTAAGAAATGAAACGATCTTGATAGAAGATCGTTTTAGGTTTGTTTCCCAAAAACTTCTAAGTATTTGAAATGACCCAACCAATCCTTTCGGATTAATTAGCCAGAAACAAACACTACCACAACACACTTTTGTTTAAAACGATCTTATGAGGATCGTCCAACAAGTTACAAATCACTGAAACTAAAACGATCTTATGAGGATCGTCCAACAAGTTACAAATCACTGAAACTAAAACGATCTTAGGAAGATCGTCCTAGTGAAGATCGTTCTGGAGGTCGTCTTCTTCATTTCAACAGTTTTCCAGAAAAACTCCATTAACAACTTCAGAAAGCTTCAATAACTTTTGAATTACTGGGAATTAGAACTTGAAATCACTTGCAAACTGTTTGAATTCATGTCCGCAACAAGATTATGAACAAAATTCAACACAAAACACAACAGATTCAAATCCCTCAAAATTCGCGCCAAAACTCAAAATTCAATCTCGAGATTTAGATTGAATTGGAACTTGAAACTTGACAGGATTATGTTTTTAACAACCACAAATCTAATGATGAACAAATAATTGTGATTTTATGTGTTTTGAAGTGTTAATTTTGATGAACCAGACGGTGAAAAGTTCGAACAGAATTTGAGAATAAATTTGATTTTGATGAAATTGTGATTGAATTCAGTTATGGATCATCATCTAATCGATGTTTTGCTCTGATACCACTTGTTATAACACGATTTTAACTTCTGAATTCAATTCATCAATGGTGAATTTGGTGAGTGTGTGTTCTTGGTGTTTGTGTGTGTTTTGAGAGAGAATGTGTAGATCTGGAATTAAAGTTCTGAAATGTGTGAAAATTATGTCTAAGTTATGTCAAGGTTATGTCAAGGTTTTGATCTCTAAGGTATGAGAGGGCTATTTATAGTCTAATTACACAATTATGCTAATTGTCACAATTAGCCCCTCAACCTTAGTGATCATTTATCTATGACTTAATCAACAAGAAATTCCTCTAATCTAGATTACAATTTATCACTATTTTTGGATTTCTAACAGATATGGATTATGAAGATGAGTCAGCTGAGCCACTGAAGAAGAAAAGAAGAAGGTATGAAAGGATTGATGCTCCTGGAGGTGACCATTCAGTTTTTCTCCAAAACTTGTCTCCTACAGAGTTGCTAGCACAATTATCTTCTGGTGCAATTGACAAGATTCTTGATAATCTTAATCTGTCTCTACCTGCTAGTGTCAAAGATGCAAGATGTGGGAAGTTCATAACTGAACCTGAGCATGGGATGTACTTTGTAGATGCTAGAGGAAATTTGGTGTTTCAAAGGACTGCTGAACTAAAACAGGTACCATCTATGCACCTATTTACCTTATACAGATTCTGCAGAAACTTTAGTGAAGAAGGTAATGTGTATGAGCAGTTCCTTATAGATGAAGGGTTAGATAGGCAACTTGATGTGAGAGTTGCTCCATCATTTGAGGTTAAGCAAGAAGCAATTGAAATGCTTGGAGAATAGTGATGTAGATTGTAATATCTTTGATTTATTCTCTATATATACAAAGGCAGTTGTACAAATCTAGCTTCTTGGTTAAAATTTCATATCAGATTGAAAAGAACCCAAAAGATTCAAAGGGTCACAAGCTGTTAGTCATATTTTCATTTGATTCTTTGTAAGCTGATAGTTAGAAGTGTAGTTAGGTTTTGTCATCATCAAATAGGGGGAGATTGTTGAGTCCCAATGTTAATTGTAAATTTAATGATGACAAATCTGACCTATAAACACTTAGTAATCTTTTGGTTCTTGTAATCTAATCTGGGTCAGACTAAGCTGACACAACTTACGATCTGTCTCTGACCCAGATCATGCTTCATACTTGTAATTGTAATATCTTATGGAAGCAAGTGTTATTCAAGCTGCATCAAATTGTATTAGCATTCAGTCCAAGTCGAAGATGAGGATTGAAGATAGAAGACCAAGATGTTAGTGGAAGACAGCTTGGGATTAGCAGTCAGCTTGGAAACACTTAGGCAGATTGGTGCCTTGACAAACGGCCCAATCTGTGTCTGACAATCAAGTAAAGATAACAACCTGGATTGAAGATAAGGACAAATGACGTAACTAGGAAGAATCCTAGGATCCAGGTTGGTGGTTGTTTACATATGCGTATCCATACTCCTATTGGTGGATGAAGAATGTGCGTCGTACGTGGGAGACCACAAGTACCATGAAAGGCACGATTGATTATTCCTTCATCAACCACTGAACGAATTACACGTAGCCGCAACGGACACCTAATGAATGAGCGCTTGTGCCTATAAAAGCCTCATTCATGGATTGCATATGTGTGGCATTTCCCGAGAATCATTCTTCACACAAGTTTCTCTGCTCTTACACACAGCTTAGTCTGTACGAGATCAGCTTGGGCTGATTCTCTTGAGCTGAAACTAATTGATTGTTGTTTGTCACTTCATAGGGTTGTTTAGATATCTATAGGCTATCTTTATTCCGCAACAACCCTGTAATTCTTTGTATAGATTATATCTTAATAAAGGATTACATTTGAAAATAACAATCTGTGTTCAAGAATGTTTTTATTTCTTTACTGCTTTACTGTTTTAATGATTCCTGCACTTTACTAACTTGCTTGATATTCATTATCTGAATCTTAAAACGTTTTGTGTTAAAAGTTTGTAAAGATTGTGGAAAGTTGTATTCACCCCCCTCTACAACTGTTCTGTGTTCAATATACTTTGGTATATTGATACACCGTGGGACGTATCAACACGCATCTTTGAAACCCAAGATATTTTACAAGCCCTTAACCTCACAAACGAAAGTCTGGTTACATAATTAATCTAAGTCTTCAAGGTAGATTATCTTGGGTAATTTTTGACCAAAACAATTTGGCGCCCACCGTGGGGCAAAAGGTGCTTTCAATCAATTAAAGAATTTTCAATTTTTATCAAAGAAAACCAATTTTCCGAAATTAATTCTGAAAATGTCGACTCAACCAACTAACTTCTTCGCAAACTGCTCCTGCTGTTTCTTCTTCTATGATTGGTCATTCTGCAGGAAATAATTCGTATCGAAGGAACAGGAATAACACGACTCAAATCCCGAATCAAAACAAAGATAAGGGACCTGCTGATCAGGCCAATGAATTTAATGCTGCCGGAGACTTTCCTGCGGGAATTTCGTCTCAACTCAACACTGGATCTGGCCGAGCAGAACGATCGAGCTTTTATAATTCTGAAGGCTATCCAGACCCATTTAATATTGGATCTAGAGATGCTGCTCAAAATATTAAATCTTATAAAATTCCTGACCTATTTACTATTTTGCAGAATATTAATGATACGATTAAAACAAATCAGGAGTTTAATCAGGCTCAATTTAAGATCTTGGAGTCCAGGATTTCAGAGAATGGACCATCATTCACTCCAAGAAATCTATTTTCGACTCCAGGAGCATCTGCAGCCCCTGGATCTGCACCACAAAGCACGTCATTCCCAACTGCAACTCCGAATTTTGGGAGCAATATTCCACAAAATACTCAGGCTGCTGGAGCATCCGCGTCCATGAGTGCAGGTTTACATAATTCTAATAATTTCACTGGTTCGTTTGGTTTTACTAATTCATCGCACGGTCAAGGATCAAACGAATATTTTGCAAGGGAGTTTCAGAGGCTCAAAGATATGATCTCTAGCGTTCCTGGATTCTGTAATCCAATTCAAGAGGTCAACCCAACATCCTACCTTATCAACAGATATGGTGAAAGGATCGCTAACGTGGAATTCCCAAAAAAGTTTCAAGTTCCAAATATAAAGCCATACGATGGAACTACTGATCCTCAAGAGCATATAACACTATATTTGGAGAAGATGGAGACTGTGCCCATTCCTTCCAACCTAAAAGAAGCTTGCTTATGCAGAAGCTTTGGATCTACACTTTCTGGATCAGCCTTAAAATGGCTGCAGAGTTTGCCTCCTTTATCTATTAACTCTTTTGCAGATTTAACTAATTTATTTTATAGTCAATTTTCTTGTAGTAGGACTTTCGAAAAATTGACTGATGATCTTTATAAAATCACTCAAAAACCTAACGAATCACTTAGAGATTTTATGACTAGGTTTACAAAAGAATCGCTTAATATTCCGAAATTAGATATGTTGACCGCTATTCAAGCTTTGCAGAGAAGTCTCAAACTAGGATCCAAGTTCCAACAAGATCTTATAATGACGCCATGCAGAAATTTGGACGAGGCAAAAGCAAGGGCTGCAAGATTTATAAGGCTTGAAGAAAATGAATTAACTTCTTCAAAATTGGAAGCTCTATCATATGATCGTCCAAATCGGAAGGCGAAAACTCCAGTGTTCAAGCCAAGAAACAAACCTTACACAAGACATGTCGATAATCAAGTTAATGTAGTCGAAGAAGATGATGGGGTTGATTATCCTGCTCTTTCAACATACTGTTTTTCAGTTGGCACACCTGGCATTATAATGGCGCTTAGAGATCTTGGAGACAAAGTAAGATGGCCACAGAAGAAAAATGATTCTTATTTCAAAAAGAAGGATCCTAGCCAATGGTGTGCATATCACGAAAACTTCGGTCATCTCACTGAAGATTGCAAGATGTTAAGAAGGGAGATCTCCACTCTTATAGCTAAAGGATATCTCATAGACATCTTTGGAAGAAAGAAGTGAAGGCATGGATTTTTCAAAGCCCAAGCCAACTCAAAAAGCTGACTCTCCACCATCAGATGCAAGAGTAATCAATACAATATCTTGAGGGTCAGAAGTATGTGGGACAACATATTCAACAGCTAAGAGATTTGCTAAGCAAATCAAGACAAATAAAAGAGAAAAAAGCGTGAAGAAAGCATCAATTTCAGATTCGGATTTTGTCTCTTTTGAGGAAGACGACTTCGATGACATACTGGAACCTCATCATGACGGTTTGGTTGTCATTTTATTAATTGCTAACCATTATGTTCGCCGGATCTTAATAGATAATGGAAGCTCAGTAAATATAATCAAGCTGGAAACATTGAAAAGAATGGATATTTCAGAAGAAGGCATCACCGGCAAGGCGTCACCTTTAATTGGATTCAGTGGCGAAACCAAGTATACTGTTGGCGAAATTAAGCTACCAGTGTATGTTGGTGGGATTAATTCCATGCAGAAATTTTGCGTCGTCGATACTCTTCCAGGATGCAACATAATTTTGGGAAGGCCCTGGATTCATGAAATGAAGGCAGTGCCTTCAACCTATCACCAATGTGTTAAACTACCAACACCTTGGGGAGTGGTCACTGTTAAAGGAGATCAACAAGAGGCTAGAGAATGCTATACATCCACAATGAAGTCAGCAGCAAAGTCGAATTCACAATAGCAATTATAGAAGAGGATCTTCGATGTTATTGAGCCAGAGGAGCAGGATGTTAAAATTATTCTGCTTCCCGAAGATCCCAACATTAAAGTATTGGTGGGGGCAAAAATTTCAAAAGAATTAGAAGTCAAACTCACTGACTTTCTAAAGACTAGAATGAAGACTTTTGCTTGGAAGCAAGAAGATATGACAGGAATATCTAAAGACGTTATTACCCACAAGCTTGGAATTGATAAAAGTTTCAAGCCGATCCAACAGAAAAGAAGAAAACTTGCTCCAGAAAGAAATGCAATTATTCAAGAATATGTCGAAAGGTTATTAAAAGCAAAAATGATAAGGGAAGTAAAATTCTCTGAATGGCTAGCAAACGTGGTTGTGGTGCAAAAGAAACATTGAGAATGGAGAGTTTGTGTAGACTTCACATATCTCAATAAAGCCTGCCCAAAAGATCCATTTCCACTGCCACATATCGATGCCATGGTCGACACAACTTCTGGCCACGAGATGCTCACATTTATGGATGCTTCTTCCGGATTTCAACAAATTCAAATGGAACCTGAAGATCAAGAAGCTACTGCCTTTATGACCCCGACAGGTATTTATTGTTATATTGCTATGCCATTTGGTCATAAAAATGCAGGTGCAACATATCAGAGACTAGTCAACATGATGTTCAAAGACCAACTGGGGGATACGATGGAAGTCTATATAGACGATATGGTGGTCAAATCCAAGAAAGCTGAAGATCACTTGAAAGATCTTGAAGTAGCATTCAACATCCTGGACAAGTATAACATGAAGCTGAATCCTGCAAAGTGCAATTTTAGAGTAGGCGCTGGAAAATTCCTGGGATATATGGTCACTAAAAGAGGAATAGAAGCAAGTCCAGAACAGATCAAGGCTATCTTGAACCTGAAGTCTCCATCGAACGCTAAAGATATTCAAAGGTTAACCGGGAGGTTGGCAGCTTTGAATAGGTTCATATCAAGATCTTCTGACAGATGTAAAGAATTTTATGACATCTTAAAGAAGAATAAAAAGTTCGAATGGGGAAAAAAAGCAAGAAGCAGCTTTTCAAAAATTAAAGAAGTATCTATCCACTCCACCAATGTCGGTGAAGCCTGAAGATGGTGAGCCTCTATATCTCTATATGGCAGTTTCATCAAATGCAGTAAGCGTTGTTCTAGTAAAGGAAGCAGAAGGTCAGCAACAACCGATCTACTATGTAAGTAAAAGTTTAATTGATGCTGAAACCAGGTACTCTCATCTCGAAAAACTTATACTTGCATTAGTTATGGCATCTACTAAACTTAGACATTATTTTGAAACGCATGCTATACATGTTAAAACAAACTATCCTATAAAATATGTGCTAAGAAAACCTGAAGTGTCTGGTAGAATGGCTAAATGGTCTGTGAAATTAAGTGCTTTTAATTTAATTTATGAACCTAGGACTACTATAAAATCCCAAGCTTTAGCCGACTTTGTGGCTGATTTTAGTACTAATTTACAACCTGAAGTAGACTTAGAAGTCAAAATGTTAGAAGAAGCTAATGAAAAATGGACCCTATATACTGATGGTGCAGCTAATGTTAAAGAATAGGATTAGGTATCGTACTAAAATCGCCACAGGGGGATATCATACCCCAAGCAGTGAATTATCATTTTATAGACACTAATAATGAAGCGGAATATGAAGCTTTAATTTCTGATATGCAATTAGCTAAGGATTCTACATTAGAAATCTTAAGGTATATGTAGATTCATTACTCTTAGCTAATCATTTTAATGGAACATATGTTGCGAAAGGTGAAAAATTAATGCAATATTTAGAAATAGTAAAGAAACTAGCAGAAAATGTTGATTTGTTTGACATAGAACAAGTGCCTAGAGAAGAAAATACTGAAGCTGATGCCTTAGCAAATCTAGAATCAACACTTAAGATGTCACCGGATACTAAAATTCCTATAATTCATGTATTATACCCCGCTATAGAAAAAGAACCAACGAATATATTAGCTATTCAGAATGAGGAAACTGAAAATTCTGGGGACAATCAAAATTCATGGATTACAACAATAATTGAATATATAAATAATGGGACAATTCCTAAAGATGAAAACTCAAAGGCCTTTCGCTTGAAAACAACACATTATTCTATAATCAATGGTATTTTGTATAGAAAATCTCTTGCAGGACCATATCTTAGGTGCTTAGAAAATCCTGGGACCAATGAAGTTCTTAAAGATATACATGAAAGAGAATGTGGGAATCACACAGCTGGAAGATCTTTATATTCAAAGATCTTAAGAACAGGTTATTGCTGGCCCACAATGAAGCAAGATGCTGAAGAGTATGCGAAGTAATGCGACGCTTGTCAAAGGCATAGCAACATTTATCATCAGCCAGCAGAACCCATGTATCCAGTTCTATCACCTTGGCCATTCATGAAATAGGGAATGGATATTGTTGGGCCAATGACAGAATCTTCAGCTGGGAAGAAATATTTTTTGGCTATGACAAATTATTTCTCCAAATGGATCGAAGCTGAAGCATATGCTAAGATCCATGAATCACATGTTATATCTTTCATTAAAAGGAACATATTGACAAGATTTGGAGTACCAGCAGAGATTATTTGTGACAATGGATCGCAATTTATTGGAAAGAAAACTACAAACTTTTGTGAGAGATGGGGTATCAAGATGATTACTTCTACTCCAGTCCATCCACAAGCTAATGGCCAGGCAGAATCGAGCAATAAAATTATTATGAATAATTTAAAGAAAAGACTGGGACAAGCAAAGGGAAAATGGGCTGAAGAATTACCATTTGTCTTATGGGCTGATCGAACAACTTCGAAAAGTGCCACTGGACAAACTCCATTTTCACTTGTCTTTGGAGCTGAGGCAGTTCTACCTACTAAAATGGATTTACCTACTGCCAGAGTTAATTTATTAACTTATGAGAAGAATAAAGAATTACTGCTTGAAGATCTAGAAGCTGTAGATGAACTAAGAGAAAGAACCAAAATAAGGATAGCAGCTTATCAACAACGAATCGCTAAGTCTTATAATAAAAATTTAAGGTTAAGACGATTTCAAGTTGGCGATTTAGTTCTCAAGAAGGTTTTGGCCAAACCAGATGGTAAATTGAATCCTAAATGGGAAGGTCCTTATTTGATCGAGGCTGAAGCTGGAAAAGGATCTTATTGGCTTCAAGATTTGCAAGGTACTTTAGTTCCAAGAGCTTGGAACGCCATACATCTCAAAACTTATCACGTGTAACTTATTTTGTCTTTAGACAAAATCAGGTATGATTTCTTGATCTTTTACTTTTTCTTTTACCTTTTTATTTCTTATTATTTTTTCAAGATGATGATACTGACTTGAGCGTCGGAGTGGCGTTAGCCAAATGGCTAACGTCAGTTTCTAAAAATTTGCTTTGTAGACTTTGAAGAACTATCAACATCAACAAACATATGCATTGCAACGTGGAACAAGGTATTCACCTTTTGGCTTTCACGCCAACTTTTGGTTGAAGGTTTTCACTTTCTCTTAAATTCGCCTGTGTCGCACGTTAATTAATTTCACGATTGAAGGGTTAAATTCCAAGGTCGTCGAAATTAATTCTGTTGGTTGTCGATGTTACCATCGATCTCCCGAAATTGGCTAACCACGCCTCCCAAGCAAGTTCAAGATATGGAGACACCCTCTAGATCTTGAACACCAATGTCCCTAAGTGAATCTTAAAATTAAGAATCCCCTTCTTAATTTTAATCCCCTCCAAAAATCATTCCAGTCCCACACACATTATTTTTTAATGCAGGAATAAGTGGAGACTGACAGTAATTAAAGATACTGCAAGCTAGGGATCATAGCCTGCAAGTGGAGTCTTAATTACGCATAAAAGGTGCATGTATCTTACTATTTAATTACTGCGTTGATTTGATTACTTACTATTGAAGTGGTCGAATAAGTCAAGATTAATTATTAACTGACGCATGACATCATTTAGTTATTAGTCATTTACCATTTTTACCCTTAAAATAACATTTTTGATTTTCGAGTTCAAAATAAAATAGATCAAAAGAGAGATTTCATTCATCATATATTTACAAAAAACCACTCGAAAGCAGTTCTTACAACCATGATTGATCATACCAGACCAATCTTTCCCCTCCTGAACATTTGTTGTTCTACGGTACACTACCCCTATCGATTCATTTTTCCAAAAAACAAAAGAGTCTAAAAATATGGGCTCTGGCCTTGTCATCATATCCTTCATTGCCCATAAAAACTTCTTACTGAGAAGAGTCAGGTTTCAACTTATTGACTACTCTTGTGTAAACCAAATCTACTCTTGTTGTTTTGAGTTCTTCTTTGGTTTTCGCCACTACTACAAAAAGAGGTTAAGGCAACACTCATAAAGTGTTGCATTAGGCCATTAAAATGTTGCATTAAGCCTAACGCAACACTTTAAGAAGTGTTCCATTAGCCAACGTCGCCTTAGGTCTAAAGCAACACTTTTTTTACAATATGCATATGTTTTTAATATGCAACACTTTTAATTGCAACACTTTTTGCACTCTAAGACAACACTTACTGGACTAAGTGCAACGCTTTCTATCCTATAATGCAACACTTTTAAGACTAAATGTAACACTTCTAATATTAAGCGCAACACTTTTTATACTATAATACAACACTTTTTATAATCAAATGAAACACTTTTAACAATTATATGCAACATTTTTAACAATCAAATGCAACACTTCCAACAAACTATGAGAACACTTTCATCTATTAATAATAACCTGGAGAGTTACAATATTTGTAAGTGAAAAACAAAAACCCTTGATATGCATCATGACATGTTTTCAATTACATTACTTGTCATTTATTACTACAACATGATGTGGTTATACTACAATGATGTGAGTCGAGATTGCAAGAATTCTTCAACAGCAATGTCAATGATAAAGTCTATCTCCAGATTAGATACCTTCATGAATGCCTGCAACATATTGAATGAACTTCCAACTGTCAAAATGAGCAAAAAAAAAAGTTAATCATGCAACTGCCTTTCAATGTCTAAAACATGTGCATCCGAATAAAGTGTGTTATCTTCATTGCTTGAACATTGTAAACAATATAGGTTATCGTGATTTAGACAAACTTTCACCATCTCTATAACTCAAAGAAAGTGAGCCTCAATGCAACAAGAACAGTTCACAAGATATACAAGTGAGAAGGAAGGGAGCCTTGATGAATTAGTAGAGGTGAAAATTGCAGCTCATTTGCATTAAAACAGGGTTTATTTTAGTTGCATTCTAATGGCTACTCGCATGTAATAACATTTAGCTATCAAAATGGCTTCCTAAATTGTGTGAGGCTGTTTGTCCTGAAAACAAACCACCAGTCTCAATTCTGTTTCCAGACAATGGGCTCAATACCCAGTTAGGATTGTTGAAACTAAATAAACTTTTGCAGGAGATATATAATAAACTTCTTACTATATAACAAGATAAATTTGAATATGAACTAAAAGAGCTTACATGTTCAACTTGGATTGCTTACATGTCTTGTGGTCCGGAGCCTTGAGCTAAAGTAGCGCGTCACCATCTTCTTTATAAGTTACATAAGAAAGTTCTTTCCCCGGTATACAATTTTTGTACTCGTCACTTAAGACCACCCTGAGAATTTCATCTAGCAATGATTCATGTCGAAGAAATGAGAAACTAAATTCTAATGCATGTTCTTTTTAGTATAGCACCCGAATTTAAGCACACCTTAAGAGCCAAAAAGCTTTAAAACATAGGAAAAGGATAGGTTCGTTTCTGTCATAAACATGCAGATACAAGTAGATGAGTGAAACTATCAAATACATATTGGGATTAATAACAAAAATTTCGTACCAAAGTAAAGATTTAAGCAATGAACCTGCACAGCCATATACTTTTGAGACTCTATCATCTTATATGATCATGAGGTAGCTGAAAGCCTGAAACTCGTTCTTCCTTCAGTACAATGTGACAAATTATTAGGTTCACTGTATCAATTTCCTATAGTTTCCCCTCCTAATCTAATATTGTTATATATCAAAAATTGGATAATATAATGGCAAAAAAAAAAAACCTGAATACAAGAAGATTTAACGTTCTCCACTACAAAACTTTGATTGATCGGGAACTCAATGCTAGATGAGTGGTGAGCAAAACTGTTAGTAATTTAGTGAAATTAAGGGATTTGGTCATGATACTTGGAAATGGGTTTGAAGGTACGGAGTGTACACCCATTAAGTGAATGACATCCCGGACCCAAAAGATTGTTATTAATACTTAAAAGATCACATATATATTATAAAATGTATCATGAAAATGACATTGAATAAGAAAATTGAATGGTGACTCATGATACACTCAAAAAGCAAAAGTTATAGTTTTGTTTATGAGCTACCTAATTTTCTTAGCAAACTTTCTTTCCGACAACTTCATCTGTTGAATTCATAATGCAAAAGTTATTTGTCATGATTCATGATTTTATATTACATGTATGTCACCATAAAAGTTATTTGTCTTGATCATGAATTTTATATTGCATATCTATGAAATCAATTATTATGATGCTATATATATACTCGTAGATATGCATGTATGGATAGATAGAGAATAAAAGAAAACCATACTTTCATGCAAGAATATTCATACTTGAATATTGAGCTTTCTTAGCTTTAACAATAATTGGGTGTCTCTAAATACTAGAGAAAAGATACATGAGAAGATAGTCGAAACACGAAGTGCTCTCTAGCGAACGGGTTCTTGATTTCTGCCAAAATCTTGAACATTACTTTTTGTATTATCCCAAAACAAAATTCGTGTAACCCAGGCAGATAGGGTCGAATTGTTGTTTTCGGAAAGTGATATCACGATACAAAGAGATATCCGGTCATTGGTTTCTTACCCGTGTTACACGGTGATTTATTTCTAACCCTTGTTACAGGTTTCCTCTAAAGGATCACAGACACAAGAAGGAGGAATAGATCGAGGTCCCCCAACAATCAAAAACAACAATTTTGTGAAATCAATGACGGCTTGAAGTACATGATGGCTAGCTTCTCCAAACTTGATAAGTTTGAGGAAATGGATTTTCGTAGATGGCAGAAAAAGATGTATTTGTTCCTAACAAGCGTGAATGTGGTTTATGTGTTGAGCACTTCATGTGCTGGAGCTAATGGTGAACGACGACTATGTTGCTTGAGGTTTAATCCTCAATGGTATGAGTAATTCTCTTTTGATATTTATCAATACCATGAATATGCTAAAGAACTAGGGACTCTTAAGAGACCGATTATATGACTGAGTATTCCTCTAGTAAAAAGTTCCTAGTAAGTAATTTTAATAATTACAAGATGGTCGATTCTAGACCTGTCATGGAACAATACTATGAGTTTATTCGGATACTTGGTAAATTTACACAGTATAAAATGAACATGAATGAGACTATTCAAGTCTCTATTGTCATTGATAAACTCCCTCCTTATTGGAAAGAATTTAAACATTCTTTGAAACATAAAAAGGAGGAGTTAACTCTTGTTGAGTTGGGTGGTCATTTGCGTATTGAGGAATCCCTCAGGACGCAGGATATTGACAAGCCAAATAGCAACAATGTTGCTGGTACGTCTTCTGTCAATATGGTGGAACATAAAAGTCCATCGGATATAATGACAAGAAAGGAAACGTAAACATCAAGGAGCTTACTAAGCTGATCCCAATAATTAGTCTAAATTGACTTGTTGGAAGTGTGGTAAATTTGGACACTTGAAACGGGAATGCAGAGTTAATGTTGGTAATAAAAATACCAATGAATCTGGCACAAGCGGTTCAGGAAATGGTTTTAATTACCAAGACTTGAAAAGTCAGTATATATATAATGATTCGGTTTAGAATTATTATGTTTTATATATATCTGAGGTTTATTTTGTGCTAGATGATGATGTTGCGTGATGTGTTGACTCGGTACTAAAACCCATATGTATAAGGATAGATGTTGGTTAAATACTTACGAGTCGGTGACTAATGGATCAGTTCTCATATGGGAAATGAGTCAACTGCCTGTTCATAGATGTAAAAGTGTAAATTTGAATTTTAGTTCTAGAAAGTTACTAATTTACTTGATGTTTTGCATGCACAACTAATTCGTAAAACTTGATTTCAATTATTAAATAATTATGGTTATAAACAATTATTAAATTTGATAAGTTTGTTTTTAGTCAAAACATGGCATGCTTGTTGGTGTTGGTTAACATAATGTTTAGACTTGAAATTATTCACATGAATGTCAACTTTGGTTTTATGTCAACTTCTAGCATAAATGATTCTACTCTTTGACATGCTAGACTAAGACATGTACACTTTAAAAGGATGCAAGAAATGTCTAAAGATGAATTAATAATGGTCTTTGACATGAATAATGAAAAAGTGTAAAACTTGTATGTTGACAAAGATCACTAAGGAAATGGACCATTTCAAAATATGAAATATGATTTTGAAATTTTAGAATTATAGATAGTGATTTATGTGATTTGCATGCTACTTCTACTGTAATGAATAATAAATATTTTGAGAAATTTATTAATGATGCTTCTAGATTTTACTATGTTTATTTGTTACATACTAATGGTGAAGCATTGGGTAAATTTAAAATATGTAAAGTTTAAAGTAGAATTGCAACTAAAGGCCTTGATAAAAAGACTTAGAACGGATAGGGGAGGTAATTATATTTATCAAATATATTTTCAATCCGTTGAGATTATCCATGTTATCCTGTTCAGGTTTGAGTAAGGGATTTTAGGGGAAGTTGTGCTAACAACTTGTTATTTGCTTAATAGAGTTCCTAATAAAAAGGAACAAGATTACACCTTATGAATTTTGGTATAAAAAGAAACCAAATTAGAATTATCTTTGGGTATGGGGTTGTAGGGCTGTCGTAAAACTATCTAATCCCAAGAAGATAAGTTTTGGTGAAAGAGGTATAATTGCATGTTATTGGATATGTTGAACATTCCATGGCCATGGCGTATAGGTTTTATGTTATAAAACCTATTGGACTTGTATCAATTAGATTTACAATTGATTCAAGGGATGCAATTTTTGATAAGGATAATTTCTCATCTATACCTAGACCAAAGGATATGGTTCCTAGAACCAATGTAACCAATAAGGACTGTAATGATGAATTCTCTGAAAAGGCTGTTGATCAGTCACTTGAGATTCGGAAAAGCAAAAGAGAAAAGAAACCTAAGTCACTTGGACTAGTTTTTTCGATTATATTTAATTGAAGGTTCCAAGGATGATGTTTCTACCAATATTCCTATTGCCCCTGTGTTGTGGATTATTACGTATGGATGGTAGTTTTTCTTATGCTCTAGAACGGGTTGGGTTGAGCGAGTTATGTGTAGGAATATTGCCTGGATATGTATTGTATTGGTTAATATATATTTTGATTAGGTGACCTATATTCCTTGTTTACTCGCTCATACCTGTGACTTTATGTATGTGTAGGAATATTGCCTGGATATGTATTGTATTGGTTAATATATATTTTGATTAGGTGACCTATATTCCTTGTTTACTCGCTCATACCTGTGACTTTATGTATGTGTAGGTAAATGTATTGATTTATTTGTATATAAAATAATACATCTTATTAATACACAAAAGAATATTAGACATAGTATGTATATAGCAAATTTGATGATTCTGGTAAAGGAGTCATCATTTGCCTATATGTTGATGACATGCTGGTATTTGGAATTGACCAAAATCAGGTTGACATAATTTTGTCATCAAAGTTCCCCATGAAATGGGGAGGCTGACGTTATCCTTGGTATAAGGATCAAACGTGAAAGCAAAAGAATTTCTATTTGTCAATCTCATTATGTTGAGAATGTTCTAAAGAAATTCAACTGTTTTGATTAAGTATACCTATGGATTCAAGTGTGAAGTTGATGCCTAACAAGGATAAGCTGTATCACCACTTGAATATTCCAAGGTGGTTGGCTACTTGATGTATGCCATGATTTGTACAAGGCCTGACATTGCATTTGCTGTGGAAAATTGAGTAAGTATACTAGTAATCCTAGTACTCATCACTAGCAAGCAATTAGGCGGGTACTGATATATTTGAAGAAAACTATGGATTATAGTTTATCTTATACTGGGTTTCCTTCGGTTCTAGAAGGGTATACTGATGTGAGTTGTATAACCAATGTTGATCATTCTTTAACATCTGGTTGGGTATTTTGCTTGGGGAGGTGCTACCTCCTGGGATTCCAAGAAGCAAAATTGTATTACCAACTCAATAATGGGATCTGAGTTTGTTGCATTAGCTGCTACTGGTAAAGAAGTAGAATGGCTAATAAACTTGATTTATGAGGTTCCATTGTGGCATTGTGATCCAAACCTATAGCACTCAATTCTATCCATTGGGATAGTATTGTGACATTGGCAAAGGCTTATAGCCAGATGTACAATGGGAAGTCTAGACACTTAGGTGTTAGACATAGCATGATTCGTGAACTTATCATGAATGGGGTAATTTCTATAGTGTTTGTAAGATCACAACAGAACTTAGTTGATCACTTGACGAAGTGATTGACTAGAGACTTGTTTAATAAGTCTGCTAAAGGGATGGGATTAAAGTCCACCTAATTTTCTAATTATAAGATACCCAATTCCCTTCTGATATTAATCAGAAGCTGAATTCAATGTGGAAAGCTTATACTTAGAAATTGGAGCACATAATTTTACAAAGCATCCCAAGGTATGTGCTCGGACCTGCTGATGGTTAGGTTGAAGTATAGCTTCTTAATAGTTCCTTTGAAAAAGTGCAATAGCAGGTGCATGAATAAAGTAGAACTACCTATATGAATGTGAAGTTTTGCCGCTTCATGAAAGCTTTGGACTTTTTGCTTTGGATACATTCATGAATGGATATGGACGCATGGCTCATATAGCGTCAGGATAGCTTTAAAGTATTTGAAAGCTTTTGTGTATATTATTTTCAGGTATTCAAATGGGTTGAAGGGTTCAATTCTTAGAACACCCCGATTCTCGAATATTTGAAATGTGTAATATACTAAAGTGAAAATTCAATCCTCAGGACATTTTCATTTACGCATAAGTTTTTGTTTTGACTATTTTCTCATGTATAGGAATTACACTAAATTGGGGAGGATTGTTAGTAATTTAGTGAAATTAAGGGATTTGGTCATGATACTTGGAAATGGGTTTGAAGGTACGGAGTGTACACCCATTAAGTGAATGACATCCCGGACCCAAAAGATTGTTATTAATACTTAAAAGATCACATATATATTATAAAATGTATCATGAAAATGACATTGAATAAGAAAATTGAATGGTGACTCATGATACACTCAAAAAGCAAAAGTTATAGTTTTGTTTATGAGCTACCTAATTTTCTAATTATAAGATACCCAATTCCCTTCTGATATTAATCAGAAGCTGAATTCAATGTGGAAAGCTTATACTTAGAAATTGGAGCACATAATTTTACAAAGCATCCCAAGGTATGTGCTCGGACCTGCTGATGGTTAGGTTGAAGTATAGCTTCTTAATAGTTCCTTTGAAAAAGTGCAATAGCAGGTGCATGAATAAAGTAGAACTACCTATATGAATGTGAAGTTTTGCCGCTTCATGAAAGCTTTGGACTTTTTGCTTTGGATACATTCATGAATGGATATGGACGCATGGCTCATATAGCGTCAGGATAGCTTTAAAGTATTTGAAAGCTTTTGTGTATATTATTTTCAGGTATTCAAATGGGTTGAAGGTACGGAGTGTACACCCATTAAGTGAATGACATCCCGGACCCAAAAGATTGTTATTAATACTTAAAAGATCACATATATATTATAAAATGTATCATGAAAATGACATTGAATAAGAAAATTGAATGGTGACTCATGATACACTCAAAAAGCAAAAGTTATAGTTTTGTTTATGAGCTACCTAATTTTCTTAGCAAACTTTCTTTCCGACAACTTCATCTGTTGAATTCATAATGCAAAAGTTATTTGTCTTGATCATGAATTTTATATTGCATATCTATGAAATCAATTATTATGATGCTATATATATACTCGTAGATATGCATGTATGGATAGATAGAGAATAAAAGAAAACCATACTTTCATGCAAGAATATTCATACTTGAATATTGAGCTTTCTTAGCTTTAACAATAATTGGGTGTCTCTAAATACTAGAGAAAAGATACATGAGAAGATAGTCGAAACACGAAGTGCTCTCTAGCGAACGGGTTCTTGATTTCTGCCAAAATCTTGAACATTACTTTTTGTATTATCCCAAAACAAAATTCGTGTAACCCAGGCAGATAGGGTCGAATTGTTGTTTTCGGAAAGTGATATCACGATACAAAGAGATATCCGGTCATTGGTTTCTTACCCGTGTTACACGGTGATTTATTTCTAACCCTTGTTACAGGTTTCCTCTAAAGGATCACAGACACAAGAAGGAGGAATAGATCGAGGTCCCCCAACAAAAACGTCATCAGATTACTACTCGATTCCACGTATCATTTCAAAGTAATTAACAAAGTAAATATAGTATACATTGAAAAGTTCTCTGCCCATTTATCCAAACCATTCATGATACAAAGTCTAGTTAGACAACTATATTCAGAATATAATTTTGTACCGTAACAATCAATACATGGTTCAAAAATCAACATAAATAAAGGCATAATGATTTTTAACTGATAATGATCTTATAGATCTAAAGGTAACACAAAATATTTCAACATTTTATATATATCTTAATTATTCAAGACTCAGGCCATTGAAGCTAACATTCTACAAATGGAACTCAAACTCACATCTAATTTAAACTATACGGGTAATTAAAAGAGGATGCCACTGGAAGAAAAAAAAGGAATTATCAAATTAAAACCCAAAAAGAAGATCACACTTACCGATTAATTAAATAAATATTATTAGTGATACAAATGTGAAAGAGATAAGAGAAACATACCTGGTTGTGAGAGAGGGGATCTAACGAAGCAGTGAATTCAGGGTGGTTAAAAAGGGTTAGGGAATATAGGGATAGAGATAATCAATAAGGGCATAAATAATTTGTTTAATTTTGATTTTGCGGAAAATTAAAATGAGAGAGGGAATGTTTAAAATTTTGGGAAAATTGGGCGGGTTTTTTTCTTTTTACCATAAAAGTGGGCAAGTTAAATTAAAATAAAATATATAGATAAGACAAAATTTTATAAATAATTAGCCGATAAAAGACAAAATTTATAAACGAACATCAAAATTAGGACACAATAAACAAGGTTTATATAAATAATTTTCTATAAATTGTTTAGTTAACTTGCCAAATGTTATTATTTGAAAATTGTCAAATGAGGTTATAATTCAATTAAACTTTAACTTTATGTCAAGGTTACAGAACTCGGGAATCGGGATCGGATCTCCGAGGGAGGAGTCAAGATTTTTTAAAAATCGGACGAAACCGGATCGGATCGGATCAAATTGGGTTTTTTATGTATAAAATCATAATTTTTGAAATAATATGTAAGGAAAATTAAAAAAAAAAAAAAAAAAAAAAAAAAAAAAAAAAAAAAAAAAAAAAAAAAAAAAAAAAAAAAAAAAAAAAAAAAAAAAAAAAAAAAAAAAAAAAAAAAAAAAAAAAAAAAAAAAAAAAAAAAAAAAAAAAAAAAAAAAAAAAAAAAAAAAAAAAAAAAAAAAAAAAAAAAAAAAAAAAAAAAAAAAAAAAAAAAAAAAAAAAAAAAAAAAAAAAAAAAAAAAAAAAAAAAAAAAAAAAAAAAAAAAAAAAAAAAAAAAAAAAAAAAAAAAAAAAAAAAAAAAAAAAAAAAAAAAAAAAAAAAAAAAAAAAAAAAAAAAAAAAAAAAAAAAAAAAAAAAAAAAAAAAAAAAAAAAAAAAAAAAAAAAAAAAAAAAAAAAAAAAAAAAAAAAAAAAAAAAAAAAAAAAAAAAAAAAAAAAAAAAAAAAAAAAAAAAAAAAAAAAAAAAAAAAAAAAAAAAAAAAAAAAAAAAAAAAAAAAAAAAAAAAAAAAAAAAAAAAAAAAAAAAAAAAAAAAAAAAAAAAAAAAAAAAAAAAAAAAAAAAAAAAAAAAAAAAAAAAAAAAAAAAAAAAAAAAAAAAAAAAAAAAAAAAAAAAAAAAAAAAAAAAAAAAAAAAAAAAAAAAAAAAAAAAAAAAAAAAAAAAAAAAAAAAAAAAAAAAAAAAAAAAAAAAAAAAAAAAAAAAAAAAAAAAAAAAAAAAAAAAAAAAAAAAAAAAAAAAAAAAAAAAAAAAAAAAAAAAAAAAAAAAAAAAAAAAAAAAAAAAAAAAAAAAAAAAAAAAAAAAAAAAAAAAAAAAAAAAAAAAAAAAAAAAAAAAAAAAAAAAAAAAAAAAAAAAAAAAAAAAAAAAAAAAAAAAAAAAAAAAAAAAAAAAAAAAAAAAAAAAAAAAAAAAAAAAAAAAAAAAAAAAAAAAAAAAAAAAAAAAAAAAAAAAAAAAAAAAAAAAAAAAAAAAAAAAAAAAAAAAAAAAAAAAAAAAAAAAAAAAAAAAAAAAAAAAAAAAAAAAAAAAAAAAAAAAAAAAAAAAAAAAAAAAAAAAAAAAAAAAAAAAAAAAAAAAAAAAAAAAAAAAAAAAAAAAAAAAAAAAAAAAAAAAAAAAAAAAAAAAAAAAAAAAAAAAAAAAAAAAAAAAAAAAAAAAAAAAAAAAAAAAAAAAAAAAAAAAAAAAAAAAAAAAAAAAAAAAAAAAAAAAAAAAAAAAAAAAAAAAAAAAAAAAAAAAAAAAAAAAAAAAAAAAAAAAAAAAAAAAAAAAAAAAAAAAAAAAAAAAAAAAAAAAAAAAAAAAAAAAAAAAAAAAAAAAAAAAAAAAAAAAAAAAAAAAAAAAAAAAAAAAAAAAAAAAAAAAAAAAAAAAAAAAAAAAAAAAAAAAAAAAAAAAAAAAAAAAAAAAAAAAAAAAAAAAAAAAAAAAAAAAAAAAAAAAAAAAAAAAAAAAAAAAAAAAAAAAAAAAAAAAAAAAAAAAAAAAAAAAAAAAAAAAAAAAAAAAAAAAAAAAAAAAAAAAAAAAAAAAAAAAAAAAAAAAAAAAAAAAAAAAAAAAAAAAAAAAAAAAAAAAAAAAAAAAAAAAAAAAAAAAAAAAAAAAAAAAAAAAAAAAAAAAAAAAAAAAAAAAAAAAAAAAAAAAAAAAAAAAAAAAAAAAAAAAAAAAAAAAAAAAAAAAAAAAAAAAAAAAAAAAAAAAAAAAAAAAAAAAAAAAAAAAAAAAAAAAAAAAAAAAAAAAAAAAAAAAAAAAAAAAAAAAAAAAAAAAAAAAAAAAAAAAAAAAAAAAAAAAAAAAAAAAAAAAAAAAAAAAAAAAAAAAAAAAAAAAAAAAAAAAAAAAAAAAAAAAAAAAAAAAAAAAAAAAAAAAAAAAAAAAAAAAAAAAAAAAAAAAAAAAAAAAAAAAAAAAAAAAAAAAAAAAAAAAAAAAAAAAAAAAAAAAAAAAAAAAAAAAAAAAAAAAAAAAAAAAAAAAAAAAAAAAAAAAAAAAAAAAAAAAAAAAAAAAAAAAAAAAAAAAAAAAAAAAAAAAAAAAAAAAAAAAAAAAAAAAAAAAAAAAAAAAAAAAAAAAAAAAAAAAAAAAAAAAAAAAAAAAAAAAAAAAAAAAAAAAAAAAAAAAAAAAAAAAAAAAAAAAAAAAAAAAAAAAAAAAAAAAAAAAAAAAAAAAAAAAAAAAAAAAAAAAAAAAATGCCACAGAACGACATGGTACAAAAGATTTAAGTAATAAACATCAACATAAAGTTTCAAATGCCATTCAAATTAAAAAGGTAACAAGTTCAAGTTGACGTTTAATAATCATTACATAATCAAATCCATAACCAAAAGATCAAATGTTTGCGTTACTAGTCCACATACAACAAGTAAACACATCATCCATGAAGCGGTCCAAACGCTAACTTATTGCCCTAGACCTGAAAAGCATGAGAAAAAGTGTCAACTACGAGAGTTGAGTGAGTTCATAGGATTATGCTAACAACACACATATATTTAATCCAATTCAGTAAGGAATAAGTCATAAATTTCCAAGAATTTCATCATACTGTCCACACCCAAACCGTATGTTCAATCAATAATTTCCATCCATAATATAATATCAATACCTCTGGGTCAATGGTAAGACTACCATGACATAATTCGATGAGTATATGCTTGAGCCACTACTAAGACCGGTTATGTCCCAATAATCAATATATAATGTCCCAAATGATAAGATAATGATAAGCACATGCTGTCAATCACGTACATAAAGATAACCAAGGGTCGTGCCATGGAGACGCCCATAAATATATAGTAGTTAGAGCACCGCGAGGCCAGACTGGCGATGAAGGTGACCACAAAGGCAGACCAAACATCCCACCGTTACCTATAATAATGGATGAGGGGACAAGTCCTAGTTGCGCAACCCTCTAACTACAGGCCTCAAATGAGTTAATAGTAGTGTACAGGGGACCACCGTTTGACAGTACTCAAGCTCATCATATAACATATAACACGTTGAACATACAATATAATTCCCATATCATTATCATTATTTCAAAGAATCATTTCATAAGATAAAGTCATTTTAATTAATCATGCTTTTCACCCCGTAAGTAAAACACATAAAAGAGTTTGAAAGGGGGCTATGACTCACTTGATTAGAGAGTGAATAGGGGCTGATCAAACGTGATTCCTCCGTTTAGATTTGTTGCGCCTCAAGCAAGCCTAAACCATAACGTATATATTCACGACGTAAGTTCGCGTGACATGAGCTAGTGAGCTAGATCATGAGATGTATACTAGTAGACTTGCCCATCTTTGGTTGTTATTAGATTAGGGAATTTAAGTGCATTATGATGTTCTCATTGTTTGGGTATAAGAGATTTGGTGGTAAGAGTTGTTTCCTCATTATACGTTTTTGTACGTTTATTGGAATTTCGGTAGTTTTGGCTTTGATTTATATGCTCTCTATTGTATATTTTGCTTAATAATAATGTTTAACATCAGTGGACTTGTAATATTAATACTTATGTATTTTCTCTGATTTGTAATTATTTATTTAATTAAATAATATTTAATTACTTATTTATTCACTTTATTGATTTATTTACTAAATAATTCCTTAAAAATACTTTTAAGTGTTATAATTGCCTTTATAAATTATGAATAATTTCATTTGAATTATCTCCTGATATATATGCTTCTAAGTTTATAATTTCATGATTTATACTTTTATTTATGTATTTTCCATTTATTTTAATGATTATATTTAATTAATTGTTTTTACTTAATTATTTATCTCAAAATTATGTAACACATGTCTCTTGTCTTTTGACTATTTTTCCCCAGTAGGTTTTAGTTATTTTTATCAATGGTTAAGTTGATTTAACTTCATTCTTGATGTACATAATTTATTTATGGATTTTTATGTCTTTTAATTACCATTTAAATTCAATAATTCATGGAAATTCATAGAAATCACCACCAAACATTTTGGTCAAAAATCTCAGCCCTTTTAGGCAACTTTTATCCATACAAAATCATATCAATTCAACCTCTCTTGTGCCTTGCTTATTTTGAGGGTTTTATGATTAAAAATCGTTTACCGAAATAGTGATTTTAGCCTCATTTCTTGAGCAATTAAAGTGCTTCAAAATGGATTTTCATTCTTGTTTCATTATTTCCAGAAAGTTCATCATATTTTGGTGTCCAAAATCGTGATAGTGGTGGTGGTGTGATATGTGCAATTTAGTGCTTTCGGTTAGTGATTATTTGACCCGAAAAGGTGATTTTTGAGCTTATTGTTGTCATGGACCAATAGATCTGAGTTTTGTGCTTTTATTTCAACATTTTTCCAGTAGGTTTATCATATTTTCTTGGTCATAAGATTATGGTGCATGTGTGTGCTCAAAATGCATTTTTGCGTGTTTTCGGTTTGTGATTTCTAGCTTATTTTAACATGCTTTGATTCAATCTTTATACCTTTGATATTTTACCAATTTTTCCAGAATATTAACATTCATATTAACATATTTTTCACTTATAACAAGTCCATATCCATCTCATAATCCAACAAAAGATCCAACTTTCTTAAATCTAGCATATATGCATTCGAATCAACACTTTTTAATATCAACTTTTATAGATCTAACTTTCAACAATACAAAAACATCTTTTATATGAAAAATCTCAGAATATACTCTTCAAAAATATACAAAAACATATAGATCTATCAACAAAAAAGTCACTTTAAAAGCTACGAATCTATAACCACACTTTTGGGTCTTAAACTTGTTGAATCCTTGGATCTTTCTTATTAGATTCGACATGCAAGCAAAAAAAAAAAAAAAAAAAAAAAAAAAAAAAAAAAAAAAAAAAAAAAAAAAAAAAAAAAAAAAAAAAAAAAAAAAAAAAAAAAAAAAAAAAAAAAAAAAAAAAAAAAAAAAAAAAAAAAAAAAAAAAAAAAAAAAAAAAAAAAAAAAAAAAAAAAAAAAAAAAAAAAAAAAAAAAAAAAAAAAAAAAAAAAAAAAAAAAAAAAAAAAAAAAAAAAAAAAAAAAAAAAAAAAAAAAAAAAAAAAAAAAAAAAAAAAAAAAAAAAAAAAAAAAAAAAAAAAAAAAAAAAAAAAAAAAAAAAAAAAAAAAAAAAAAAAAAAAAAAAAAAAAAAAAAAAAAAAAAAAAAAAAAAAAAAAAAAAAAAAAAAAAAAAAAAAAAAAAAAAAAAAAAAAAAAAAAAAAAAAAAAAAAAAAAAAAAAAAAAAAAAAAAAAAAAAAAAAAAAAAAAAAAAAAAAAAAAAAAAAAAAAAAAAAAAAAAAAAAAAAAAAAAAAAAAAAAAAAAAAAAAAAAAAAAAAAAAAAAAAAAAAAAAAAAAAAAAAAAAAAAAAAAAAAAAAAAAAAAAAAAAAAAAAAAAAAAAAAAAAAAAAAAAAAAAAAAAAAAAAAAAAAAAAAAAAAAAAAAAAAAAAAAAAAAAAAAAAAAAAAAAAAAAAAAAAAAAAAAAAAAAAAAAAAAAAAAAAAAAAAAAAAAAAAAAAAAAAAAAAAAAAAAAAAAAAAAAAAAAAAAAAAAAAAAAAAAAAAAAAAAAAAAAAAAAAAAAAAAAAAAAAAAAAAAAAAAAAAAAAAAAAAAAAAAAAAAAAAAAAAAAAAAAAAAAAAAAAAAAAAAAAAAAAAAAAAAAAAAAAAAAAAAAAAAAAAAAAAAAAAAAAAAAAAAAAAAAAAAAAAAAAAAAAAAAAAAAAAAAAAAAAAAAAAAAAAAAAAAAAAAAAAAAAAAAAAAAAAAAAAAAAAAAAAAAAAAAAAAAAAAAAAAAAAAAAAAAAAAAAAAAAAAAAAAAAAAAAAAAAAAAAAAAAAAAAAAAAAAAAAAAAAAAAAAAAAAAAAAAAAAAAAAAAAAAAAAAAAAAAA
>CM067172.1:99032056-99049708 GCA_034093135.1 Erigeron breviscapus | reverse complement strand
CCTCCATCAGTTTCACATTAAAGGATGGAACAATCCAGTGTACCTTGTCAGCTGATGTATTAAGGGATGCCTTACGCCTCAATTACTGGAGAGAGGGTGAATCTCCAGTTGTCTTGCCCCATAATATAAATTTTCGTCAAGTACTCCTAGAAATGGGTCATAAGGAGTGTTTGGACAATGGGGTTTTGAAGACAAAGGGTGCGATGACCATGAAGGGTCTTACACCTTCATGGAGGTATTTTTTCATCCACCTGGTGGAGAGTATGGGTGGGAGTTCTGGTGGACTTGACTAGATTAACTCCTCACAAGCAGAAATGGCTTACTGCTTGTGGAATGGATTGAGAGTGGACTTTACAGATATCTTGTATAGAAGCCTAGTCCAAAAGCTGAAGGGCACCAGGGGTGTGTATCCCTTTTTCAAGGTTCCTCTCTCTCTGTTTTAAACATATTCTGGGCAGAGAAGCATATTTAAGTACAGATTCACCGTATACTGCTCCAGATATGTTAAGGAATTTAGAATCTCTGGTATCTGAAGCTGGAGAGGTCGAAATTCCTGAACGAATGCAACTGGCATTCGCTTCAACTGATGCACCTATTGAAGGTGAGTCAGAAAGGCAACTGGGCGGGCCTCAAAATAATGAGGGACCCTCCAGTTTGTCTAATGTTGTGGTTGAGGATAGAGCAACCATAACTGAAGCAACTCCAATTACATCTATCCCTGGTGAAGATACTTCGGTATCTGATCCTCCAACAGATGCACCCATCCAGGAAACTGGAGAAGGTCATCTGGAGACTGACCCTTCTGGTCAGCCCTTAGTTACATTCATGGATCTGGACATGAATGTTAATGACGAGGAAATCCTTATAGAATCTTCGGATTCTGAAGGTACTGAAACAGACCTGGAGACTTTTGATGCTGCTGTACCAGATCAAAACCTTTCATCTCCAGTCTCGCTTCCAGACGCATCAATTTCACTTTCACCACCACAAGAAAATGTGCCTACTGATATATCTTTCCCAACATATACCGCTCCTTCACCAACTGGGCAATTCTCACTTGCTCGAGAAATGCCCCCACCACCGTCGCCGTTGTTCACACCTGAGCATTCTCAGCATGAACAACACTTTGATTTTCCAGTCCTTTCTTCATCCACCACTCCTATTATATCTTCAACTGCTGGCATGACAACTGGGGAGACTTCTCTAAGTTTGCCTCTTCCAGTTTCTCCAGTAGTAACTGCTATTGGTCCAGTGACACCTTCTCCCCCGTCACTGGACAGTCAAGTTGTCTCCATTCAAGCCGATCTCCAAAACCTTCTTACCAGGGTGGAGGAGATTCAGAAGGCACTTGACAAAAACACCAAGTCTTTCTCCAGATACCACAAAGATCATTTGACAAATATAAGGGTGGTTGATCTGGGGATAAACAAGTTTTCATCAAATGAAGACTTGGTGTTCAATAAATTAAATGAGTTGGTCAATGGCTGCAATAATCTGGCTGGTACTTTGAAGGAAGCCTTTGACCTTACTCAGTCCAAGGTCACAACTTCAATCTCCAATCTGCTTGGCAACACTATAAGAACAACTGAAGTAGATTTGAAGGAAATTGAGAGGCAGGTAAAGGAATTAGTTGAAAGACCTGGCCTAAATATGACTGACCTTGGAGAGCAGTTGATGACTTCAGTGGGTCAAAAGATAGAGGATACGTTGGGTGCTAGAGAACAGCATTTGATTGAAAGGGTGATGTCTGAGATCACCAGGCTGGCCACTCCTCAGGTTGATCTGGCCCCACTCACCAGTGAGATCAACCAGTTGAGAGGCAGCATTGACAATTTGAACACCCAGGTATCTCTACATGCTGAATCTTTGGAGAAACTGACCACTGAAGTAGAGAATCTGAAGAGGAAAGATGATGAAGTAAAGGAAAAGGTTGTCTCTGGTTTGGATGAAGACTCCAAGATCCTAAATGAACTAAAAACTGGTCAAGAACAAGTTACTGCCAATGTCTTGACCCAGTCAAAGGAGACCAACCATTTATGGAGGTCCTTCAGGATGATGTGTGGGATCTCTAAGGAGTGCAAGGATATGCAATCATGGCAGCCTCTTGACCGGTTGCCATCTCACCCCTCTGAATGGGAAGGTATTAGGGCAGGTCTAGATGCTGCCAAGGGGGAAAGAAGTGCAGTCCTTGCACCAGTTGCACCTGGAAGGACTCCATCTGGAAGAGAATTGATTGTGGCTACCAGTACTGAAGCTGGTGAGCAAAGAGTTGGTGGATCTGGTAATGATGGTGATAGGGGGAATGTTGTTTTGGATAAGGGAAAAGGTTTAGCTGTTGGTGCATCTGCCCAGCCGGCCACTGATGTAATGTTAGAAACTGGCAATGCTGATATACTTCCTCCAGTTTCAGATAGTGATAGCAGAAGACTGGCCAGACTTGGTAATGATATTAAGGAAAGAAAGAAGATGAAACAAAGAAACCAAGCTGAAGCCATGGCACATCTTGCACAAATCAAGTTACTTGATATGAGTGATGCCAATCTTTTGGGTATCACTAAGGAGGAGTATGTCAGGATCAAGAATGATCCCAGGATAGTTGACCAGTTGAAAGAAATGCTGGATGTTGAACTGGACAGACACTATCCTGAGGATGAAGCTGAATTTGATGCCAAGAGTTTGAACATTTCAGTGGAGAAGGCTAAGGAGAATAGGGCCAGTGGGATTCTTAAACGAATTGCAAATGTTAAGAAGGTTGTGAAGAAGGTTTTGAATCCACCAAGAAGGATTCCACAACCAAGAAGACCACTGTCAAGAGATGCTGACCTTAGCACATTTGTTGAACCAACTGGCGAGGTATCCAATGAAGACATCAAGTCCGCTGTACTGGCTGCTAGTGCTGGGAGTATAAAAATAACAAATGAATCTGAAGCAAGAAGCTATTACTCCCAGATCATGTCAACCAGAAGACATAGTGGTACTATCAATGGTGTCAATGTAACAATCAAGCCAGGCACCAAAGTTTTCAAGTTGAAGTTAGTTATACCAGAGGGCCACTGGTTAAAACTGACAATCCTGGTGCTATGCAATATGGGTTCAGCGAATGGGTGGAAATGGTGAATGTGTTGGATGCGAAGGCACAAAAGAATAGGTTTGAGAAAGCATGGGTGAACTTCTTAAGGGGCAAGATTCAACATAAAGAAAACCTGGAGCAAAAGCTGAATTTGATGCCAAGAGTTTGAACATTTCAGTGGAGAAGGCTAAGGAGAATAGGGCCAGTGGGATTCTTAAACGAATTGCAAATGTTAAGAAGGTTGTGAAGAAGGTTTTGAATCCACCAAGAAGGATTCCACAACCAAGAAGACCACTGTCAAGAGATGCTGACCTTAGCACATTTGTTGAACCAACTGGCGAGGTATCCAATGAAGACATCAAGTCCGCTGTACTGGCTGCTAGTGCTGGGAGTATAAAAATAACAAATGAATCTGAAGCAAGAAGCTATTACTCCCAGATCATGTCAACCAGAAGACATAGTGGTACTATCAATGGTGTCAATGTAACAATCAAGCCAGGCACCAAAGTTTTCAAGTTGAAGTTAGTTATACCAGAGGGCCACTGGTTAAAACTGACAATCCTGGTGCTATGCAATATGGGTTCAGCGAATGGGTGGAAATGGTGAATGTGTTGGATGCGAAGGCACAAAAGAATAGGTTTGAGAAAGCATGGGTGAACTTCTTAAGGGGCAAGATTCAACATAAAGAAAACCTGGAGCAAAAGCTGAATATTGACCCTGAAGACTCACAACCTATTTCTTTGGTGACCAAGAGAAGAAGAACTAGCGAAGGGCCATCTCATTAAGTTCTTTCTTTTCAGTTATCTACTTGTATTTTGTTTTACATTCTGTAACTTGTATAAATTTCATTTCCTTGTATAAATGAAGTTACCAGTTTGTAACCACAAGGTAGATAATAGATTAAAATCTAACAAATCTAAAAGAAAAACCTAAGGCATTTATTGATCTATAAAAATGCCTTGGAAACTTAGATAGATTTAAATCGAACAAGTCTCTCCAGTTCACACTTGTACAGATACAAGGACTGAAAAAGACTTGCCTATATTTCTAGACAAATAGGGGGAATTTGTTAGGACCAGTTCACCTGGTAAACTGGCCAGTCTCCAGTTGCATCTGGAGACCCAGTGAAACTGTCCAGTGAAACTGGAGACCTAGATGATTTGTCGAGATATATATTGAAGTCCAGTTGCACCGTACAGTCAACGCAACTGAAGACTTCCTCCAGTTGAGAACTGACCAGTTGAAGAATCATTCCAGTTGAAGTCGAAGACAACAAATGGAAGATAGAGAATGGCAATGGCAGCGAAGCCCAGTTGACATTCTAGTCAGTTACAAACTGGAGACCATCAGTGGAAAGCTCTTACAAAGCTTTACACTGATTACGAGGAATTGACTTATATGCTTTATGTACCTTTACCCGGATAATAAGCCTTATCTTATTATTTAAGTAATAAAAGGTACATAAAGGTGGTTGAGTAAAGTTGCTTTATCATGCGACTTTACACTACTTTTTAAGGAATTAAATGCTATTCCTTAAATGATCTCAACCACATTTGTACGGCTAAAGTTAACATCCCAAATGTTAACTTTGCCTATAAATACAAGTCATTGCACAACAAGAATAATAAGTGAAAAACATACAACACTTCACACTTTGCAAACCTGCAATATTCTTGGTGAACTTGTGCAATATTCTCTCAATCGCTAAAAGGAACATTTCACAACTTTAAGTGTTTCGATTGCCTTGAGAAATTCCGAGTGTAGATCAATTGTATTTCATAGGTTGTTAGGATATTTACATTCTTGTATTATCTTGGTTCCGCATCAACCTTGTAATTTATTTAACATCAATAAATAAGTTACACATTGAAAATTACATATTGTCTCATCAAGTTATCTTACAAGTATTTTGTATTATTGCATTGTTCTTTACTTATTGTCATTTAAATAAGTAATCTATCTAGAACTTGGTATATACACACTGCAACTGGCCGTCTCCAGTTTCAACATAAAGAAAACCTGGAGCAAAAGCTGAATATTGACCCTGAAGACTCACAACCTATTTCTTTGGTAACCAAAAGAAGAAGAACTGGCGAAGGGCCATCTCATTAAGTTCTTTCTTTTCAGTTATCTACTTGTATTTTGTTTTACATTCTGTAACTTGTATAAATTTCATTTCCTTGTATAAATGAAGTTACCAGTTTGTAACCACAAGGTAGATAATAGATTAAAATCTAACAAACCTAAAAGAAAAACCTAAGGCATTTATTGATCTATAAAAATGCCTTGGAAACTTAGATAGATTTAAATCGAACAAGTCTCTCCAGTTCACACTTGTACAGATACAAGGACTGAAAAAGACTTGCCTATATTTCTAGACAAATAGGGGGAATTTGTTAGGACCAGTTCACCTGGTAAACTGGCCAGTCTCCAGTTGCATCTGGAGACCCAGTGAAACTGTCCAGTGAAACTGGAGACCTAGATGATTTGTCGAGAAATATATTGAAGTCCAGTTGCACCGTACAGTCAACGCAACTGAAGACTTCCTCCAGTTGAGAACTGACCAGTTGAAGAATCATTCCAGTTGAAGTCGAAGACAACAAATGGAAGATAGAGAATGGCAATGGCAGCGAAGCCCAGTTGACATTCTAGTCAGTTACAAACTGGAGACCATCAGTGGAAAGCTCTTACAAAGCTTTACACTGATTACGAGGAATTGACTTATATGCTTTATGTACCTTTACCCGGATAATAAGCCTTATCTTATTATTTAAGTAATAAAAGGTACATAAAGGTGGTTGAGTAAAGTTGCTTTATCATGCGACTTTACACTACTTTTTAAGGAATTAAATGCTATTCCTTAAATGATCTCAACCACATTTGTACGGCTAAAGTTAACATCCCAAATGTTAACTTTGCCTATAAATACAAGTCATTGCACAACAAGAATAATAAGTGAAAAACATACAACACTTCACACTTTGCAAACCTGCAATATTCTTGGTGAACTTGTGCAATATTCTCTCAATCGCTAAAAGGAACATTTCACAACTTTAAGTGTTTCGATTGTCTTGAGAAATTCCGAGTGTAGATCAATTGTATTTCATAGGTTGTTAGGATATTTACATTCTTGTATTATCTTGGTTCCGCATCAACCTTGTAATTTATTTAACATCAATAAATAAATTACACATTGAAAATTACATATTGTCTCATCAAGTTATCTTACAAGTATTTTGTATTATTGCATTGTTCTTTACTTATTGTCATTTAAATAAGTAATCTATCTAGAACTTGGTATATACACACTGCAACTGGTCGTCTCCAGTTCAGTGCATATTTTGCAAAGTAACTCCACCATCGACATAGAGGTGTCTTCAGGTAGTGCCATCTATTGATTTGGGACTTACAAATCATGCCCAAATTCCCATGTTATAGCATAGAGTAGCATGTATCAACGAATATCTTTCAATCTTATATTCATTTTACTTCTAATGTGCAAAAAGGGAATCATATTAAGGGCTTCGTAACTTCGAGACATCTAAAATTAATCCTTATATCAAACTAGCATAATCCTCTAGTAAGGCAAGTCTCGAATTCCTATATGCTTAGGTGAATGTCTAAATGCAACACGTATTCTCATTAAAACGAGTATAATAAAGATCTCTCTTTTTTTTTCTTTTTTTTTTGAAAAGGAATCCTTTTGAACATAAGTCAAAGTGGCCGTTTGAGTTTTACATGGTGCTCTCATAATTAAACGTAGTTCATGACCTACGTTTAATTAGGGTCCTACCATGTAAAGCATAAACTAGTCCGCTTAACCTTATGCTCGACTCGACTATAAAAAATTCGTTTTGAAAAGTGGCTATAGATTTGGAATTCCCGGAGGAACCCCAATGTTCTCTATAACCTTAGTCTCTGATACCATTTTCTGTAACACCCCAACTAAGGCGGAACGATGAGATGTACAGAAAGTCGAGTATTCAAAACAAAGGATAATAGATAACATTCACCATAGCTTTATTTGATAAAAATAATTTTACAATGCATAAGCATGTGAACCAATTCCCAAGTACAATACGTCTACCATACTTGGATATTAAGTCCACGAAACAAATAACAAATACATGAGATGATATACTACAATGATCAAGGCGGATTCCATTGCCCATCACAAGGTTTGATCTTTGACTCCAAAGTGCAATGCAAATAATCATGATGCATATAAATCCTCAAAGCTTACGCTAATTCCTGAAAAGCATGAAGAAAAAGTGTCAACTACAAAAACGTAGTTGGTGAGTGCATAGGTTTGCAAGTAAATCTCGTTACATATCCATTTCAAAACAAACTTAGAAAATATATTATTTCATATCAATTCACCCAAACCACATGACCGACAAAAATTCCATATCAAACCATCAAGTTTTCAAAATACCATAACGTCATTTCAAAGAGTTGAGAAATCCATGGTAAATTATAAAGTTCTCATTTGTCACATTTATCGTGAGAGAAAAATATATCAATCGATTAATCATTCATCATACCAAAACCATTCGGTCATCAATACTTCAATATCGCCAATTTCAACAACTTTCGAGATTCCATATAAGGTCCAATACCCAAACCGTATGTTCAATCCATAATATCCAACCATAAGTAATAATCAATAATATTTAGCCAAAGGCATAATTTGATGAGTTTGTGCTTGAGCCACTACTAAGACCATTTCCTGTCCCAACCAACATAATATTTCATTTCATAGCACAAGCTGTCAATCAAGTGCAATTTATAAAGAAGGGGATCGTGCCATGGAGACGACCTCCTAATATAAAGTAGATTAGAGCACCGCTCGGGTCGGACTGGCAATGAAAGTTGCCACAAAGGCAACCAACATTCCACCGTTACCTATTTTAGTGGGTGAGTGGACGACTCCTAGTTGCGCAACCCTCTAACTACAGGCCTCCCCTTTCGGAGTTAATAGTAGTGTACCGAAGTGATACAGTTTGACAGAACTCAAGCTCATCATATAACTTATAACACATTGAACATACAATATATCCCATTTCATAATCATTCTTTCAAGAATCATTCATATATATAAAGCAATTTTATTTATCATGCTTTTCACCCCGAAAGTAAAACACATAAAGAGTTTGAAAGGGGGCTATGACTCACCTTGATATGCCGAGCATTATATACACTTATCCAAAATGGGTACTTCCCATCTATCGCTTCCTTGATCATGTATTCCTTATGGTCCTCAATCACCTTTCAATGCCAAGACTATCCCTACGATAGGACTAATATACGTAAGTTCCTATCTTAAGCCATCACTTAGAATGCCACTTTCATTATGTTGTTATAAATTTTGGGATCCAAGTGTATTGTTAATATTCGCATCTTTTTGGTTGTAGAGAGTGTTGGTGTAAAAGGGTCACTTTCATTATACATGTAGTTATAAGTTGTTAGAATTTCGGTAACTTGCCTTCATTTGTGATTTCGTTTGGCATCTTAGGTTATCATATGGGAATGCCATATTAAGTTATGTTCTTTTAAACATAATTGGATGTGTAACCAATTTTAATACTAAATAGCATTTGTGATATCAACTATATTTTGGTTAACGTAATTACTTATGTCCATTCTACTTAATCATCATTTTTGTGTTACTTTGATTACGCTTATCTTTTACTCACATATTCCTCAATATGTCTTATGATTATTCGGGTTTATGAAATTCGTTTAAGTGTTATGGACCATTACCAAATTGGGCCTAAGTGTTATGGGCTTTTAAGTGACTTGGGCTTGACCTTACTTGGGTTATGTGCTTAATGAGTTATATTGGTTATTGGGCTATATGGTTTATTGGGCCAAGTGGGCCTACTGATTTATGGTCCAATGGGTTTATTATTTGGTCCGGGTTAGCCCATTATGGTCCTTAGTGTATCTTTTAGCCCATTACACAAATTATTGGTTTACTTCAGAATTTTCTGTTTTTACTTCACATTTTTATGAAATGTTGGCTACTGTTTTGGGGTTAAACCGAATTATTTGGACCCTCCTGATTTTTGTAAAATAACCTATATGTGTCCACTTATTTTGTAATTTTTAGCTTAATTTATAAAGAATGTTTACTACCTCTAAATATTTTTATAAATGGAAGTGGTCAAAACAGTCACTGTTTTGCATACTCGAAAGTTTTATAAAGGTTCTTTGGGTTTTGCTCTTAATAAAAATTCCATGATTTTATTTTAAGTTTAGGACACATTGTAATTACTTTCCACCAAGTATGGCCTCCTGAAACCTTATGGATTAGGAGATAAAAATTGTTAAAGTTGATAAAATATTCAGACAAAAATGCAATTTTGACCAGTTTTAGTAGAAAAATCATATCTTTTGTTTGGGTCAGTATTTTTGAGTGATTCCAGTTGGTACTAAACATGGACTCATTTATATACAACTTTTATTTTGAATGTTTTGCTTGAATCGGCCCTCACATGCTCCGTTTATCCGTTCCAAGACAGAAAATGGATTCTGTCAGAAAGTATTTGGGTCCAAACAACTCACCAATGACTTAGTCTGCTTATCTTACACTCTTAATCACCTCTCACATGTTTGTTATTCACTTTTGTGTTATTTTAACATCAAATATACAGATTATTAACAATTTCAAGATCATCAATCATCAACTAAAACTGAATTTAAACAAAACTTAATCATTAAACTTAGTTCTTGCAAAAATCACCTAAAAATGTGATTGCATGTGACCATCTAGCCATTTTATGAACAAATCTCTTAACAAATCTTTTATACAACATAAAAACAAGTTCATTTATGAAAATCACAGATTATAATCTCATAATATTCATCAAAAAAATCAGATTTAATCAAATCCTTAAACCCATTTAGCAACAAATCTTACAACTACTAACTCTTGGGTCTTGTTCTTGTTGAATCATTGAATCCTTTCTCTAGATCTTTACATGCATGAACATGTGAGATAAGGATCTATCAACTTTGCCCTCATTGAGTTTGTCTTTCAAAGAAAACAAGAGAAAACATAGATTTTTGATAAAGATCTTTTAGTATATACAAAAACAAGATAGATTAAACAAAGAGATGAAGATTTATACCCTTGATGAACTCGGATTTAATGATGAAAAGATGGCTGGAAATTTTCATGACTTTGTACCCCTAACATCATCCTTTCTTTGCTTTAAAAACACCCTTTAATCCTTGCTCGATTCAACCCTTACTTGACCTTTATTATTACTATAAGTTTAGATGGATTTTTGCCTTGCTTTTCCTCCCCCTTTTGAGCCGAAAAATACAAGAAGAAAAAGGAGAAAGGAGTTTTTCTTGAGAGAAATTGTGTTTGTATGTGAAGAGTGTGAAAGTTGTAAGTTACAAGAAAAGTAAATGGGAGTTTCAAAATGAAAAGTGAGTGTGTGTGAGGGGGGTCTTGGGGCCGGTTTTAGCATAGGGAAAAGGAAGGGTCTTTCAATTTTTTTTTTATATAAAAATTGTGTATGTAAATATGTGTAGATGTATATTTGAATGTATATTTGTTTTATAAATGTATTATGTATTTACTTGTACTTGTAATTTAACTAGTTGTGTCCACATATATAAGCATATGTGTCGTGTGTGTGTGTGTATGTACACAATTTGTGTTTATAAATTTGTTACTAATTTCTTAATTATAACTTGTGTATGTATTAGACATATATATTCACTTATTATTATTATTCAAACTCACTTTTGTGCACATAATAGCTTATTAATATATTTCAAGATGGCCATTATATTTTTTTATGTTCAAATGTCCTTTAATTAGCTTGGTGTTTAAATTGTTGGATATTTATAAGATTGTTGATTGTTGTCACAACTTGTGATTCTTGTACAATTATTTTTGTATCTTAACTTCTCGAAATAAAATTTTTGGTTCATTGATATTTCATCAAGTTCAATTGGAACTAATATATAGCTTGAGATTGTCTTGAATGATTATAGTTATTGTTTATGGAATTTCTAAGGCAACTGGCTTTCTTTTGGCATTCTATTGAACTAGAGGGCAAATATCACCATGCCCTAAATGTCTAGAAGCTCAAATCTCTTAATAAACCTCTAGGGATAGATACCTAGATAATTCCAAGTAAATTGTCCTAGTCGGATTTTGAGGGTTGTTACATAATGGCCCCAACAATGCTTCCAGTTCCATTTCTGTTGATAAGACCAACCTTGCATGCTTTAAGTGTGGCAAGATGGGTCATTTTGTGAAGGAATGCAGATCTAGTCAGTCAAATAATCAAACTGGTCCCCCTGTCCCAAATTACAATAGGCCTGATGATAGCTACAAGTAAAAATACAAAAAGCTTAAGGCCCAGATTGCCCTCGTATTACTAGAAAAAGAGAAAAATAAGTGCATAATGGCCAAACAACTGAAAAATGGGAACTCTCCGATGATTCAACTGATTATGAAGAAGAGATTAGGGATATGTGTTTTATGGCATTGGAAGATCAGCAACATGTGGTGAAGGATGATGTCATTACTGGAAGATGGGTAGACATCATTTTTAAAAGGGTGTGTGATTATGATAACCAATCTGACCCTGAACTAAAACTAGACCTGGCTGAATCACTCAATTGTGATTTAATTTTTGTTGAAACTGTTAGAACTGATTGTGAAAGATAATTGGAAACAATTTTAACTGAACTGAATATTGTCAAACCGCAATTGTCAAATTTACAAAGTGTCCAGTTGGCTCTTAAAGAGTCAGTCTTAAAATGTGAAACTCTTGAACTGGAAAAACAAGAGTTAAAAACTGCTTTGGAAAAAGAACAAAAGGTAATCAAATCTTGGATAAAAGCTTCAGGGTTACCTTATGATGCTGCTACAAATACATGTTGTGCAACAAAAGGCATACACAAGTGGTGATGTGCATAATGCACTATCATTCCTGAAATCCACAGTTTACCACTAGAACTTAGGCCAGAGACCCCTTATCACCTGCCTAAGATTGTTAAGACTGAACCTGAAGAGGCCACCCCATATGAGGTTAAAACTGGAGCAAAACAGGCTAATGCTCCAGTCAAGAAGGTCACTGGTGACAAACCTTTGCCTCAAAAGTCCAAGGAGCCCAAGACTACAAAGAAAAAGATCTCTACTGAACCTAAGTCCAAGGTTCGGTTGTCTAAAGAAATTGATATTTTGTCTAAACTGGAGAGTCAAATTCAATTGTTGACCAGACAAGTTCAAATTTGTACTGCTAGGATTAAAAATCTGGAGGGAACTTCGTCTTCTCTAGTAAAACAACAAAATATAAAACCCCTTTCAAATCAAAAGCAAAAAGCTCAATCTGGAACTAAATCTGAAAAAAGAAAAAGGGAAAGAAACCCATCAAACCAGTCGTTTTTACTCCTGAAACTGGAACCGACAAAAAGGCTCCAGATTCAGTCTCCAGTTCTAACGAACAAAAATCTATTGTGCCTTCCCAGGGAGAGTCCATTGAACCCATCAAAAGATGGGATGGGTTCACAAAAAGAACTAATGATTTTTGTGGGCGTGCAGGGCGATCAAAAGAAGCATACTTGACATCTGGACAGCGCAGATGGTCGGACTATGACCGGATGTAAGCCCCTGCTGGAAGAGTTCACTGTTCAAGATGGACCAGCAGTGACGTTTGGTAATGATGGAAGTGGAAAAACTGAAGGATATGGTATGCTAAATAATGGACAAGTCAAATTCACAAGGGTTGCATTTGTGAATGGTTTGAAATATAACCTGATTAGTGTAAGTCAATTATGTGATGATGGCTACAGAGTTTTGTTCCATATTGCACAGGGTACCATATTTAACAAGAATTGGCAAGTGGTGATGTTTGCACCAAGAAAAGGAAATGTGTACATCATGGATATGGAAGCAGCTCCAAAAGAGCAATGCTTTTATACCAAGGCTGATGAGGACACCAACTGGCTATGGCACAAGAGGTTATCCCACCTTAATTTCAAAAATATCAACAAGTTGTCTAGAAAACAACTGACAGATGGGATACCTCCAGTTTCATTCAAGAAAGAAATGCCATGTCCAAGGTGTGAGATGGGCGAGCAGAAAAGGGCCAGTTTCGACCAGGCCAAACTTCAGTATCACTGAACCTCTTCACATGCTTCATATGGATCTTTTTGGTCCAGTGAATGTTCAAACTAGAGCTGGGAAGAAATATACTCTAGTTGTGGTTGATGAATTTACCAGATACTGTTGGGTGATATTCCTTAGGTCAAAAAGTGACGTTGCTGCTGAAATTATCTCTCTCATCAAAAGAATTGAACTCAAGTATACTCAAAAAGTTTGTCAGTTAAGAAGTGATAATGGAACAGAAGTTCAAAATAAGACCCTTGAATCCTTCTGTACTGACACTGGCATCTCTCAAAACTTCTCATCAGCACACTCCCAGAGCAGAATGGAGTTGTTGAAAGAAAGAATCGTACACTGATAGAAGCTGCAAGAAGTATGCTATCTGAATCTGGTCTTCCTACCAGTTTTGGGCTGAAGCAGTGGCTACAACATGTCACACCCAAAACCGGTCAGTTTATGTCAAGAGACACAAGAAGACTGCCTATGAAGTGCTCAGGAATCGTAAACCAAATATTGGATATTTTTATTTATTTTTTTGTCTAGTTTATATCTTAAACGATTCCAGTCAGCTGGGAAAATTTGATGCAAAAGCTGATGAAGGTGTTTTCCTAGGTTACTCAGATATTCGAAAAGCTTTTAGAGTTTATAATTATAGACTTCAAAAGGTTCATGAGTCAATTCATGTCACATTCGATGAATCAAATTATGCAATCAATAAAAGGCCAAACCTTGATATTTCTCCAGTTATTCTAATCAGTATTGGTGAATCTGACCCAGTTCATCAGTCTAATGACTCACCAGAAAATGTTTCCAGTCATTCTGACCTGGAACCAGTTCAACTGAAGAAATCCTCCAGTGACACTTCATTTTATCCTTCAATAAGTTTTAAATTACCATAAGAACTTACTATTGAGAATGGGACTGTTATTCCTTTTTCAACATGGGGAGTTTGGAACACGATCAGAATGCGTGATCAAGAGGTTTCATGGCATAAGATAATCTGGTATTCACAATGCATTCCTCGCCATTCGGTTCTCATGTGGCTGATCCTTCGTAGAAAATTGAAAACGCAAGATCTTTTGAAACAGTGGGACGTTGGGGGCAACATGAATCTTAACCTTCAATGCTATCCATTATGTCAGAGAGGACCTGACTCACATAATCACTATTTTTTTGCTTGTTCCTTTTCTATACAGGTTTGGAATAGCATCAAGGAGTTAGTTGGTATGCAAAATGTTTCTGCCAATTTAGATGAAATTGTTACGTGGCTGACTTATTGAGCAAATTCAAAATCGGCTAGAAGCATTATTGGCCGATTGATTGTTGCTGCAACAGCGTAGTATATTCGGCAAGAGCGGAACTCTAGACTTTTTTCCAACAAATGCAGACCTGTTACAGTTATCCAACAAATTATCAAGTCCACAGTAAGATGGAGATTAGCTACGCTCAAATTCAAATGCACTGCGAGTGTAGAAAGATTGCTGGAAGCATGGAACTTGCCTAGGGGCCTTATGTTACACGATAAACCCGGCGCAAATTGCTAGTAGGACGAACTGTTTTTAGTTGTCACTAAGAATGTAGTTCTTGTTTATTGATTAGTTAGCTTTTTTAGCATGATTACACGTATATGGCCTGTCATATATGTGAACTGATATGGTACTCTGCCATTTCACTTGTACTAAACCTTTTCGATGTTGTGATATAATATACTCATCGGGGTAATCCCATTACCCAAAAAGAACTTACTATTGGATCTGATGTACGTGCCACTCCAGTATCAGCACCAGTTCAAACTACTCCAGTACTTCAAGAAATGCCTTCTAATGAAGTATTTCATGATGCAAGTCGTGACCTCAATGACTCTGATGAGGAAGTTGAAGTAGTTTGGGAAGATCCTCTACCTGAAGCAGCTCCAGAGGAAACTCCACTGGTAACTTGCACTGATATTGTTGTTAGAAATTCTGGTCAATACTCTAAATGGACAAAAGCACATCCAATCGATCAGATCATTGGAGAGTCCAGTAGAGGGGTTCAAACCAGAAGAGCCACTAGCGAGCAATGCTTGAATGTCACCTTCTTATCATTGATTGAACCGAAGAAGATTGACGAGGCTATGGCAGAAGCAATGCAAGAAGAGCTTATCCAGTTTGAAAGGAATAATGTGTGGGAACTTGTTCCTTGTCCATCAGGGTTGAAGAAGGAACCCATTGGTACAAGATGGGTCTACCGAAACAAGATGGATGAAGATGGCAATGTTGTTAGGAACAAAGCCAGATTGGTTGCCCAGGGTTATTGTCAAGCAGAGGGCGTTGACTTTGATGAGACTTTTGCTCCAGTTGCTAGACTTGAAGCCATAAGAATTTTCTTGGCTGATGCTGCTCATTTGCAGTTCAAAGTTTACCAGATGGATGTTAAAAGTGCGTTCCTGAATGGAACACTGGAAGAAGAAGTGTATGTGATGCGTAAATCTCACGCGAATCTAAGCACAGCGGAGAGTAACAACCTAAACAAAGAACTAGCACAGCGGAATTACTATTTTTGTGAGGATTTTCTGAATTTTATGAAACAAACAAACAAACAAGACAATAAAATAAAAAGGATAGATAAAAGAATCCACCACCAAGGTTCGTAAAGGACGAGCCACCGGAACCAAGGATAAAGGAAACACTCCAACCCACTACTATGTTTGATAAAGGTCTAGCCACCACAAACACAGATAAAGGATTTTAAGATTTTAAGACCTCACTACTATATCTGATAAAGGACGAACCACCACAAATATAGATAAAGGGGTCACTTCAAACCACCAAGATCAAAGATCCATAAAGGTAAATGAAGATTTTTGGATAAGAAATAGAGGCTGCTCTATTAATTTCATTCAATCAATCAAGTCTATTTTTCAATGAGAAGTAAGTCCCTATTTATAGCCACACATGCTATTTCCTAGGAATTAACGAAATACAATTAAATAAACAAAAAATAAATAAAAGGCTGTCATGGGCAAAGGACAAATCATCCAATAGGAAATGGACAGATAAGGCTTCTAGAAAGATTCCTTCTACACAAGGACCCACAAACCGTTAGGATTAACGTTGTCACACATTCCTTCCTTATCCCTGTCAACAGATGTCATTCCTTCTTTATTGGTCCACAAACATGTGACTGAAACAAACTTTATTATTGGAAACTGGTAACTTAAGTCTGGAGCATCCAACTGGAGACTGGACTGGAGCACGTCACTGGAACCCTTCAGTGAGCATCTTCACTGGTAGGCCGTTGCTGGTCGTCACTGGAGCTTCTTGCCACTGGAGAAGTGTTACTACTGGTGACTGGACTCGGTCAGTAAAGACTTGTCTGAAATGGGCCACTGCTGGCAGAATTAACATGGCTTGTTCAGATGACATTATCAGTTCAGTTTCCTTCAGTTCAGTTAACTTCTTCAGTTCAGTTCCACCCTTCAGTTCAATTGATTTCTCCAGTTCACTGGTGTCAGTCAGTTCAGTGAACCTGGACATTTCCACATCAATCTCCCCCTCTAAGAAAGGACTTGTCCTCAAGTCCTCGAGGTACTCACCTTCCAGATAAGGCATCAGATCCCCGACATTAAAAGTACTTGAAACGGACATATCTCCAGGTAACTCGACCTTGTATGCATTATCACCATATCTCTCCAGAATCTTGAATGGCCCTTCAGCTCTGGGCATCAACTTGTTTTTCCTTCTTGCTGGAAATCTTTCTTTTCTAAAGTACACCCAAACTAGATCACCTGGAGCAAAACTGAACTGCTTTTGATGCTTGTTTTCTCTTTCCTTGTAATCTGCATTAGCTTTCTCGATCCTGGCCTTCACTTGCTGGTGAATTTTCTTGATCTCTTTAGCTCTGGCTTCAGCTTCAACACTTGCTTTTGGTTCAATCGAAAATGGAATCAAATCAATGGAAGTAAGAGGATTGACACCATAGCATATTTCAAATGGTGATTTACTGGTGGAATAGTTAGGAGCTCTATTGAAAGCAAACTCAGCATGAGCAAGCTTCAGATCCCAATCCTTCAGTGTCTTCTTCACCAGTGTTCTTAAAAGCATCCCAATTGTACGATTAGTGACTTCAGTTTGTCCATCAGTTTGAGGATGATGAGACGTACTGAACATCAATCTGGTACCCATCAGTCTTCATAAGGTCTTCCAGAAATAACTCAGAAACTTGACATCTCTATCTGAAACATTTGTCTTTGGAATCCCGTGCAAACGAACAATCTCTTTGAAAAATAAATTTGCCACTGCTGAAGCATCATTTGTGGTGTTGCAAGGAACAAAATGTGCCATTTTTGAAAAACGATCAACAACCACCATTATTGAATCTTTTCCCCTCTTAGTTCTAGGCAGTGCAACAATGAAATCCATACTGAGATCTTCCCATGGCTGGCTTGGAACTAGAAGAGGAGTATACA